>CM074117.1:4575415-5041806 GCA_037178635.1 Bombus dahlbomii
AACGAACTGTAATTTCCTTCAAGTTGGTGATATTTCGACGTTTAAACGCTCCTTTCACTCAATTTTAGACGCCGAATGTAGAGCACGTCGCGTTTCGTTACAAAACCACTCGCAATAGCTCGCAAAACGCGATCTTTTGTCCATTTTAACGAAAATGTCTGCAATTTCCATCAAGTTGGAGATATTTCCACGTTTAAACGCTCCTTTCACTTAGTTTTAGACGAAGAATGCAGTGCCCGTCGCGTTTACCTGCAAAACGACGCGCAATAGCTCGCAAAACGCGATCTTTCGTCGATTTTAACGGAAAAAGTCTGTAACTTCCTTCACGTTGGAGATATTTCCATGTTTAAACGCTCCTTTATCTCCTAGTGACAACCCGAACGCAGTGCACGCTGTTTCCAGCGTCAGAACAAGCTCAGTTTCTCGCAAAACGCGATCTTTCGTCGATTTTGTGGAAAACTAACTGTAATTTCCTTCACGTTGGAGATATTTCGACGTTTAAACGCTCCTTTCACTCAGTTTTATACGAAGAATGCAGTTCCCGTCCCGTTTACCTGCAGAACGATTCGCAATAGCTCGCATTACGCGATCTTTCGTCGATTTTAACGAAAAATGTCTGTAATTTCCTTCCCGTTGGAGATATTTCTACGCTTAAACGCTCTTGTAACTCCTTTTTACCAGCCAAACGCAGTGCACGCTGTTTCCAGTGTCAAAACAAGCTCAGTTTCTCGTAAAAACGCGATCTTTCGTCGTTTCTTGAAGAAAAATGACTGATATTTCCTTCCCGTTGGTTATATTTCGACGTTTAAACGCTCCTTTCACTCAGTATTACACACCGAATGTAGCGCACGTCATTTTAGTGGCCAAACCACCAGCAGTAGCTCGCAAAACGCTATCTTTCGTCGATTTTGTCGAAAAGTAACTGTAATATCCTTCCCGTTGGAGATATTTCGACGTTTAAACGCTCTTTCAACTCCTTTTAACAAGCCAAACGCAGTGCACTCTATTTCCAGTGCCAAAGCAAGCCCCGTTACTCGCAAAACACGATGTTTCATCGATTTTAACGAAAAATGTCTGTAATTTCCTTCCCGTTGCAGATATTTCGAAGTTTAGACGCTCCTTTCATTCAGTTTTACACGCCGAATGTAATGCACATCGCTTTTAGTGGCCAAACCACCAGCAGTTACTTGCAAAACACGATGTTTCGTCGTTTTTAATGAAAAATGTCTGTAATTTCCATCCCATTGGAGATATTTCGACGTTCAAACACTCCATTCACTCAGTTTCACACTCCGAAATTATTGCACGTCGCGGTTACCTGCGAAACGACTCGCAATATGTCACAAAAACACGATCTTTCGTCGAGTTTAACGAAAAATGTCTGTAATTTCCATCAAGTTGGAGATATTTCCACGTTTAAACGCTCTTTTAACTCCTTTTGACAACCCGAACGCAGTGCACGCTGTTTCCAGCGTCAGAACAAGCTCATTTTCTCGCAAAACCCGGTCTTTCGTCGATTTTGTGGAAAACGAACTGTAATTTCCTTCAAGTTGGTGATATTTCGACGTTTAAAAGCTCCTTTCACTCAATTTTAGACGCCGAATGTAGAGCACGTCGCGTTTCGTTTCAAAACCACGCGCAATAGCTCGCAAAACGCGATCTTTCGTCGATTTTAAAGAAAAATGTCTGTAATTTCCTTCAAGTCGGAGATATTTCTACGTTTAAACGCTCTTTTAACTCCTTTTTATAAGCCAAACGCAGTGCACGCTGTTTCCAGCGTCAAAACAAGCTCGGTTTCTCGCAAAACGCGATCATTCGTCGTTTCTTGACGAAAAAT
Source organism: Bombus dahlbomii (assembly GCA_037178635.1). Classification (NCBI taxonomy): domain Eukaryota; kingdom Metazoa; phylum Arthropoda; class Insecta; order Hymenoptera; family Apidae; genus Bombus; species Bombus dahlbomii. The sequence continues at coordinate 4,577,253 of CM074117.1, forward strand.
GACTGAAATTTCCTTCCCGTTGGTGATATTTCGACGTTTAGACGCTCATTTCACTCAGTTTTACACGCCGAATGTAGAGCACGTCGCGTTTCGTTGCAAAACCACGCGCAATAGCTCGCAAAACGCGATCTTTAGTCGATTTTAACGAAAAATGTCTGTAATTTCCATCAAGTTGGAGATATTTCCACGTTTAAACGCTCTTTTAACTCCTTTTGACAACCCGAACGCAGTGCACGCTGTTTCCAGCGTCAGAACACGCTCATTTTCTCGCAAAACCCGATCTTTCGTCGATTTTGTGGAAAACTGATTGTAATTTCCTTCACGTTGGAGATATTTCCATGTTTAAACGCTCATTTAACTCCTATTGACAACTCGAACGCAGTGCACGCTGTTTCCAGCGTCAGAACAAGCTCAGTTTGTCGCAAAACGCGATCTTTCGTCAATTTTGTGGAAAACTAACTGTAATTTCCTTCACGTTGGAGATATTTCGACGTTTAAACGCTCCTTTCACTCAGTTTTATACGAAGAATGCAGTGCCCGTCGCGTTTACCTGCAAAACCACGCGCAATAGCACGCAAAACGCGATCTTTCGTCGATTTTAAAGAAAAATGTCTGTAATTTCCATCAAGTTGGAGATATTTCCACGTTTAAACGCTCTTTTAACTCCTTTTGACAACCCGAACGCAGTGCACGCTGTTTCCACCGTCAGAACAAGCTCATTTTCTCGCAAAACCCGGTCTTTCGTCGATTTTGTGGAAAACGAACTGTAATTTCCTTCAAGTTAGAGATATTTCAACGTTTAAACGCTATTTTAACTCCTTTTTACAAGACAAACACAGTGCACGCTGTTTCCAGCGTCAAAACAAACTCAGTTTCATGCAAAACGCGATCATTCGTCGTTTCTTGACGAAAAATGACTGAAATTTCCTTCCCGTTGGTGATATTTCGACGTTTAGACGCTCATTTCACTCAGTTTTACACGCCGAATGTAGAGCACGTCGCGTTTCGTTGCAAAACCACGCGCAATAGCCCGCAAAACGCGATCTTTAGTCGATTTTAACGAAAAATGTCTGTAATTTCCATCAAGTTGGAGATATTTCCACGTTTAAACGCTCTTGTAACTCCTTTTGACAACCCGAACGCAGTGCACGCTGTTTCCAGCGTCAGAACAAGCTCATTTTCTCGCAAAACGCGATCTTTCGTCGTTTCTTGAAGAAAAATGACTGATATTTCCTTCCCGTTGGTTATATTTCGACGTTTAAACGCTCCTTTCACTCAGTATTACACACCGAATGTAGCGCACGTCGCTTTTAGTGGCCAAACCACCAGCAGTAGCTCGCAAAACGCTATCTTTCGTCGATTTTGTCGAAAAGTAACTGTAATATCCTTCCCGTTGGAGATATTTCGACGTTTAAACGCTCTTTCAACTCCTTTTAACAAGCCAAACGCAGTGCACTCTATTTCCAGTGCCAAAGCAAGCCCCGTTACTCGCAAAACACGATGTTTCATCGATTTTAACGGAAAATGTCTGTAATTTCCTTCCCGTTGCAGATATTTCGAAGTTTAGACGATCCTTTCATTCAGTTTTACACGCCGAATGTAATGCACATCGCTTTTAGTGGCCAAACCACCAGCAGTTACTTGCAAAACACGATGTTTCGTCGATTTTAATGAAAAATGTCTGTAATTTCCATCCCATTGGAGATATTTCGACGTTTAAACACTCCATTCACTCAGTTTCACACTCCGAAATTATTGCACGTCGCGGTTACCTGCGAAACGACTCGCAATATGTCACAAAACACGATCTTTCGTCGAGTTTAACGAAAAATGTCTGTAATTTCCTTCCCGTTGGAGATATTTCGACATTTAAACGCTTCTATATCTCCTTTTTACAAGCCAAACGCAGTGCACGCTGTTTCCAGCGTCAAAACAAACTCAGTTTCATGCAAAACGCGATCATTCGTCGTTTCTTGACGAAAAATGACTGAAATTTCCTTCCCGTTGGTGATATTTCGACGTTTAGACGCTCATTTCACTCAGTTTTACACGCCGAATGTAGAGCACGTCGCGTTTCGTTGCAAAACCACGCGCAATAGCTCGCAAAACGCGATCTTTAGTCGATTTTAACGAAAAATGTCTGTAATTTCCATCAAGTTGGAGATATTTCCACGTTTAAACGCTCTTTTAACTCCTTTTGACAACCCGAACGCAGTGCACGCTGTTTCCAGCGTCAGAACAAGCTCATTTCTCGCAAAACCCGGTCTTTCGTCGATTTTGTGGAAAACGAACTGTAATTTCCTTCAAGTTGGTGATATTTCGACGTTTAAACGCTCCTTTCACTCAATTTTAGACGCCGAATGTAGAGCACGTCGCGTTTCGTTACAAAACCACTCGCAATAGCTCGCAAAACGCGATCTTTTGTCCATTTTAACGAAAATTGTCTGCAATTTCCTTCAAGTTGGAGATATTTCCACGTTTAAACGCTCTTTTAACTCCTTTTGACAACCCCAACGCAGTGCACGCTGTTTCCAGCGTCAGAACAAGCTCATTTTCTCGTAAAACCCGGTCTTTCGTCGATTTTGTGGATAACGAACTGTAATTTCCTTCAAGTTAGAGATATTTCGACGTTTAAACGCTATTTTAACTCCTTTATACATGCCAAACGCAGTGCACCCAGTTTCCAGCGTCAGAACAAGCTCAGTTTCTCGCAAAACGCGATCTTTCGTCGATTTTGTGGAAAACTAACTGTCATTTCCTTCACGTTGGAGATATTTCGACGTTTAAACGCTCCTTTCACTCAGTTTTATACGAAGAATGCAGTTCCCGTCCCGTTTACCTGCAGAACGATTCGCAATAGCTCGCATTACGCGATCTTTCGTCGATTTTAACGAAAAATGTCTGTAATTTCCTTCAAGTCGGAGATATTTCTACGTTTAAACGCTATTTTAACTCCTTTTTACGAGACAAACACAGTGCACGCTGTTTCCAGCGACAAAACAAGCTCATTTTCCTCGCAAAACGCGATCTTTCGTCGTTTCTTGAAGAAAAATGACTGATATTTCCTTCCCGTTGGTTATATTTCGACGTTTAAACGCTCCTTTCACTCAGTATTACACACCGAATGTAGCGCACGTCGCTTTTAGTGGCCAAACCACCAGCAGTAGCTCGCAAAACGCTATCTTTCGTCGATTTTGTCGAAAAGTAACTGTAATATCCTTCCCGTTGGAGATATTTCGACGTTTAAACGCTCTTTCAACTCCTTTTAACAAGCCAAACGCAGTGCACTCTATTTCAGTGCCAAAGCAAGCCCCGTTACTCGCAAAACACGATGTTTCATCGATTTTAACGGAAAATGTCTGTAATTTCCTTCCCGTTGCAGATATTTCGAAGTTTAGACGATCCTTTCATTCAGTTTTACACGCCGAATGTAATGCACATCGCTTTTAGTGGCCAAACCACCAGCAGTTACTTGCAAAACACGATGTTTCGTCGATTTTAATGAAAAATGTCTGTAATTTCCATCCCATTGGAGATATTTCGACGTTTAAACACTCCATTCACTCAGTTTCACACTCCGAAATTATTGCACGTCGCGGTTACCTGCGAAACGACTCGCAATATGTCACAAAACACGATCTTTCGTCGAGTTTAACGAAAAATGTCTGTAATTTCCTTCCCGTTGGAGATATTTCGACATTTAAACGCTTCTATATCTCCTTTTACAAGCCAAACGCAGTGCACGCTGTTTCCAGCGTCAAAACAAACTCAGTTTCATGCAAAACGCGATCATTCGTCGTTTCTTGACGAAAAATGACTGAAATTTCCCTTCCCGTTGGTGATATTTCGACGTTTAGACGCTCATTTCACTCAGTTTTACACGCCGAATGTAGAGCACGTCGCGTTTCGTTGCAAACCACGCGCAATAGCTCGCAAAACGCGATCTTTAGTCGATTTTAACGAAAATGTCTGTAATTTCCATCAAGTTGGAGATATTTCCACGTTTAAACGCTCTTTTAACTCCTTTTGACAACCCGAACGCAGTGCACGCTGTTTCCAGCGTCAGAACAAGCTCATTTTCTCGCAAAACCCGGTCTTTCGTCGATTTTGTGGAAAACGAACTGTAATTTCCTTCAAGTTGGTGATATTTCGACGTTTAAACGCTCCTTTCACTCAATTTTAGACGCCGAATGTAGAGCACGTCGCGTTTCGTTACAAAACCACTCGCAATAGCTCGCAAAACGCGATCTTTTGTCCATTTTAACGAAAATGTCTGCAATTTCCTTCAAGTTGGAGATATTTCCACGTTTAAACGCTCTTTTAACTCCTTTTGACAACCCCAACGCAGTGCACGCTGTTTCCAGCGTCAGAACAAGCTCATTTTCTCGTAAAACCCGGTCTTTCGTCGATTTTGTGGATAACGAACTGTAATTTCCTTCAAGTTAGAGATATTTCGACGTTTAAACGCTATTTTAACTCCTTTATACATGCCAAACGCAGTGCACCCCAGTTTCCAGCGTCAGAACAAGCTCAGTTTCTCGCAAAACGCGATCTTTCGTCGATTTTGTGGAAAACTAACTGTCATTTCCTTCACGTTGGAGATATTTTCGACGTTTAAACGCTCCTTTCACTCAGTTTTATACGAAGAATGCAGTTCCCGTCCCGTTTACCTGCAGAACGATTCGCAATAGCTCGCATTACGCGATCTTTCGTCGATTTTAACGAAAAATGTCTGTAATTTCCTTCAAGTCGGAGATATTTCTACGTTTAAAACGCTATTTTAACTCCTTTTTACGAGACAAACACAGTGCACGCTGTTTCCAGCGACAAAACAAGCTCAGTTTCTCGCAAAACGCGATCTTTCGTCGTTTCTTATCGAAAGATTACTGAAATTTCCCTCCCGTTGTAGATATTCGAAGTTTAAAACGCTCCTTTCATTTAGTTTTACACGCCGAATGTAGTGTACGTCGCGCTTAGCTGCGAAGCGACTCGCAATATCTCGCAAACCGCGATCTTTCGTCGATTTTAACGAAAAATGTCTGTTATTTCCTTCCCATTGGAGATATTCGACGTTTAAACGCTCCATTCACTCAGTTTCACACTCCGAAATTAGTGCACGTCGCGCTAACCTGCGAAACGACTCGCAATATCTCGCAAATCGCGATCTTTCGTCGATTTTAACGAAAAATGTCTGTAATTTCCTTCCCGTTGGAGATATTTCGACGTTTAAACGCTCCTTTCACTCAGTTTTAGACGCCGAATGTAGAGCACGTCGCGTTTCGTTGCAAATCCACGCGCAATAGCTCGCAAAACGCGATCTTTTGTCGATTTTAACGAAAATGTCTGCAATTTCCTTTAAGTTGGAGATATTTCTACGCTTAAACGCTCTTTTAACTCCTTTTGACAACCCGAACGCAGTGCACGCTGTTTCCAGCGTCAGAACAAGCTCATTTTCCTCGCAAAACCCGGTCTTTCGTCGATTTTGTGGAAAACGAACTGTAATTTCCTTCAAGTTAGAGATATTTCAACGTTTAAACGCTATTTTAACACCTTTTTACAAGACAAACACAGTGCACGCTGTTTCCAGCGTCAAAACAAACTCAGTTTCATGCAAAACGCGATCATTCGTCGTTTCTTGACGAAAAATGACTGAAATTTCCTTCCCGTTGGTGATATTTCGACGTTTAGACGCTCATTTCACTCAGTTTTACACGCCGAATGTAGAGCACGTCGCGTTTCGTTGCAAAACCACGCGCAATAGCCCGCAAAACGCGATCTTTAGTCGATTTTAACGAAAAATGTCTGTAATTTCCATCAAGTTGGAGATATTTCCACGTTTAAACGCTCTTTTAACTCCTTTTGACAACCCGAACGCAGTGCACGCTGTTTCCAGCGTCAGAACAAGCTCATTTTCTCGCAAAACCCGGTCTTTCGTCGATTTTGTGGAAAACGAACTGTAATTTCCTTCAAGTTGGTGATATTTCGACGTTTAACGCTCCTTTCACTCAATTTTAGACGCCGAATGTAGAGCAACGTCGCGTTTCGTTACAAAACCACTCGCAATAGCTCGCAAAACGCGATCTTTTGTCCATTTTAACGAAAATGTCTGCAATTTCCATCAAGTTGGAGATATTTCCACGTTTAAACGCTCCTTTCACTTAGTTTTAGACGAAGAATGCAGTGCCCGTCGCGTTTACCTGCAAAACGACGCGCAATAGCTCGCAAAACGCGATCTTTCGTCGAATTTAACGAAAAAAGTCTGTAACTTCCTTCACGTTGGAGATATTTCCATGTTTAAACGCTCCTTTATCTCCTAGTGACAACCCGAACGCAGTGCACGCTGTTTCCAGCGTCAGAACAAGCTCAGTTTCTCGCAAAACGCGATCTTTCGTCGATTTTGTGGAAAACTAACTGTAATTTCCTTCACGTTGGAGATATTTCGACGTTTAAACGCTCCTTTCACTCAGTTTTATACGAAGAATGCAGTTCCCGTCCCGTTTACCTGCAGAACGATTCGCAATAGCTCGCATTACGCGATCTTTCGTCGATTTTAACGAAAAATGTCTGTAATTTCCTTCAAGTCGGAGATATTTCTACGTTTAAACGCTATTTTAACTCCTTTTTACGAGACAAACGCAGTGCACGCTGTTTCCAGCGACAAAACAAGCTCAGTTTCTCGCAAAACGCGATCTTTCGTCGTTTCTTATCGAAAGATTACTGAAATTTCCCTCCCGTTGTAGATATTTCGAAGTTTAAACGCTCCTTTCATTCAGTCTTACACGCCGAATGTAGTGCACGTCGCGCTTAGCTGAGAAGCGACTCGCAATATCTCGCAAACCGCGATCTTTCGTCGATTTTAACGAAAAATGTCTGTTATTTCCTTCCCATTGGAGATATTTCGACGTTTAAACGCTCCATTCACTCAGTTTCACACTCCGAAATTAGTGCACGTCGCGCTAACCTGCGAAACGACTCGCAATATCTCGCAAATCGCGATCTTTCGTCGATTTTAACGAAAAATGTCTGTAATTTCCTTCCCGTTGGAGATATTTCTACGCTTAAACGCTCTTGTAACTCCTTTTTACCAGCCCAAACGCAGTGCACGCTGTTTCCAGTGTCAAAACAAGCTCAGTTTCTCGTAAAACGCGATCTTTCGTCGTTTCTTGAAGAAAAATGACTGATATTTCCTTCCCGTTGGTTATATTTCGACGTTTAAAACGCTCCTTTCACTCAGTATTACACACCGAATGTAGCGCACGTCATTTTAGTGGCCAAACCACCAGCAGTAGCTCGCAAAACGCTATCTTTCGTCGATTTTGTCGAAAAGTAACTGTAATATCCTTCCCGTTGGAGATATTTCGACGTTTAAACGCTCTTTCAACTCCTTTTAACAAGCCAAACGCAGTGCACTCTATTTCCAGTGCCAAAGCAAGCCCCGTTACTCGCAAAACACGATGTTTCATCGATTTTAACGAAAAATGTCTGTAATTTCCTTCCCGTTGCAGATATTTCGAAGTTTAGACGCTCCTTTCATTCAGTTTTACACGCCGAATGTAATGCACATCGCTTTTAGTGGCCAAACCACCAGCAGTTACTTGCAAAACACGATGTTTCGTCGTTTTTAATGAAAATGTCTGTAATTTCCATCCCATTGGAGATATTTCGACGTTTAAACACTCCATTCACTCAGTTTCACACTCCGAAATTATTGCACGTCGCGGTTACCTGCGAAACGACTCGCAATATGTCACAAAACACGATCTTTCGTCGAGTTTAACGAAAAATGTCTGTAATTTCCATCAAGTTGGAGATATTTCCACGTTTAAACGCTCTTTTAACTCCTTTTGACAACCCGAACGCAGTGCACGCTGTTTCCAGCGTCAGAACAAGCTCATTTTCTCGCAAAACCCGGTCTTTCGTCGATTTTGTGGAAAACTAACTGTAATTTCCCTTCACGTTGGAGATATTTCGACGTTTAAACGCTCCTTTCACTCAGTTTTATACGAAGAATGCAGTGCCCGTCGCGTTTACCTGCAAAACCACGCGCAATAGCACGCAAAACGCGATCTTTCGTCGATTTTAAAGATGTCTGTAATTTCCATCAAGTTGGAGATATTTCCACGTTTAAACGCTCTTTTAACTCCTTTTGACAACCCGAACGCAGTGCACGCTGTTTCCAGCGTCAGAACAAGCTCATTTTCTCGCAAAACCCGGTCTTTCGTCGATTTTGTGGAAAACGAACTGTAATTTCCTTCAAGTTAGAGATATTTCAACGTTTAAAACGCTATTTTAACTCCTTTTTACAAGACAAACACAGTGCACGCTGTTTCCAGCGTCAAAACAAACTCAGTTTCATGCAAAACGCGATCATTCGTCGTTTCTTGACGAAAAATGACTGAAATTTCCTTCCCGTTGGTGATATTTCGACGTTTAGACGCTCATTTCACTCAGTTTTACACGCCGAATGTAGAGCACGTCGCGTTTCGTTGCAAAACCACGCGCAATAGCCCGCAAAAACGCGATCTTTAGTCGATTTTAACGAAAAATGTCTGTAATTTCCATCAAGTTGGAGATATTTCCACGTTTAAACGCTCTTGTAACTCCTTTTGACAACCCGAACGCAGTGCACGCTGTTTCCAGCGTCAGAACAAGCTCATTTTCTCGCAAAACGCGATCTTTCGTCGTTTCTTGAAGAAAAATGACTGATATTTCCTTCCCGTTGGTTATATTTCGACGTTTAAACGCTCCTTTCACTCAGTATTACACACCGAATGTAGCGCACGTCGCTTTTAGTGGCCAAACCACCAGCAGTAGCTCGCAAAACGCTATCTTTCGTCGATTTTGTCGAAAAGTAACTGTAATATCCTTCCCGTTGGAGATATTTCGACGTTTAAACGCTCTTTCAACTCCTTTTAACAAGCCAAACGCAGTGCACTCTATTTCCAGTGCCAAAGCAAGCCCCGTTACTCGTAAAACACGATGTTTCATCGATTTTAACGGAAAATGTCTGTAATTTCCTTCCCGTTGCAGATATTTCGAAGTTTAGACGATCCTTTCATTCAGTTTTACACGCCGAATGTAATGCACATCGCTTTTAGTGGCCAAACCACCAGCAGTTACTTGCAAAACACGATGTTTCGTCGATTTTAATGAAAAATGTCTGTAATTTCCATCCCATTGGAGATATTTCGACGTTTAAACACTCCATTCACTCAGTTTCACACTCCGAAATTATTGCACGTCGCGGTACCTGCGAAACGACTCGCAATATGTCACAAACACGATCTTTCGTCGAGTTTAACGAAAAATGTCTGTAATTTCCTTCCCGTTGGAGATATTTCGACATTTAAACGCTTCTATATCTCCTTTTTACAAGCCAAACGCAGTGCACGCTGTTTCCAGCGTCAAAACAAACTCAGTTTCATGCAAAACGCGATCATTCGTCGTTTCTTGACGAAAAATGACTGAAATTTCCTTCCCGTTGGTGATATTTCGACGTTTAGACGCTCATTTCACTCAGTTTTACACGCCGAATGTAGAGCACGTCGCGTTTCGTTGCAAAACCACGCGCAATAGCTCGCAAAACGCGATCTTTAGTCGATTTTAACGAAAAATGTCTGTAATTTCCATCAAGTTGGAGATATTTCCACGTTTAAACGCTCTTTTAACTCCTTTTGACAACCCGAACGCAGTGCACGCTGTTTCCAGCGTCAGAACAAGCTCATTTTCTCGCAAAACCCGGTCTTTCGTCGATTTTGTGGAAAACGAACTGTAATTTCCTTCAAGTTGGTGATATTTCGACGTTTAAACGCTCCTTTCACTCAATTTTAGACGCGAATGTAGCGCACGTCGCGTTTCGTTACAAAACCACTCGCAATAGCTCGCAAAACGCGATCTTTTGTCCATTTTAACGAAAATGTCTGCAATTTCCTTCAAGTTGGAGATATTTCCACGTTTAAACGCTCTTTTAACTCCTTTTGACAACCCCAACGCAGTGCACGCTGTTTCCAGCGTCAGAACAAGCTCATTTTCTCGTAAAACCCGGTCTTTCGTCGATTTTGTGGATAACGAACTGTAATTTCCTTCAAGTTAGAGATATTTCGACGTTTAAACGCTATTTTAACTCCTTTATACATGCCAAACGCAGTGCACCCAGTTTCCAGCGTCAAAACAAGCTCAATTTCTTGCAAAACGCGATCTTTCGTCGATTTTGTGGAAAACTAACCGTAATTTATTCACGTTGGAGATATTTCGACGTTTAAACGCTCCTTTCACTCAGTTTTAGACGAAGAATGCAGTGCCCGTCGCGTTTACCTGCAAAACGACGCGCAATAGCTCGCAAAACGCGATCTTTCGTCGATTTTAACGAAAAAAGTCTGTAATTTCCTTCACGTTGGAGATATTTCCATGTTTAAACGCTCCTTTATCTCCTAGTGACAACCCGAACGCAGTGCACGCTGTTTCCAGCGTCAGAACAAGTTCAGTTTCTCGCAAAACGCGATCTTTCGTCAATTTTGTGGAAAACTAACTGTAATTTCCTTCACGTTGGAGATATTTCGACGTTTAAACGCTCCTTTCACTCAGTTTTATACGAAGAATGCAGTTCCCGTCCCGTTTACCTGCAGAACGATTCGCAATAGCTCGCATTACGCGATCTTTCGTCGATTTTAACGAAAAATGTCTGTAATTTCCTTCCCGTTGGAGATATTTCGACGTTTAAACCCTCTTGTAACTCCTTGCAACAAGCCAAACGCAGTACACGCTGTTTCCAGCGTCAAAACAAGCTCAGTTTTTCGCAATACTCGATATTTCGTCGTTTCTTGGCGAAAAATGACTGAAATTTTCTTCCCGTTGCAGATATTTCGACGTTTAAACGATTCATTCACTCATTTTCACACACCGAAAGTAGTGCACGTCGCGGTCATCTGCGAAACCACTCGCAATATCTTGCAAATCGCGATCCTTCGATGAGTTTAAAGAAAAATGTCTGTAATTTCCTTCCCGTTGGAGATATTTCGACGTTTAAACGCTCTTTCAACTCCTTTTAACAAGCCAAACGCAGTGCACGCTGTTTCCGTCGTCAAAACAAGCTCAGTTTTTCGCAATACGCGATCTTTCGTCGTTTCTTGACGAAAAATTACTGAAATTTCCCTCCCGTTGGTGCTATTTCGATGTTTAAAGGCCCCTTTCACTCAGTATTACACGCCGAATGTAGCGCATGCCGCTTTTACTGGCCAAACCACCAGCAGTACCTCGCAAAACGCGATCTTTCGTCGATTTTGTCGAAAAGTAACTGTAATATCCTTCTCGTTGGAGATATTTCGAAGTTCAAACGCTCTATTAACTCTTTTTGACAACCCAAACGCAGTGCACGCTGTTTCCAGCGTCAGAACGAGCTCAGTTTCTCGCAAAACGCTATCTTTCGTCGTTTCTTGACGAAAAATGACTGAAATTTCCTTCCCGTTGGAGATATTTCGACGGTTAAACGCTTTTCTAAATCCTTTTGACATCCCAAACGCAGTCCACGCTGTTTCCAGCGTCAGAACAAGCTCAGTTTCTCGCAAAACGCGATCTTTCGTCGAGTTTAAAGAAAAATGTCTGTAATTTCCTTCGAGTTGGTGATATTTCTATGTTTAAACGCTCTTTTAACTCCTTTTTACAAGCCAAACGCAGTGCACGCAGTTTCCAGCGTCAAAACAAGCTCAGTTTCTCGCAAAACGCGATCATTCGTCGAGTTTAACGAAAAATGTCTGTAATTTCCTTCGAGTTGGAGATATTTCTACGTTTAAACCCTCTTCTAACTCCTTTTGACAACCCAAACGCAGTGCACGCTGTTTCCAGCGTCAAAACAAGCTGAATTTCTCGCACAACGCGATCTTTCGTCGTTTCATGACGAAAAATTACTGAAATATAACTCCCGTTGCAGATATTTCGACGTTCAAACGCTCTTTCAACTCCTTTTAACCAGCCAAACGCAATCCACTCTATTTCCAGCGCCAAAACAAGCCACGTTTCTCGCAAAACACGATCGTTCGTCGTTTCTTGACGAAAAATGTCTGTAATTTCCTTCCCGTTGGAGATATTTCGACGTTTAAACCCTCTTCTAATGCCTTTCAACAAGCCAAACGCAGTGCACGCTGTTTCCGTCGTAAAAATAAGCTCATTTTTTCGCAATACGCGATCTTTCGTCGTTACTTGACGAAAAATGTCTGTAATTTCCTTCGAGTTGGAGATATTTCTACGTTTAAACCCTCTTCTAACTCCTTTTGACAACCCAAACGCAGTGCACGCTGTTTCCAGCGTCAAAACAAGCTGAATTTCTCGCACAACGCGATCTTTCGTCGTTTCATGACGAAAAATTACTGAAATATAACTCCCGTTGCAGATATTTCGACGTTCAAACGCTCTTTCAACTCCTTTTAACCAGCCAAACGCAATCCACTCTATTTCCAGCGCCAAAACAAGCCACGTTTCTCGCAAAACACCATCTTTCGTCGATTTTAATGAAAAATGTCTGTAATATCCTTCTCGTTGGAGATATTTCGACGGTTAAACGCTCTTCTAACTCCTTTTGACAACCCAAACGCAGTGCACTCTATTTCCAGCGCCAAAACAAGCTCAGTACCTCGCAAAACGCGATTTTTCGTCGTTTCCTGACGAATAAGGACTGAAATTTCAGCCCCGTTGGAGATATTTCGACGTTTAAACGCTCCTATATCTCCTTTTAACAAGCAAACGCAGTACTCGCTGTTTCCAGCGTCAAAACAACCTCAGTTTCTCGCAAAACGCGATCATTCGACGTTTCTTGAAGAAAAATTACTGAAATTTCCCTCCCGGAGCAGATATTTCGACGCTTAAACGCTCTTCCAACTCATTTTAACAAGCCAAACGCTGTGCTCGCTGTTTCCCGCGTCATAAGAAGCTCTGTTTCTCGCAAAACGCGATCTTTCGTCGATTTTGTGGAAAACAAACTGTAATTTCCTTCACGTTGGAGATATTTCGAAGTTCCAACGCTCTATTAACTCTTTTTGACAACCCAAACGCAGTGCACGCTGTTTCCAGCGCCAAAACAAGCCACGTTTCTCGAAAAACACGATCTTTCGTCGAGTTTAAAGAAAAATGTCTGTAATTTCCATCCAGTTGGAGATATTTCGACGTTTAAACGCTCCTATAACTCCTTTTAACAAGCCAAACGCAGTGCTCGCTGTTTCCAGCGTCAAAACAAGCTCAGTTTCTCGCAAAACGTGTTCTTTCGTCGATTTCCTGACGAAAAATGACTGAAATTTCCTTCCCGATGGAGATATTTCGTCGTTTAAACGCTCTTTTAACTCTTTTTGACAACCCAAACGCAGTGCTCGCTGTTTCCAGCGTCAAAACAAGCTCAGTTTCTCGTAAAACGCGATCATTTCGTCGTTTCTTGACGAAAAATTACTGAAATTTCCCTCCCATTGGTGCTATTTCGACGTTTAAACGCCCCTTTCACTCAGTATTACACGCCGAATGTAGCGCATGTCGCTTTTACTGGCCCAACCACCAGCAGTAACTCGCAAAACACGATCTTTCGTCGAGTTTAAAGAAAAATGACTGAAATTTCCTTCCCGATGATGATATTTCGACGGTTAAATGCACTTTCAACTCCTTTTAGCAAGCCAAACGCAATGCACTCTATTTCCAGCGTCAGAACAAGCTCAGTTTCTCGCAAAACGCGATTTTTCGTCGTTTCTTGACGAAAAATTCCTGAAATGTCCTTCCCGTTGCAGATATTTCGACGTTTAAACGCTCTTTCAACTCCATTTAGCAAGCCAAACGCAATGCACTCTATTTCCAGCGCCAAAACAAGCTCAGGTTTCTCGCAACTCGCGATTTTTCGTCGTTTCCTGACGAATAAGGGACTGAAATTTCAGTCCCGTTGGAGATATTTCGACGTTTTTAAACGCTCTTTTAACTCCTTTTTACAACCCGAACGCAGTGCACGCTGCTTCCTGCGTCAACACAAGCACAGTTTCTCGCAAAACGCGATCTTTCGTCGATTTTGTTTTAAAACTAACTGTAATTTCCTACACGTTGAAGATATTTCGACGTTTAAACGCTCCTTTCACTCAGTTTTAGACGAAGAATGCAGTGCCCGTCGCGTTTACCTGCAAAACCACGCGCAATATCTCGCAAAACGCGATCCTTGGTCGATTCTTGACGAAAAATGACTGAAATTTCCCTCCTGTTGGTGTTATTTCGACGTTTAAACGCCCCTTTTACTCAGTATTACGCGCCGAATGTAGCACACGTCGCTTAGTGGCCTAACCACCAGCAGTAGCTCGCAAAACGCGATCTTTCGTCGATTTTGTGGAAAACTAACTGTAATTTCCTACACGTTGGAGATATTCGAAGTTTAATCGCTCTTTTAACTCTTTTTGACAACACAAACGCAGTCCGCGCTGTTTCCAGCGTCAGAACAAGCTCAGTTTCGCGCAAAACGCGTTCTTTCGTCGTCTCTTGACGAAAAATGACTGAAATTTCCCTCCCGTTGTTGTTATTTCGACGTTTAAAGGCCCCTTTCACTCAGTATTACACGCCGAATGTAGCGCACGTCGCTTTTAGTGGCCAAACCACCAGCAGTACCTCGCAAAACGCGATCTTTCGTCGATTTTGATGAAAAGTAACTGTAATATCCTTCTCGTTGGAAATATTTCGACGGTTAAATGCTCTTCTAACTCCTTTTGACAACCCAAACGCAGTGCACGCTGTTTCCAGCGTCAAAACAAGCTCAGTTTCTCGCAAACGCGATCTTTCGTCGATTTTAACGAAAACTAACTGTTATTTCATTCAAGTTTGAGATATTTCTACGTTTGAACGCTCCATTCACTCAGTTTCACACTCCGAAAGTACTGCACGTCGCATTTAGCTGCTAAACCACGCGCAATAGCTTGCGAAACGCGATCATTTGTCGACTATGTCGAAAACTGACTGTGATTTCCTTTGCATTGGAGATATTTCGACGTTTAAACGCTCATTTCACTCAGACTCACGCCCAGAATGTTGTGCACGCCACATTCATCGCCGAAATTAACTCAACCACTCGAAAACGCAATCTTTAACCATTCTTGGGCGAAAAATTACTGTAATTTCCGTTCCGCTCGAGATATTTCGACGTTTAAACGCTCTTTTCACTCCATTGCAGATGCACAATGGAATTCTCACAAGATACATCGTTGAAACTAACCCACGTTACAGCAAAACGCGATCATTCGTCGATTTTAGCGTAAACGGACTGTAATTTCCTTTCCTTTGGTGATATTTCGACGTTTAAACGCTCCTTTCATTCAGTTTTACACGACGAATGTAGTGCACGTCGCGTTTAGCTGCGAAGCGGCTCGCAATATCTCGCAAATCGCGATCTTTCGTCGATTTTAACGAAAAATGTCTGTAATTCCCTCCCGTTGGAGATATTTCGACGTTTAAACGCTCTTTCAACTCCTTTTAACAAGCCAAACGCAGTGCACGCTGTTTCCAGCATCAGAACAAGCTCAGTTTCTCGCAAAACGCGATCTTTCGTCGTTTCTTATCGAACGATTACTGAAATTTCCCTCCCGTTGTAGATATTTCGAAGTTTAAACGCTCCTTTCATTCAGTTTTACACGCCGAATGTAGTGCACGTCGCGCTTAGCTGCGAAGCGACTCGCAATATCTCGCAAACCGCGATCTTTCGTCGATTTTAACGAAAAATGTCTGTTATTTCCTTCCCATTGGAGATATTTCGACGTTTAAACGCTCCATTCACTCAGTTTCACACTCCGAAATTAGTGCACGTCGCCCTAACCTGCGAAACGACTCGCAATATCTCGCAAATCGCGATCTTTCGTCGATTTTAACGAAAAATGTCTGTAATTTCCTTCCCGTTGGAGATATTTCGACGTTTAAACACTCTTGTAACTCCTTGCAACAAGCCAAACGCAGTACACGCTGTTTCCAGCGTCAAAACAAGCTCAGTTTATCGCAATACGCGATATTTCGTCGTTTCTTGGCGAAAAATGACTGAAATTTTCTTCCCGTTGCAGATATTTCGACGTTTAAACGATCCATTCACTCATTTTCACACTCCGAAAGTATTGCACGTCGCGGTCATCTGCGAAACCACTCGCAATATCTTGCAAATCGCGATCCTTCGATGAGTTTAAAGAAAAATGTCTGTAATTTCCTTCCCGTTTGAGATATTTCGACGTTTAAACACTCTTGTAACTCCTTGCAACAAGCCAAACGCAGTACACGCTGTTTCCAGCGTCAGAACATGCTCAGTTTTTCGCAAAACGCGATCTTTCGTCGTTTCTTATCGAACGATTACTGAAATTTCCCTCCCGTTGTAGATATTTCGAAGTTTAAACGCTCCTTTCATTCAGTTTTACACGCCGAATGTAGTGCACGTCGCGTTTAGCTGCGAAGCGACTCGCAATATCTCGCATATCGCGATCTTTCGTCGATTTTAACGAAAAATGTCTGTAATTCCCTCCCGTTGGAGATATTTCGACGTTTAAACGCTCTTTCAACTCCTTTTAACAAGCCAAACGCAGTGCACGCTGTTTCCAGCGTCAGAATAAGCTCATTTTCTCGCAAAACGCGATCCTTCGTCGTTTCCTGACAAAAATTACTGAAATTTCCCTGTCGTTGATGTTATTTCGACGTTTAAACGCCCCTTTCACTCAGTATTACACGCCGAATGTAGCGCACGTCGCTTTTAGTGGCCAAACCACTAGCAGTAGCTCGCAAAACGCGATCTTTCGTCGATTTTGTGGAAAACTAACTGTAATTTCCTTCTCGTTGGAGATATTTCGCAGTTTAATCGCTCTTTTAACTCTTTTTGACAACCCAAACGCAGTGGCCGCTGGTTTCCAGCGTCAAAACAAGCTCAGTTTCTCGCAAAACGCGATCTTTCGTCGTTTCTTATCGAAAGATTACTGAAATTTCCCTCCCGTTGTAGATATTTCGAAGTTTAAACGCTCCTTTCATTCAGTTTTACACGCCGAATGTAGTGCACGTCGCGCTTAGCTTCGAAGCGACTCGTAATATCTCGCAAACCGCGATCTTTCGTCGATTTTAACGAAAAATGTCTGTTATTTCCTTCCCATTGGAGATATTTCGACGTTTAAACGCTCCATTCACTCAGTTTCACACTCCGAAATTAGTGCACGTCGCGCTAACCTGCGAAACGACTCGCAATATCTCGCAAATCGCGATCTTTCGTCGATTTTAACGAAAAATGTCTGTAATTTCCTTCCCGTTGGAGATATTTCGACGTTTAAACCCTCTTGTAACTCCTTGCAACAAGCCAAACGCAGTGCACTCTATTTCCAGTGCCAAAGCAAGCCCCGTTACTCGCAAAACACGATGTTTCATCGATTTTAACGAAAAATGTCTGTAATTTCCTTCCCGTTGCAGATATTTCGAAGTTTAGACGCTCCTTTCATTCAGTTTTATACGCCGAATGTAATGCACATCGCTTTTAGTGGCCAAACCACCAGCAGTTGCTCGCAAAACGCGATCTTTCGTCGATTTTAACGAAAAATGTCTGTAATTCTCTCCCGTTGAAGATATTTCGAAGTTTAAACGCTCCTTTCATTCAGTTTTACACGCCGAATGTAGTGCACGTCGCGTTTAGCTGCGAAGCGACTCGCAATATCTCGCAAATCGCGATCTTTCGTCGATATTAACGAAAAATGTCTGTAATTCCCTCCCGCTGGAGATATTTCGACGTTTAAACCCTCTTCTAACGCCTTTCAACAAGCCAAACGCAGTGCACGCTGTTTCCGTCGTCAAAACAAGCTCAGTTTTTCGCAATACGTGATCTTTCGTCGTTACTTGACGAAAAATGACTGAAATTTCCTTCCCGTTGGTGATATTTCGACGTTTACACGCTCCTTTCACACAGTTTTTCACGCCGAATGTAGAGCACGCCGCGTTTCGTTGCAAAACCACGCGCAATAGCTCGCAAAACGCGATCTTTCGTCGATTTTAAAGAAAAATGTCTGTAATTTCCTTCGAGTTGGTGATATTTCTATGTTTAAACGCTCTTTTAACTCCTTTTTACAAGCCAAACGCAGTGCACGCAGTTTCCAGCGCGAAAACAAGCCACGTTTCACGCAAAACACGATCGTTCGTCGTTTCTTGACGAAAAATGTCTGTAATTTCCATCCCGTTGGAGATATTTCGACGTTTAAACGCTCTTTTAACTCCATTTGACAACCCAAACGCTGTGCTTGGTATTTCCAGCGTCAAAACAAGCGCAGTTTCTCGCAAAACGCGATCTTTCGTCGTTTCCTGACGAATAAGGACTGAAATTTCAGTCCCGTTGGAGATATTTCGACGTTTAAACGCTCCTATATCTCCTTTTAACAAGCCAAACGCAGTACTCGCTGTTTCCAGCGTCAAAACAACCTCAGCTTCTCGCAAAACGCGATCATTCGACGTTTCTTGAAGAAAAATTACTGAAATTTCCCTCCCGGAGCAGATATTTCGACGCTTAAACGCTCTTCCAACTCATTTTAACAAGCCAAACGCTGTGCTCGCTGTTTCCTGCGTCAAAACAAGCTCAGTTTCTCGCAAAACGCGATCTTTCGTCGATTCCTGACGAAAAATGACTGAAATTTCCTTCCCGATGGAGATATTTCGACGTTTAAACGCTCTTTTAACCCTTTTTGACAACCCAAACCCAGTGCTCGCTGTTTCCAGCGTCAAAACAAGCTCAGTTTCTCGTAAAACGCGATCTTTCGTCGTTTCTTGACGAAAAATTACTGAAATTTCCCTCCCATTGGTGCTATTTCGACGTTTAAACGCCCCATTCACTCAGTATTACACGCCGAATGTAGCGCATGTCGCTTTTACTGGCCCAACCACCAGCAGTACCTCGCAAAACACGATCTTTCGTCGAGTTTAAAGAAAAATGACTGAAGTTTCCTTCCCGATGGAGATATTTCGACATTTAAACGCTCTTTTAACTCCTTTTAACAACCCAAACGCAGTACACGCTGTTTCCAGCGTCAAAACAACCTCAGTTTCTCGCAATACGCGATCTTTCGTCGTTTCTTATCGAAAGATTACTGAAATTTCCCTCCCGTTGTAGATATTTCGAAGTTTAAACGCTCCTTTCATTCAGTTTTACACGCCGAATGTAGTGCACGTCGCGCTTAGCTGCGAAGCGACTCGCAATATGTCGCAAACCGCGATCTTTCGTCGATTTTAACGAAAAATGTCTGTAATTTCCTTCCCGTTGGAGATATTTCGACGTTTAAACCCTCTTGTAACTCCTTGCAACAAGCCAAACGCAGTACACGCTGTTTCCAGCGTCAAAACAAGCTCAGTTTTTCGCAATACGCGATATTTCGTCGTTTCTTGGCGAAAAATGACTGAAATTTTCTTCCCGTTGCAGATATTTCGACGTTTAAACGATCCATTCACTCATTTTCACACACCGAAAGTAGTGCACGTCGCGGTCATCTGCGAAACCACTCGCAATATCTTGCAAATCGCGATCCTTCGATGAGTTTAAAGAAAAATGTCTGTAATTTCCTTCCCGTTGGAGATATTTCGACGTTTAAACGCTCTTTCAACTCCTTTCAACAAGCCAAACGCAGTGCACGCAGTTTCCAGCGTCAAAACAACCTCAGATTCTCGCAATACGCGATCTTTCGTCGTTTCTTGTCGAAAAATGACTGAAATTTCACTCTAGTTGGTGTTATTTCGACGTTTAAGCGCCCCTTTCACACAGTATTACACGCCAAATGTAGCGCACGTCGCTTTTAGTGGCCAAACCACCAGCAGTAGCTCGCAAAACGCGATCTTTCGTCGATTTTGTCGAAAAGTAACTGTAATATCCTTCTCGTTGGAGATATTTCGACGGTTAAACGCTCTTCTAACTCCTTTTGACAACCCAAACGCAGTGCACTCTAGTTCCAGCGCCAAAACAAGCCCCGATGCTCGCAAAACACGATCTTTCGTCGTTTCTTGACGAAAAACGACTGAAATTTCCCTCCCGTTGCAGATATTTCGACGTTTAAACGCTCTTTCAACTCCTTTTAACAAGCCAAACGCAGTGCACTCTAGTTCCAGCGCCAAAACAAGCTCAGTACCTCGCAAAACGCGATCTTTCGTTGATTTTGTCGAAAAGTAACTGTAATATCCTTCTCGTTGGAGATATTTCGACGGTTGAACGCCCTTCTAACTCCTTTTGACATCCCAAACGCAGTGCACGCTGTTTCCAGCGTCAGAACAAGCTCAGTTTCTCGCAACTCGCGATTTTTCGTCGTTTCCTGACGAATAAGGACTGAAATTTCAGTCCCGTTGGAGATATTTCGACGTTTAAACGCTCCTATATCTCCTTTTAACAAGCCAAACGCAGTACTCGCTGTTTCCAGCGTCAAAACAACCTCAGTTTCTCGCAAAACGCGATCATTCGACGTTTCTTGAAGAAAAATTACTGAAATTTCCCTCCCGGAGCAGATATTTCGACGCTTAAACGCACTTCCAACTCATTTTAACAAGCCAAACGCTGTGCTCGCTGTTTCCCGCGTCATAACAAGCACAGTTTCTCGCAAAACATGATCTTTCGTCGTTTCTTGAAGAAAACCAACTGTAATTTCCTTCACGTTGGAGATATTTCGACGTTTAAACGCTCTTTCAACTCCTTTTAGCAAGCCAAACGCAATGCACTCTATTTCCAGCGCCAAAACAAGCTCAGTTTCTCGCAACTCGCGATTTTTCGTCGTTTCCTGACGAAAAATGACTGAAATTTCCCGCCCGTTGGTGCTATTTCGACGTTTAAACGCCCCATTCACTCAGTATTACACGCCGAATGTAGCGCATGTCGCTTTTACTGGCCCAACCACCAGCAGTACCTCGCAAAACACTATCTTTCGTCGAGTTTAAAGAAAAATGACTGAAATTTCCTTCCCGATGGAGATATTTCGACGTCTAAACGCTCTTTTAACTCTTTTTGACAACCCAAACGCAGTGCTCGCTGTTTCCAGCGTCAAGACAAGCTCCGTTTCTCGTAAAACGCGATCATTTCATCGTTTCTTGACGAAAAATTACTGAAATTTCCCTCCCATTGGTGCTATTTCGACGTTTAAAGGCCCCTTTCACTCAGTATTACACGCCGAATGTAGCGCATGTCGCTTTTACTGGCCAAACCACCAGCAGTACCTCGCAAAACGCGATCTTTCGTCGATTTTGTCGAAAAGTAACTGTAATATCCTTCTCGTTGGAGATATTTCGACGGTTGAACGCCCTTCTAACTCCTTTTGACAACCCAAACGCAGTACACGCTGTTTCCAGCGTCAGAACAATCTCAGTTTCTCGCAAAACGCGATCTTTCGTCGATTTTGTGGAAAACAAACTGTAATTTCCTTCACGTTGGAGATATTTCGAAGTTCAATCGCTCTATTAACTCTTTTTGACAACCCAAACGCAGTGGTCGCTCTTTCCAGCGTCAAAACAAGCTCAGTTTCTCGCAAAACGCGATCTTTCGTCGTTTCTTGACGAAAAATGACTGAAATTTCCCTCCCATTGGTGTTATTTCGACGTTTAAAGGCCCCTTGCACTCAGTATTACACGCCGAATGTAGCGCACGTCGCTTTTAGTGGCCAAACCACCAGCAGTACCTCGCAAAACGCGATCTTTCGTCGTTTCTTGACGAAAAATTACTGAAATATCCCTCCCGTTGCAGATATTTCGACGTTTAAACGCTCTTTCAACGCCTTTTAGCAAGCCAAACGCAATGCACTCTATTTCCAGCGCCAAAACTAGCTCACTTTCTCGCACAACGCGATCTTTCGTGGTTTCTTGACGAAAAATTACTGAAATATCCCTCCCGTTGTAGATTTTTCGACGTTTAAACGCTCTTTCATCTCATTTTAACAAGCCAAACGCAGTGCACTCTATTTCCAGTGCCAAAGCAAGCCCCGTTACTCGCAAAACACGATCTTTCGTCGATTTTAACGAAAAATGTCTGTAATTTCCTTCCCGTTGAGATATTTCGACGTTTAAACCCTCTTTTAACTCCTTGCAACAAGCCAAACGCAGTACACGCTGTTTCCAGCGTCAAAACAAGCTCAGTTTTTCGCAATACGCGATATTTCGTCGTTTCTTGGCGAAAAATGACTGAAATTTTCTTCCCGTTGCAGATATTTCGAAGTTTAAACGCTCCTTTCACACAGTTTTTCACGCCGAATGTAGAGCACGCCGCGTTTCGTTGCAAAACCACGCGCAATAGCTCGCAAAACGCGATCTTTCGTCGATTTTAAAGAAAAATGTCTGTAATTTCCTTCGAGTTGGTGATATTTCTATGTTTAAACGCTCTTTCAACTCCTTTTAGCAAGCCAAACACAATCCACTCTATTTCCAGCGCCAAAACAAGCCACGTTTCTCGCAAAACACGATCGTTCGTCGTTTCTTGACGAAAAATGTCTGTAATTTCCTTCCCGTTGGAGATATTTCGACGTTTAAACGCTCTTTTAACTCCATTTGACAACCCAAACGCTGTGTGTGGTATTTCCAGCGTCAAAACAAGCGCAGTTTCTCGCAAAACGCGATCTTTCGTCGTTTCTTGACGAAAAATTACTGAAATTTCCTTCCCGTTGGAGATATTTCGACGTTCAAACGCTCTTTTAACTCTTTTTGACAACCCAAACCCAGTGCTCGCTGTTTCCAGCGTCAAAACAAGCTCAGTTTCTCGTAAAACGCGATCTTTCGTCGTTTCTTGACGAAAAATTACTGAAATTTCCCTCCCATTGGTGCTATTTCGACGTTTAAACGCACCTTTCACTCAGTATTACACGCCGAATGTAGCGCATGTCGCTTTTACTGGCCCAACCACCAGCAGTACCTCGCAAAACACGATCTTTCGTCGAGTTTAAAGAAAAATGTCTGTTATTTCCTTCCCATTGGAGATATTTCGACGTTTAAACGCTCCATTCACTCAGTTTCACACTCCGAAATTAGTGCACGTCGCGCTAACCTGCGAAACGACTCGCAATATCTCGCAAATCGCGATCTTTCGTCGATTTTAACGAAAAATGTCTGTAATTTCCTTCCCGTTGGAGATATTTCGACGTTTAAACCCTCTTTTAACTCCTTGCAACAAGCCAAACGCAGTACACGCTGTATCCAGCGTCAAAACAAGCTCAGTTTTTCGCAATACGCGATATTTCGTCGTTTCTTGGCGAAAAATGACTGAAATTTTCTTCCCGTTGCAGATATTTCGACGTTTAAACGATCCATTCACTCATTTTCACACTCCGAAAGTAGTGCACGTCGCGGTCATCTGCGAAACCACTCGCAATATCTTGCAAATCGCGATCCTTCGATGAGTTTAAAGAAAAATGTCTGTAATTTCCTTCATGTTGGAGATATTTCGACGGTTAAACGCTCTTCTAACTCCTTTTGACAACCCAAACGCAGTGCACTCTATTTCCAGCGCCAAAACAAGCTCAGTACCTCGCAAAACGCGATCTTTCGTTGATTTTGTCGAAACGTAACTGTAATATCCTTCTCGTTGGAGATATTTCGACGGTTGAACGCCCTTCTAACTCCTTTTGACATCCCAAACGCAGTGCACGCTGTTTCCAGCGTCAGAACAAGCTCAGTTTCTCGCAACTCGCGATTTTTCGTCGTTTCCTGACGAATAAGGACTGAAATTTCAGTCCCGTTGGAGATATTTCGACGGTTAAACGCTCCTATATCTCCTTTTAACAAGCCAAACGCAGTACTCGCTGTTTCCAGCGTCAAAACAACCTCAGTTTCTCGCAAAACGCGATCATTCGACGTTTCTTGAAGAAAAATTACTGAAATTTCCCTCCCGGAGCAGATATTTCGACGCTTAAACGCTCTTCCAACTCATTTTAACAAGCCAAACGCTGTGCTCGCTGTTTCCCGCGTCATAACGAGCTCAGTTTCTCGCAAAACGTGATCTTTCGTCGTTTCTTGACGAAAACTAACTGTAATTTCCTTCACGTTGGAGATATTTCGACGTTTAAACGCTCATTCAACACCTTTAAATCAGCCAACCGCAGGGCACTCTATTTACAGCGCCAAAATAAGCCCCGATGCTCGCAAAACACGATCTTTCGTCGTTTCTTGACGAAAAACGACTGAAATTTCCCTCCCGTTGCAGATATTTCGACGTTTAAACGCTCTTTCAACTCCTTTTAGCAAGCCAAACGCAATGCACTCTATTTCCAGCGCCAAAACAAGCTCAGTTTCACGCAAATCGCGATTTTTCGTCGTTTCCTGACGAATAAGGACAGAAATTTCAGTCCCGTTGGAGATATTTCGACGTTTAAACGCTCTTTCAACTCCTTTTAGCAAGCCAAACGCAATGCACTCCATTTCCAGCGCCAAAACAAGCTCAGTACCTCGCAAAACACGATCTTTCGTCGATTTTGTCGAAAAGTAACTGTAATATCCTTCTCGTTGGAGATATTTCGACGGTTGAACGCCCTTCTAACTCCTTTTGACATCCCAAACGCAGTGCACGCTGTTTCCAGCGTCAAAACAACCTCAGATTCTCGCAATACACGATCTTTCGTCGTTTCTTGTCGAAAAATGACTGAAATTTCACTCTAGTTGGTGTTATTTCGACGTTTAAGCGCCCGTTTCACACAGTATTACACGCCAAATGTAGCGCACGTCGCTTTTAGTGGCCAAACCACCAGCAGTAGCTCGCAAAACGCGATCTTTCGTCGATTTTGTGGAAAACAAACTGTAATTTCCTTCACGTTGGAGATATTTCGACGGTTGAACGCCCTTCTAACTCATTTTGACATCCCAAACGCAGTGCACGCTGTTTCCAGCGTCAGAACAAGCTCAGTTTCTCGCAACTCGCGATTTTTCGTCGTTTCCTGACGAATAAGGACTGAAATTTCTGTCCCGTTGGAGATATTTCGACGTTTAAACGCTCCTATATCTCCTTTTAGCAAGCCAAACGCAGTACTCGCTGTTTCCAGCGTCATAACAAGCTCAGTTTCTCGCAAAACGTGATCTTTCGTCGTTTCTTGACGAAAACTAACTGTAATTTCCTTCACGTTGGAGATATTTCGACGTTTAAACGCTCATTCAACACCTTTAAATCAGCCAACCGCAGGGCACTCTATTTACAGCGCCAAAACAAGCCCCGATGCTCGCAAAACACGATCTTTCGTCGATTTTGTGGAAAACAAACTGTAATTTCCTTCACGTTGGAGATATTTCGAAGTTCAAACGCTCTATTAACTCTTTTGACAACCCAAACGCAGTGCACGCTGTTTCCAGCGTCACAACAAGCTCAGATTCTCGCAAAACGCGATCTTTCGTCGTTTCTTGACGAAAAATGACTGAAATTTCCCGCCCATTGGTGCTATTTCGACGTTTGAACGCCCCTTTCACTCAGTATTACACGCCGAATGTAGCGCACGTCGCTTTTACTGGCCCAACCACCAGCAGTACCTCGCAAAACACGATCTTTCGTCGAGATTAAAGAAAAATGACTGAAATTTCCTTCCCGATGGAGATATTTAGACATTTAAACGCTCTTTTAACTCCTTTTAACAACCCAAACGCAGTGGTCGCTGCTTACAGCGTCAGAACAAGCTCAGTTTCTCGCAAAACGCGATTTTTCGTTGTTTCTTGACGAAAAATTCCTGAAATGTCCCTCCCGTTGCAGATATTTCGACGTTTAAATGCTCTTTCAACTCCTGTTAGCAAGCCAAACGCAATGCACTCTATTTCCAGCGCCAAAACAAGCTCAGTTTCTCGCAACTCGCGATTTTTCGTCGTTTCCTGACGAAAAATGACTGAAATTTCCCGCCCGTTGGTGCTATTTCGACGTTTAAACGCTCTTCTATCTCCTTTTAACAAGCCAAACGCAGTGCACTCTATTTCCAGTGCCAAAACAAGCGCCGTTACTCGCAAAACACGAAGATTCGTCGATTTTAAAGAAAAATGTCTGTAATTTCCTTCCCATTGGAGATATTTCGACGTTTCAACGCTCCATTCACTCAGTTTCACACTCCGAAATTAGTGCACGTTGCGGTTAAATGCGAAACGACTCGCAATTTATCGCAAATCGCGATCATTCGTCGAGTTTATCGAAAAATGTCAGTAATTTCCTTCGAGTTGGAGATATTTCTACGTTTAAACCCTCTTCTAACTCCTTTTGACAACCCAAACGCTGTGCTCGCTGTTTCCCGCGTCATAACAAGCTCAGTTTCTCGCAAAACGTGATCTTTCGTCGTTTCTTGACGAAAACTAACTGTAATTTCCTTCACGTTGGAGATATTTCGACGTTTAAACGCTCATTCAACACCTTTAAATCAGCCAACCGCAGGGCACTCTATTTACAGCGCCAAAACAAGCCCCGATGCTCGCAAAACACGATCTTTCGTCGTTTCTTGACGAAAAACGACTGAAATTTCCCTCCCGATGCAGATATTTCGACGTTTAAACGCTCTTTCAACTCCTTTTAGCAAGCCAAACGCAATGCACTCTATTTCCAGCGCCAAAACAAGCTCAGTACCTCGCAAAACGCGATCTTTCGTCGATTTTGTCGAAAAGTAACTGTAATATCCTTCTCGTTGGAGATATTTCGACGGTTGAACGCCCTTCTAACTCCTTTTGACATCCCAAACGCAGTGCACGCTGTTTCCAGCGTCACAACAAGCTCAGTTTCTCGCAAAACGCGATCTTTCGTCGATTTTGTGGAAAACAAACTGTAATTTCCTTCACGTTGGAGATATTTCGAAGTTCAAACGCTCTATTAACTCTTTTTGACAACCCAAACGCAGTGCACGCTGTTTCCAGCGTCACAACAAGCTCAGATTCTCGCAAAACGCGATCTTTCGTCGTTTCTTGACGAAAAATGACTGAAATTTCCCTCCCATTGGTGCTATTTCGTCGTTTAAACGCCCCTTTCACTCAGTATTACACGCCGAATGTAGCTCATGTCGCTTTTACTGGCCCAACCACCAGCAGTACCTCGCAAAACACGATCTTTCGTCGAGATTAAAGAAAAATGACTGAAATTTCCTTCCCGATGGAGATATTTAGACATTTAAACGCTCTTTTAACTCCTTTTAACAACCCAAACGCAGTGGTCGCTGCTTACAGCGTCAGAACAAGCTCAGTTTCTCGCAAAACGCGATTTTTCGTTGTTTCTTGACGAAAAATTCCTGAAATGTCCCTCCCGTTGCAGATATTTCGACGTTTAAATGCTCTTTCAACTCCTTTTAGCAAGCCAAACGCAATGCACTCTATTTCCAGCGCCAAAACAAGCTCAGTTTCTCGCAACTCGCGATTTTTCGTCGTTTCCTGACGAAAAATGACTGAAATTTCCCGCCCGTTGGTGCTATTTCGACGTTTAAACGCTCTTCTAACTCCTTTTAACAAGCCAAACGCAGTGCACTCTATTTCAAGTGCCAAAACAAGCGCCGTTACTCGCAAAACACGAAGATTCGTCGATTTTAAAGAAAAATGTCTGTAATTTCCTTCCCATTGGAGATATTTCGACGTTTCAACGCTCCATTCACTCAGTTTCACACTCCGAAATTAGTGCACGTTGCGGTTAAATGCGAAACGACTCGCAATTTATCGCAAATCGCGATCATTCGTCGAGTTTATCGAAAAATGTCAGTAATTTCCTTCGAGTTGGAGATATTTCTACGTTTAAACCCTCTTCTAACTCCTTTTGACAACCCAAACGCTGTGCTCGCTGTTTCCCGCGTCATAACAAGCTCAGTTTCTCGCAAAACGTGATCTTTCGTCGTTTCTTGACGAAAACTAACTATAATTTCCTTCACGTTGGAGATATTTCGACGTTTAAACGCTCATTCAACACCTTTAAATCAGCCAACCGCAGGGCACTCTATTTACAGTGCCAAAACAAGCCCCGATGCTCGCAAAACACGATCTTTCGTCGTTTCTTGACGAAAAACGGCTGAAATTTCCCTCCCGATGCAGATATTTCGACGTTTAAACGCTCTTTCAACTCCTTTTAGCAAGCCAAACGCAATGCACTCTATTTCCAGCGCCAAAACAAGCTCAGTACCTCGCAAAACGCGATCTTTCGTCGATTTTGTCGAAAAGTAACTGTAATATCCTTCTCGTTGGAGATATTTCGACGGTTGAACGCCCTTCTAACTCCTTTTGACATCCCAAACGCAGTGCAAGCTATTTCCAGCGTCACAACAAGCTCAGTTTCTCGCAAAACGCGATCTTTCGTCGATTTTGTGGAAAACAAACTGTAATTTCCTTCACGTTGGAGATATTTCGAAGTTCAAACGCTCTATTAACTCTTTTTGACAACCCAAACGCAGTGCACGCTGTTTCTAGCGTCACAACAAGCTCAGATTCTCGCAAAACGCGATCTTTCGTCGTTTCTTGACGAAAAATGACTGAAATTTCCCTCCCATTGGTGCTATTTCGTCGTTTAAACGCCCCTTTCACTCAGTATTACACGCCGAATGTAGCTCATGTCGCTTTTACTGGCCCAACCACCAGCAGTACCTCGCAAAACACGATCTTTCGTCGAGATTAAAGAAAAATGACTTCAATTTCCTTCCCGATGGAGATATTTAGACATTTAAACGCTCTTTTAACTCCTTTTAACAACCCAAACGCAGTGGTCGCTGCTTACAGCGTCAGAACAAGCTCAGTTTCTCGCAAAACGCGATTTTTCGTCGTTTCTTGACGAAAAATTCCTGAAATGTCCCTCCCGTTGCAGATATTTCGACGTTTAAACGCTCTTTCAACTCCTTTTAGCAAGCCAAACGCAATGCACTCTATTTCCAGCGCCAAAACAAGCTCAGTTTCTCGCAACTCGCGATTTTTCGTCGTTTCCTGACGAAAAATGACTGAAATTTCCCGCCCGTTGGTGCTATTTCGACGTTTAAACGCTCTTCTAACTCCTTTTAACAAGCCAAACGCAGTGCACTCTATTTCAAGTGCCAAAACAAGCGCCGTTACTCGCAAAACACGAAGATTCGTCGATTTTAAAGAAAAATGTCTGTAATTTCCTTCCCATTGGAGATATTTCGACGTTTCAACGCTCCATTCACTCAGTTTCACACTCCGAAATTAGTGCACGTTGCGGTTAAATGCGAAACGACTCGCAATTTATCGCAAATCGCGATCATTCGTCGAGTTTATCGAAAAATGTCAGTAATTTCCTTCGAGTTGGAGATATTTCTACGTTTAAACCCTCTTCTAACTCCTTTTGACAACCCAAACGCTGTGCTCGCTGTTTCCCGCGTCATAACAAGCTCAGTTTCTCGCAAAACGTGATCTTTCGTCGTTTCTTGACGAAAACTAACTGTAATTTCCTTCACGTTGGAGATATTTCGACGTTTAAACGCTCATTCAACACCTTTAAATCAGCCAACCGCAGGGCACTCTATTTACAGTGCCAAAACAAGCCCCGATGCTCGCAAAACACGATCTTTCGTCGTTTCTTGACGAAAAACGGCTGAAATTTCCCTCCCGATGCAGATATTTCGACGTTTAAACGCTCTTTCAACTCCTTTTAGCAAGCCAAACGCAATGCACTCTATTTCCAGCGCCAAAACAAGCTCAGTACCTCGCAAAACGCGATCTTTCGTCGATTTTGTCGAAAAGTAACTGTAATATCCTTCTCGTTGGAGATATTTCGACGGTTGAACGCCCTTCTAACTCCTTTTGACATCCCAAACGCAGTGCAAGCTATTTCCAGCGTCACAACAAGCTCAGTTTCTCGCAAAACGCGATCTTTCGTCGATTTTGTGGAAAACAAACTGTAATTTCCTTCACGTTGGAGATATTTCGAAGTTCAAACGCTCTATTAACTCTTTTTGACAACCCAAACGCAGTGCACGCTGTTTCTAGCGTCACAACAAGCTCAGATTCTCGCAAAACGCGATCTTTCGTCGTTTCTTGACGAAAAATGACTGAAATTTCCCTCCCATTGGTGCTATTTCGTCGTTTAAACGCCCCTTTCACTCAGTATTACACGCCGAATGTAGCTCATGTCGCTTTTACTGGCCCAACCACCAGCAGTACCTCGCAAAACACGATCTTTCGTCGAGATTAAAGAAAAATGACTGAAATTTCCTTCCCGATGGAGATATTTAGACATTTAAACGCTCTTTTAACTCCTTTTAACAACCCAAACGCAGTGGTCGCTGCTTACAGCGTCAGAACAAGCTCAGTTTCTCGCAAAACGCGATTTTTCGTCGTTTCTTGACGAAAAATTCCTGAAATGTCCCTCCCGTTGCAGATATTTCGACGTTTAAACGCTCTTTCAACTCCTTTTAGCAAGCCAAACGCAATGCACTCTATTTCCAGCGCCAAAACAAGCTCAGTTTCTCGCAACTCTCGATCGATTTTTCGTCGTTTCCTGACGAAAAATGACTGAAATTCCCCGCCCGTTGGTGCTATTTCGACGTTTAAACGCTCTTCTAACTCCTTTTAACAAGCCAAACGCAGTGCACTCTATTTCCAGTGCCAAAACAAACGGCGTTACTTGCAAAACACGAAGATTCGTCGATTTTAAAGAAAAATGTCTGTAATTTCCTTCCCACTGGAGATATTTCGACGTTTCAACGCTCCATTTACTCAGTTTCACACTCCGAAATTAGTGCACGTTGCGGTTAAATGCGAAACGACTCGCAATTTATCGCAAATCGCGATCATTCGTCGAGTTTAACGAAAAATGTCAGTAATTTCCTTCGAGTGGAGATATTACTACGTTTAAACCCTCTTCTAACTCCTTCTAACCCAAACGCAGTGCACGCTGTTTCCAGCGTCAAAACAAGCTGAATTTCTCGCACAACGCGATCTTTCGTCGTTTCATGACGAAAAATTACTGAAATATAACTCCCGTTACAGATATTTCGACGTTCAAACGCTCTTTCAACTCCTTTTAGCAAGCCAAACGCAATGCACTCTATTTCCAGCGCCAACACAAGCTCAGTTTCTCGCAAAACACGATCGTTCGTCGAGTTTAACGAAAAATGTCTGTAATTTCCTTCCCGTTGGAGATATTTCGACGTTTAGACGCTCTTTTAACTCCATTGACAACCCAAACGCTGTGCTCGGTATTTCAGCGTCAAAACAAGCGCAGTTTCTAGCAAAACGCGATCTTTCGTCGTTTCTTGACGAAAAATTCCTGAAATGTCCCTCCCGTTGCAGATATTTCGACGTTTAAACGCTCTTTCAACTCCTTTTAGCAAGCCAAACGCAATGCACTCTATTTCAGCGCCAACACAAGCTAAGTTTCTCGCAAAACACGATCTTTCGTCGATTTTAACAAAAAATGTCTGTAATTTCCCGTTGCAGATATTTCGACGTTTAAACGCTCTTCTAACTACTCTTAACAAGTCAAACGCAGTGCTCGCTGTTTCAGCGTCAAAACAAGCTAAGTTTCTCGCAAAACGCGATCTATTCGTCGTTTCTTGACGAAAAATGACTGAAATTTCCCTCCCGTTGTTGTTATTTCGACGTTTAAAGGCCCCTTTCACTCAGTATTACACGCCGAATGTAGCGCACGTCGCTTTTAGTGGCCAAACCACCAGCAGTACCTCGCAAAACGCGATCTTTCGTCGATTTGATGAAAAGTAACTGTAATATCCTTCTCGTTGGAAATATTTCGACGGTTAAATGCTCTTCTAACTCCTTTTGACAATTCAAACGCAGTGCACGCTGTTTCCAGCGTCAAAACAAGCTCAGTTTCTCGCAAAACGCGATATTTCGTCGTTTCTTGACGAAAGTGACTGAAATTTCCTTCCCGTTGCAGATATTTCGACGTGTAAACGCTCTTTTATCTCCTTTGGACATCCCAAACGCACGAGTCACTGTTTCCAGCGTCAAAACAAGATCAGTTTCTCGCAAAACGCGATCTTTCGTCGATTTTAACGAAAAATGTCTGTAATTTCCTTCAAGTTGGAGATATTTCTACGTTTAAATGCTCTTTTAAGTACTTATTACCAGCCAAACGCATTGCACGCTGTTTCCAGCGTCAAAACAAGCTCAGTTTCTCGCAAAACGCGATGTTTCCGTCGATTTTGTGGAAAACCAACTGTAATTTCCTACGCGTTGGATATATTTCAACGTTTAAACGCTCCATTCACTGAGTTTCACACTCCGAAATTAGTGCACGTCGCGATTAGCTGCGAAACCACTGGCAATATCTCGTAAAACGCGATCTTTCGTCGTTTCTTGACGAAAGTGACTGAAATTTCCTTGCCGTTGCAGATATTTCGACGTGTAAACGCTCTTTTATCTCCTTTGGACATCCAAAACGCACGAGTCACTGTTTCCAGCGTCAAAACAAGATCAGTTTCTCGCAAAAACGCGATCTTTCGTCGATTTTAACGAAAAATGTCTGTAATTTCCTTCAAGTTGGAGATATTTCTACGTTTAAATGCTCTTTTAAGTACTTTTTACCAGCCAAACGCATTGCACGCTGTTTCCAGCGCCAAAACAAGCTCAGTTTCTCGCAAAACGCGATCTTTCGTCGATTTTGTAGAAAACTAACTGTGATTTCCTTCACGTTGGATACATTTCGACGTTTAAGCGCTCCTTTCACTCGGTTTAGACGACGAATGCAGTGCCCGTCGCGGTTGCCTGCAAAGCCACGCGCAATATCTCGCAAAACGCGATCCTTCGTCGATTCTTGACGAAAAATGTCTGAAATTTCCCTCCTGTTGGTGTTATTTCGACGTTTAAAGGCCCCTTTCACTCAGTATTACGCGCCGAATGTAGCACACGTCGCTTTTAGTGGCCTAACCACCAGCAGTAGCTCACAAAACGCGATCTTTCGTCGATTTTGTGGAAATACTAATTGTAATTTCCTACACGTTGGAGATATTTCGAAGTGTAAACGCTCTTTTAACACTTTTTGACAACCCAGACGCAGTGCACCCTGTTTCCAGCGTCAGAACGAGCTCAGTTTCTCGCAAAACGCGATCTTTCGTCGTTTCTTGACGAAAAATGACTGAAATTTCCTTCCCGTTGGTGATATTTCGACGTTTAAAACGCTCCTATCTCACACTTTTTTCACGCCGAATGTAGAGCACGTCGCGTTTAGTTGCAAAACCACGCGCAATAGCTCGCAAAAACGCGGTCTTTCGACGATTTTAACGAAAACTAACTGTAATTTCATTCAAGTTGGAGATATTTCTACGTTTGCACGCTCCTTTTCACTCAGTTTTAGACGAAGAATGCAGTGCCCCGCCGCGTTACCTGCAAAACCACGCGAAATAGCCCGCAAAACGCGATCTATCGTCGATTTTAACGAAAAATGTCTGTAATTTCATTCCCGTTGGACATATTTCGACGTTTAAACGCTCCATTCACTGAGTTTCACACTCCGAAATTAGTGCACGTCGCGATTAGCTGCGAAACCACTGGCAATATCTCGTAAAACGCGATCTTTCGTCGATTTTAAACGAAAAATGTCAGTAATTTCCCTCCCGTTGCAGATATTTCGACGTTTAAACGCTCTTTCATCTCCTTTTAACAAGTCAAACGCATTGCTTGCTGTTGCCAGCGTCAAAACAAGCTCAGTTTCTCGCAAAACGCGATCTTTCGTCGTTTCTTGAAGAAAAATGACTGAAATTTCCATCCCGTTGTTGTTATTTCGACGTTTAAAGGCCCCTTTCACTCAGCATTACACGCCGAATGTAGCGCACGTCGCTTTTAGTGGCCAAACCACCAGCAGTACCTCGCAAAACGCGATCTTTCGTCGATTTTGATGAAAAGTAACTGTAATATCCTTCTCGTTGGAAATATTGCGACGGTTAAAGGCTCTTCTAACTCCTTTTGACAACTCAAACGCAGTGCACGATGTTTCCAGCGTCAAAACAAGCTCAGTTTCTCGCAAAACGCGATATTTCGTCGTTTCTTGACGAAAAATGACTGAAATTTCCTTCCCGTTGCAGATATTTCGACGTGTAAAACGCTCTTTTATCTCCTTTGGACAACCCAAACGCACTAGTCACTGTTTCCAGCGTCAAAACAAGATCAGCTGCTCGCAAAACGCGATCTTTCGTCGATTTTAACGAAAAATGTCTGTAATTTCCTTCAAGTTGGAGATATTTCTACGTTTAAATGCTCTTTTAAGTACTTTTTACCAGCCAAACGCATTGCACGCTGTTTCCAGCGTCAAAACAAGCTCAGTTCTCGCAAAACGCGATCTTTCGTCGATTTTGTAGAAAACTAACTGTAATTTCCTTCACGTTGGATACATTTCGACGTTTAAAACGCTCCTTTCACTCGGTTTAGACGACGAATGCAGTGCCCGTCGCGGTTGCCTGCAAAACCACGCGCAATATCTCGCAAAACGCGATCATTCGTCGATTCTTGACGAAAAATGTCTGAAATTTCCCTCCTGTTGGTGTTATTTCGACGTTTAAACGCCCCTTTCACTCAGTATTACGCGCCGAATGTAGCACACGTCGCTTTTAGTGGCCTAACCACCAGCAGTAGCTCACAAAAACGCGATCTTTCGTCGATTTTGTGGAAAACTAATTGTAATTTCCTACACGTTGGAGATATTTCGAAGTGTAAACGCTCTTTTAACTCTTTTTGACAAACCAGACGCAGTGCACCCCTGTTTCAGCGTCAGAACGAGCTCAGTTTCTCGCAAAACGCGATCTTTCGTCGTTTCTTATCGAAAGATTACTGAAATTTCCCTCCCGTTGTAGATATTTCGAAGTTTAAACGCTCCTTTCATTCAGTTTTACACGCCGAATGTAGTGCACGTCGCGTTTAGCTGCGAAGCGACTCGCAATATCTCGCAAACCGCGATCTTTCGTCGATTTTAACGAAAAATGTCTGTTATTTCCTTCCCATTGGAGATATTTTCGACGTTTAAACGCTCCATTCACTCAGTTTCACACTCCGAAAATTAGTGCACGTCGCGCTAACCTAGCGAAACGACTCGCAATATCTCGCAAATCGCGATCTTTCGTCAGATTTTAACGAAAAATGTCTGTAATTTCCTTCCCGTTGGAGATATTTCGACGTTTAAAAACCCTCTTTCAACTCCTTTTAACAAGCCAAACGCAGTGCACTCTATTTCCATTGCTAAAGCAAGCCTCGTTACACGCAAAACACGATGTTTCATCGATTTTAACGAAAAATGTCTGTAATTTCCTTCCCGTTGCAGATATTTCGAAGTTTAAACGCTCCTTTCATTCAGTTTTACACGCCGAATGTAGTGCACGTCGCGTTTAGCTGCGAAGCGACTTGCAATATCTCGCAAATCGCGATCTTTCGTCGATATTAACAAAAATGTCTGTAATTCCCTCCCGTTGGAGATATTTCGACGTTTAAACCCTCTTCTAACGCCTTTCAACAAGCCAAACGCAGTGCACGCTGTTTCCGTCGTCAAAACAAGCTCAGTTTTTCGCAATACGCGATCTTTCGTCGTTACTTGACGAAAATGACTGAAATTTCCTTCCCGTTGGTGATATTTCGACGTTTAGACGCTCCTTTCACACAGTTTTTCACGCCGAATGTAGAGCACGCCGCGTTTCGTTGCAAAACCACGCGCAATAGCTCGCAAAACGCGATCTTTCGTCGATTTTAAAGAAAAATGTCTGTAATTTCCTTCGAGTTGGTGATATTTCTATGTTTAAATGCTCTTTTAACTCCTTTTTACAAGCCAAACGCAGTGCACGCAGTTTCCAGCGTCAAAACAAGCTCAGTTTCTCGCAAAAACGCGATCATTCGTCGAGTTTAACGAAAAATGTCTGTAATTTCCTTCGAGTTGGAGATATTTCGACGTTCAAACGCTCTTTTCAACTCCTGTTAACAAGCCAAACACAATCCACTCTATTTCCAGCGCCAAAACAAGCCACGTTTCTCGCAAAACACGATCGTTCGTCGTTTCTTGACGAAAAATGTCTGTAATTTCCTTCCCGTTGGAGATATTTCGACGTTTAAACGCTCTTTTAACTCCATTTGACAACCCAAACGCTGTGCTTGGTATTTCCAGCGTCAAAACAAGCGCAGTTTCTCGCAAAACGCGATCTTTCGTCGTTTCTTGACGAAAAATTACTGAAATTTCCTTCCCGTTGGAGATATTTCGGCGTTCAAACGCTCTTTCAACTCCTTTTAACAAGCCAAACGCAGTGCTCGCTGTTTCCAGCGTCAAAACAAGCTCAGTTTCTCGCAAAACGCGTTCTTTCGTCGATTCCTGACGAAAAATGACTGAAATTTCCTTCCCGATGGAGATATTTCGACGTTTAAACGCTCTTTTAACTCTTTTGACAACCCAAACCCAGTGCTCGCTGTTTCCAGCGTCAAAACAAGCTCAGTTTCTCGTAAAACGCGATCTTTCGTCGTTTCTTGACGAAAAATTACTGATATTTCCCTCCCATTGGTGCTATTTCGACGTTTAAACGCCCCTTTCACTCAGTATTACACGCCGAATGTAGCGCATGTCGCTTTTTACTGGCCCAACCACCAGCAGTACCTCGCAAAACACGATCTTTCGTCGAGTGTAAAGAAAAATGACTGAAATTTCCTTCCCGATGGAGATATTTCGACGTTTAAACGCTCCTATAACTCCTTTTTACAAGCCAAACGCAGTGCTCGCTGTTTCCAGCGTCAAAACAACCTCAGATTCTCGCAATACGCGATCTTTCGTTGTTTCTTGTCGAAAAATGACTGAAATTTCACTCTAGTTGGTGTTATTTCAACGTTTAAGCGCCCCTTTCACACAGTATTACACGCCAAATGTAGCGCACGTCGCTTTTAGTGGCCAAACCACCAGCAGTAGCTCGCAAAACGCGATCTTTCGTCGATTTTTGTCGAAAAGTAACTGTAATATCCTTCTCGTTGGAGATATTTCGACGGTTAAACGCTCTTCTAACTCCTTTTGACAACCCAAACGCAGTGCACTCTATTTCCAGCGCCAAAACAAGCTCAGTACCTCGCAAACGCGATCTTTCGTTGATTTTGTCGAAAAGTAACTGTAATATCCTTCTCGTTGGAGATATTTCGACGGTTGAACGCCCTTCTAACTCCTTTTGACATCCCAAACGCAGTGCACGCTGTTTCCAGCGTCAGAACAAGCTCAGTTTCTCGCAACTCGCGATTTTTCGTCGTTTCCTGACGAATAAGGACTGAAATTTCAGTCCCGTTGGAGATATTTCGACGTTTAAACGCTCCTATATCTCCTTTTAACAAGCCAAACGCAGTACTCGCTGTTTCCAGCGTCAAAACAACCTCAGTTTCTCGCAAAACGCGATCATTCGACGTTTCTTGAAGAAAAATTACTGAAATTTCCCTCCCGGAGCAGATATTTCGACGCTTAAACGCTCTTCCAACTCATTTTAACAAGCCAAACGCTGTGCTCGCTGTTTCCCGCGTCATAACAAGCTCAGTTTCTCGCAAAACGTGATCTTTCGTCGTTTCTTGACGAAAACCAACTGTAATTTCCTTCACGTTGGAGATATTTCGACGTTTAAACGCTCATTCAACACCTTTAAATCAGCCAACCGCAGGGCACTCTATTTACAGCGCCAAAACAAGCCCCGATGCTCGCAAAACACGATCTTTCGTCGTTTCTTGACGAAAAACGACTGAAATTTCCCTCCCGTTGCAGATATTTCGACGTTTAAACGCTCTTTCAACTCCTTTTAGCAAGCCAAACGCACTGCACTCTATTTCCAGCGCCAAAACAAGCTCAGTTTCACGCAAATCGCGATTTTTCGTCGTTTCCTGACGAATAAGGACTGAAATTTCAGTCCCGTTGGAGATATTTCGACGTTTAAACGCTCTTTCAACTCCTTTTAGCAAGCCAAACGCAATGCACTCTATTTGCAGCGCCAAAACAAGCTCAGTACCTCGCAAAACGCGATCTTTCGTCGATTTTGTCGAAAAGTAATTGTAATATCCTTCTCGTTGGAGATATTTCGACGGTTGAACGCCCTTCTAACTCCTTTTGACATCCCAAACGCAGTGCACGCTGTTTGCAGCGTCAGAACAAGCTCAGTTTCTCGCAAAACGCGATCTTTCGTCGATTTTGTGGAAAACAAAGTGTAATTTCCTTCACGTTGGAGATATTTCGAAGTTCAAACGCTCTATTAACTCTTTTTGACAACCCAAACGCAGTGCACGCTGTTTCCAGCGTCACAACAAGCTCAGATTCTCGCAAAACGCGATCCTTCGTCGATTCTTGACGAAAAATGTCTGAAATTTCCCTCCTGTTGGTTTTATTTCGACGTTTAAAGGCCCCTTTCACTCAGTATTACGCGCCGAATGTAGCACTAACCACCAGCAGTAGCTCACAAAACGCGATCTTTCGTCGATTTTGTCGAAAAGTAACTGTAATATGCTTCCCGTTGGAGATATTTCGACGGTTAAACGCTCTTTTAACTCTTTTTGGCAACCCAGACGCAGTGCACGCTGTTTCCGGCGTCAGAACAAGCTCAGTTTATCGCAAAACGCGATCTTTCGTCGTTTCTTGACGAAAAATGACTGAAATTTCCATCCCGTTGTTGTTATTTCGACGTTTAAAGGCCCCTTTCACTCAGTATTACACGCCGAATGTAGCGCACGTCGCTTTTAGTGGCCAAACCACCAGCAGTACCTCGCAAAACGCGATCTTTCGTCGATTTTGATGAAAAGTAACTGTAATATCCTTCTCGTTGGAAATATTTCGACGGTTAAAGGCCCTTTTAACTCTTCTTGACAACTCAAACGCAGTGCACGCTGTTTCCAGCGTCAAAACAAGCTCAGTTTCTCGCAAAACGCGATATTTCGTCGTTTCTTGACGAAAAATGACTGAAATTTCCTTCTCGTTGCAGATATTTCGACGTGTAAACGCTCATTTATCTCCTTTGGACAACCCAAACGCACTAGTCACTGTTTCCAGCGTCAAAACAAGATCAGTTTCTCGCGAAACGCGATCTTTCGTCGATTTTAACGAAAAATGTCTGTAATTTCCTTCAAGTTGGAGATATTTCTACGTTTAAATGCTCTTTTAAGTACTTTTTACCAGCCAAACGCATTGCACGCTGTTTCCAGCGTCAAAACAAGCTCAGTTTCTCGCAAAACGCGATCTTTCGTCGATTTTGTAGAAAACTATCTGTAATTTCCTTCACGTTGGATACATTTCGACGTTTAAACGCTCCTTTCACTCGGTTTAGACGACGAATGCAGTGCCCGTCGCGGTTGCCTGCAAAACCACGCGCAATATCTCGCAAAACGCGATCATTCGTCGATTCTTGACGAAAAATGTCTGAAATTTCCCTCCTGTTGGTGTTATTTCGACGTTTAAACGCCCCATTCACTCAGTATTACGCGCCGAATGTAGCACACGTCGCTTTTAGTGGCCTAACCACCAGCAGTAGCTCACAAAACGCGATCTTTCGTCATTTTGTGGAAAAGTAATTGTAATTTCCTACATGTTGGAGATATTTCGAAGTGTAAACGCTCTTTTAACTCTTTTTGACAAACCAGACGCAGTGCACCCTGTTTCCAGCGTCAGAACGAGCTCAGTTTCTCGCAAAACGCGATTTTTCGTCGTTTCTTGACGAAAAATGACTGAAATTTCCTTCTCGTTGGTGATATTTCGACGTTTAAACGCTTCTTTCACACAGTCTTACAGGCCGAATGTGGAACACGTCGCGTTTCGTTGCAAAACCACGCGCAATAGCTCGCGAAACGCGATCTTTCGTCGATTTTAACGAAAAATGTCTGTAATTTCCATCAAGTTGGGGATATTTCTACGTTTAAACGCTCTTTTAACTCCTTTTTACAACCCGAACGCAGTGCACGCTGTTTCCAGCGTCAAAACAAGCTCAGTTTCTCGCAAATCGCGGTCATTCGTTGATTTTAACGAAAACTAACTGTAATTTCATTCAAGTTGGAGATATTTCTACGTTTAAACGCTCCTTTCACTCAGTTTTAGACGAAGAATACAGTGCACGTCGCGCTACCTGCAAAACCACGCGCAATAGCCCGCAAAACGCGATCTATCGTCGATTTTAACGAAAAATGTCTGTAATTTCCTTCAAGTTGGAGATATTTCTACGTTTAACGCTCTCTTAATTCCTTTTTACAAGCCAAACGCAGTGCACGCTGTTTCCAGCGTCAAAACAAGCTCAGTTTCTCGCAAAACGCGATCTTTCGTCGTTTCTTGACGAAAAATGACTGAAATTTCCTTTCCTTTGGTGATATTTCGACGTTTAAACGCTCCTATCACACAGTTTTACACGCTGAATGTAGAGCACGTCGCGTTTCGTTGCAAGACCACGCGCAATAGCTCGCAAAACGCGGTCTTTCGTCGATTTTAACGAAAACTAACTGTAATTTCATTCAAGTTGGAGATATTTCTACGTTTGAACGTTCCTTTCACTCAATTTTAGACGAAGAATGCAGTGCCCGTCGCGTTACCTGCAAAACCACGCGCAATAGCCCGCAAAACGCGATCTATCG
Organism: Bombus dahlbomii; assembly: GCA_037178635.1. NCBI lineage: Eukaryota > Metazoa > Arthropoda > Insecta > Hymenoptera > Apidae > Bombus > Bombus dahlbomii. The sequence goes on from CM074117.1 coordinate 4,617,690, forward strand.
TCGATTTTAACGAAAAATATCTGTAATTTCATTCCCGTTGGAGATATTTCGACCTTTAAACGCTCCATTCACTGAGTTTCACACTCCGAAATTAGTGCACGTCGAGATTAGCTGCGAAACCACTGGCAATATCTCGTAAAACGCGATCTTCCGTCGATTTTAACGAAAAATGTCAGTAATTTCCCTCCCGTTGCAGATATTTCGACATTTAAACGCTCTTTCATCTCCTTTTAACAAGCCAAACGCAGTGCTTGCTGTTGCCAGCCTCAAAACAAGCTCAGTTTCTCGCAAAACGCGATCTTTCGTCGTTTCTTGACGAAAAATGACTGAAATTTCCATCCCGTTGTTGTTATTTCGACGTTTAAAGGCCCCGTTCACTCAGTATTACACGCCAAATGTAGCGCACGTCGCTTTTAGTGGCCAAACCACCAGCAGTACCTCGCAAAACGCGATCTTTCGTCGATTTTGATGAAGAGTAACTGTAATATCCTTCTCGTTGGAAATATTTCGACGGTTAAAGGCTCTTCTAACTCCTTTTGACAACTCAAACGCAGTGCACGCTGTTTCCAGCGTCAAAACAAGCTCAGTTTCTCGCAAAACGCGATATTTCGTCGTTTCTTGACGAAAAATGACTGAAATTTCCTTCCCGTTGCAGATATTTCGACGTGTAAACGCTCTTTTATCTCCTTTGGACAACCCAAACGCACTAGTCACTGTTTCCAGCGTCAAAAGAAGATCAGTTTCTCGCAAAACGCGATCTTTCGTCGATTTTAACGAAAAATGTCTGTAATTTCCTTCAAGTTGGAGATATTTCTACGTTTAAATGCTCTTTTAAGTACTTTTTACCAGCCAAACGCATTGCACGCTGTTTCCAGCGTCAAAACAAGCTCAGTTTCTCGCAAAACGCGATCTTTCGTCGATTTTGTAGAAAACTAACTGTAATTTCCTTCCCGTTGGATACATTTCGACGTTTAAACGCTCCTTTCACTCGGTTTAGACGACGAATGCAGTGCCCGTCGCGGTTGCCTGCAAAACCACGCGCAATGTCTCGCAAAACGCGATCATTCGTCGATTCCTGACGAAAAATGACTGAAATTTCCCGCCCGTTGGTGCTATTTCGACGTTTAAACGCTCTTCTATCTCCTTTTAACAAGCCAAACGCAGTGCACTCTATTTCCAGTGCCAAAACAAGCGCCGTTACTCGCAAAACACGAAGATTCGTCGATTTTAAAGAAAAATGTCTGTAATTTCCTTCCCATTGGAGATATTTCGACGTTTCAACGCTCCATTCACTCAGTTTCACACTCCGAAATTAGTGCACGTTGCGGTTAAATGCGAAACGACTCGCAATTTATCGCAAATCGCGATCATTCGTCGAGTTTATCGAAAAATGTCAGTAATTTCCTTCGAGTTGGAGATATTTCTACGTTTAAACCCTCTTCTAACTCCTTTTGACAACCCAAACGCTGTGCTCGCTGTTTCCCGCGTCATAACAAGCTCAGTTTCTCGCAAAACGTGATCTTTCGTCGTTTCTTGACGAAAACTAACTGTAATTTCCTTCACGTTGGAGATATTTCGACGTTTAAACGCTCATTCAACACCTTTAAATCAGCCAACCGCAGGGCACTCTATTTACAGCGCCAAAACAAGCCCCGATGCTCGCAAAACACGATCTTTCGTCGTTTCTTGACGAAAAACGACTGAAATTTCCCTCCCGATGCAGATATTTCGACGTTTAAACGCTCTTTCAACTCCTTTTAGCAAGCCAAACGCAATGCACTCTATTTCCAGCGCCAAAACAAGCTCAGTTTCTCGCAAAACGTGATCCTTCGTCGTTTCTTGAAGAAAAATTACTGAAATTTCCCTCCCGTTGCAGATATTTCGACGTTTAAACGCTCTTCTAACTCCTTTTAACAAGCCAAACGCAGTGCACTCTATTTCCAGTGCCAAAACAAGCGCCGTTACTCGCAAAACACGAAGATTCGTCGATTTTAAAGAAAAATGTCTGTAATTTCCTTCCCATTGGAGATATTTCGACGTTTCAACGCTCCATTCACTCAGTTTCACACTCCGAAATTAGTGCACGTTGCGGTTAAATGCGAAACGACTCGCAATTTATCGCAAATCGCGATCATTCGTCGAGTTTAACGAAAAATGTCAGTAATTTCCTTCGAGTTGGAGATATTTCTACGTTTAAACCCTCTTCTAACTCCTTTTGACAACCCAAACGCTGTGCTCGCTGTTTCCCGCGTCATAACAAGCTCAGTTTCTCGCAAAACGTGATCTTTCGTCGTTTCTTGACGAAAACTAACTGTAATTTCCTTCACGTTGGAGATATTTCGACGTTTAAACGCTCATTCAACACCTTTAAATCAGCCAACCGCAGGGCACTCTATTTACAGCGCCAAAACAAGCCCCGATGCTCGCAAAACACGATCTTTCGTCGTTTCTTGACGAAAAACGACTGAAATTTCCCTCCCGATGCAGATATTTCGACGTTTAAACGCTCTTTCAACTCCTTTTAGCAAGCCAAACGCAATGCACTCTATTTCCAGCGCCAAAACAAGCTCAGTACCTCGCAAAACGCGATCTTTCGTCGATTTTGTCGCAAAGTAACAGTAATATCCATCCCGTTGGAGATATTTCGACGGTTAAACGCTGTTTTAACACTTTTTGACAACCCAAACGCAGTGTTCGCTGTTCCCAGCGTCAAAACAAGCTCAGTTTCACGCGAAACGTGATCTTTCGTCGATTTTGTGGAAAACTAACTGTAATTTCCTTCACGTTGGAGATATTTCGAAGTTTAAACGCTCTTTTAACTCTTTTTGGCAACCCAGACGCAGTGCACGCCGTTTGCAGCGTCAGAACAAGCTCAGTTTCTCGCAAAACGCGATCTCTCGTCGTTTCCTGACGAAAAATGACTGAAATTTCGTCCCGTTGGTGATATTTCGACGTTCAAACGCTCATTTCACACGGACTCACGCGCAGAATGTTGTGCACGCCACATTCATCGCCGAAATTGACTCAACCACTCGAAAACGCAATCTTTAACCATTCTTGGGCGAAAAATTACTGTAATTTCCGTTCCGCTCGATATATTTCGACGTTTAAACGCTCTTTTCACTCCATTGCAGATGCACAAAGGAGTTCTCACAAGATAAATCGTTGAAACTAACCCACGTTACAGCAAAACGCGATCATTCGTCGATTTTGGCGTAAACGGACTGTAATTTTCTTCCCGTTGCAGATATTTCGACGTTTAAACGATCCATTCACTCATTTTCACACACCGAAAGTAGTGCACGTCGCGGTCATCTGCGAAACCACTCGCAATGTCTTGCAAATCGCGATCCTTCGATGAGTTTAAAGAAAAATGTCTGTAATTTCCTTCCCGTTGGAGATATTTCGACGGTTAAACGCTGTTTTAACACTTTTTGACAACCCAAACGCAGTGCTCGCTGTTTCGAGCGTCAAAACAAGCTCAGTTTCTCGCAAAACGTGATCCTTCGTCGTTTCTTGAAGAAAAATTACTGAAATTTCCCTCCCGTTGCAGATATTTCGACGTTTAAACGCTCTTTCATCTCCTTTTAACAAGCCAAACGCAGTGCTTGCTGTTGCCAGCGACAAAACAAGCTCAGTTTCTCGCAAAACGCGATCTTTCGTCGTTTCTTGACGAAAAATGACTGACATTTCCCTCCCGTTGTTGTTATTTCGACGTTTAAAGGCCCCTTTCACACAGTATTACACGCCGAATGTAGCGCACGTCGCTTTTAATGGCCAAACCACCAACAGTAGCTCGCAAAACGCGATCTTTCGTCGATTTTGTGGAAAACTAACTGTAATTTCCCTCCCGTTGGTAATACTTCGACGTCAAAACGCTCCTTTCACACAGTTTTACACGCCGAATGTAGAGCACGTCGCGTTTCGTTGCAAAACCACGCGCAATAGCTCGCAAAACGCGATCTTTCGTCGATTTTAACGAAAACCAACTGTAATTTAATTCAAGTTGGAGATATTTCTACGTTTAAACGCTCCTTTCACTCAGTTTTAGACGAAGAATGCAGTGCACGTCGCGATTAGCTGCGAAACCACTGGCAATAACTTGTAAAACGCGATCTTTCGTCGATTTTTTCGAAAAGTAACTGTAATATCCTTCCCGTTGGAGATATTTCGACGGTTAAACGCTCTTTCAGCTCCTTTTAACAACACAAGCGCAGTACACGCTGTTTCCAGCGTCAAAACAACCTCAGTTTCTCGCTATACGCGATCTTTCGTCGTTTCTTCTCGAAAGATTACTGAAATTTCCCTCCCGTTGTAGATATTTCGAAGTTTAAACGCTCCTTTCATTCAGTTTTACACGCCGAATGTAGTGCACGTCGCGCTTAGCTGCGAAGCGACTCGCAATATCTCGCAAACCGCGATCTTTCGTCGATTTTAACGAAAAATGTCTGTAATTTCCTTCCCGTTGGAGATATTTCGACGTTTAAACCCTCTTTTAACTCCTTGCAACAAGCCAAACGCAGTACACGCTGTTTCCAGCGTCAAAACAAGCTCAGTTTTTCGCAATACGCGATATTTCGTCGTTTCTTGGCGAAAAATGACTGAAATTTTCTTCCCGTTGCAGATATTTCGACGTTTAAACGATCCATTCACTCATTTTCACACTCCGAAAGTAGTGCACGTCGCGGTCATCTGCGAAACCACTCGCAATATCTTGCAAATCGCGATCCTTCGATGAGTTTAAAGAAAAATGTCTGTAATTTCCTTCCTGTTGGAGATATTTCGACGTTTAAACGCTCCTATAACTCCTTTTAACAAGCCAAACGCAGTGCTCGCTGTTTCCAGCGTCAAAACAACCTCAGATTCTCGCAATACGCGATCTTTCGTTGTTTCTTGTCGAAAAATGACTGAAATTTCACTCTAGTTGGTGTTATTTCGACGTTTAAACGCTCCTTGAACTCCTTTTAGCAAGCCAAACGCAATGCACTCTATTTCCAGCGCCAAAACAAGCTCAGTTTCACGCAAATCGCGATTTTTCGTCGTTTCCTGACGAATAAGGACTGAAATTTCAGTCCCGTTGGAGATATTTCGACGTTTAAACGCTCTTTCAACTCCTTTTAGCAAGCCAAACGCAATGCACTCTATTTCCAGCGCCAAAACAAGCTCAGTACCTCGCAAAACGCGATCTTTCGTCGATTTTGTCGAAAAGTAACTGTAATATCCTTCTCGTTGGAGATATTTCGACGGTTGAACGCCCTTCTAACTCCTTTTGACATCCCAAACGCAGTGCACGCTGTTTCCAGCGTCAGAACAAGCTCAGTTTCTCGCAAAACGCGATCTTTCGTCGATTTTGTGGAAAACAAACTGTAATTTCCTTCACGTTGGAGATATTTCGAAGTTCAAACGCTCTATTAACTCTTTTTGACAACCCAAACGCAGTGCACGCTGTTTCCAGCGTCACAACAAGCTCAGATTCTCGCAAAACGCGATCTTTCGTCGTTTCTTGACGAAAAATGACTGAAATTTCCCTCCCATTGGTGCTATTTCGACGTTTAAACGCCCCTTTCATTCAGTATTACACGCCGAATGTAGCGCATGTCGCTTTTACTGGCCCAACCACCAGCAGTACCTCGCAAAACACGATCTTTCGTCGAGATTAAAGAAAAATGACTGAAATTTCCTTCCCGATGGAGATATTTAGACATTTAAACGCTCTTTTAACTCCTTTTAACAACCCAAACGCAGTGGTCGCTGCTTACAGCGTCAGAACAAGCTCAGTTTCTCGCAAAACGCGATTTTTCGTCGTTTCTTGACGAAAAATTCCTGAAATGTCCCTCCCGTTGCAGATATTTCGACGATTAAACGCTCTTTCAACTCCTTTTAGCAAGCCAAACGCAATGCACTCTTTTTCCAGCGCCAAAACAAGCTCAGTTTCTCGCAACTCGCGATTTTTCGTCGTTTCCTGACGAAAAATGACTGAAATTTCCCGCCCGTTGGTGCTATTTCGACGTTTAAACGCTCTTCTAACTCCTTTTAACAAGCCAAACGCAGTGCACTCTATTTCCAGTGCCAAAACAAGCGCCGTTACTCGCAAAACACGAAGATTCGTCGATTTTAAAGAAAAATGTCTGTAATTTCCTTCCCATTGGAGATATTTCGACGTTTCAACGCTCCATTCACTCAGTTTCACACTCCGAAATTAGTGCACGTTGCGGTTAAATGCGAAACGACTCGCAATTTATCGCAAATCGCGATCATTCGTCGAGTTTAACGAAAAATGTCAGTAATTTCCTTCGAGTTGGAGATATTTCTACGTTTAAACCCTCTTCTAACTCCTTTTGACAACCCAAACGCAGTGCACGCTGTTTCCAGCGTCAAAACAAGCTGAATTTCTCGCACAACGCGATCTTTCGTCGTTTCATGACGAAAAATTACTGAAATATAACTCCCGTTGCAGATATTTCGACGTTCAAACGCTCTTTCAACTCCTTTTAACCAGCCCAACGCAATCCACTCTATTTCCAGCGCCAAAACAAGCCACGTTTCTCGCAAAACACGATCGTTCGTCGAGTTTAACGAAAAATGTCTGTAATTTCCTTCCCGTTGGAGATATTTCGACGTTTAGACGCTGTTTTAACTCCATTTGACAACCCAAACGCTGTGCTCGGTATTTCCAGCGTCAAAACAAGCGCAGTTTCTAGCAAAACGCGATCTTTCGTCGTTTCTAGACGAAAAATTCCTGAAATGTCCCTCCCGTTGCAGATATTTCGACGTTTAAACGCTCTTTCAACTCCTTTTAGCAAGCCAAACGCAATGCATTCTATTTCCAGCGCCAAAACAAGCTCAGTTTCTCGCAAAACACGATCTTTCGTCGATTTTAAGGAACAATGTTTGTAATTTCCTTCCCGTTGGAGATATTCCGAAGTTTAAACGCTCCATTCACTCAGCTTCACACTCCGAAAGTACTGCACGTCGCTTTTAGTGGCCAAACCACCAGCAGTACCTCGCAAAACGCGATCTTTCGTCGATTTTGATGAAAAGTAACTGTAATATCCTTCTCGTTGGAAATATTTCGACGGTTATATGCTCTGCTAACTCCTTTTGACAATTCAAACGCAGTGCACGCTGTTTCCAGCGTCAAAACAAGCTCAGTTTCTCGCAAAACGCGATATTTCGTCGTTTCTTGACGAAAGTGACTGAAATTTCCTTCCCGTTGCAGATATTTCGACGTGTAAACGCTCTTTTATCTCCTTTGGACATCCCAAACGCACGAGTCACTGTTTCCAGCGTCAAAACAAGATCAGTTTCTCGCAAAACGCGATCTTTCGTCGATTTTAACGAAAAATGTCTGTAATTTCCTTCAAGTTGGAGATATTTCTACGTTTAAATGCTCTTTTAAGTACTTATTACCAGCCAAACGCATTGCACGCTGTTTCCAGCGTCAAAACAAGCTCAGTTTCTCGCAAAACGTGATGTTTCGTCGATTTTGTGGAAAACCAACTGTAATTTCCTACGCGTTGGATATATTTCAACGTTTAAACGCTCTGTTAACTCCTTTTTACAACCCGAACGCAGTGCACGCTGCTTCCTGCGTCAACACAAGCACAGTTTCTCGCAAAACGCGATCTTTCGTCGATTTTGTAGAAAACTAACTGTGATTTCCTTCACGTTGGATACATTTCGACGTTTAAACGCTCCTTTCACTCGGTTTAGACGACGAATGCAGTGCCCGTCGCGGTTGCCTGCAAAACCACGCGCAATATCTCGCAAAACGCGATCCTTCGTCGATTCTTGACGAAAAATGTCTGAAATTTCCCTCCTGTTGGTGTTATTTCGACGTTTAAACGCCCCTTTCCCTCAGTATTACACGCCGAATGTAGCGCACGTCGCTTTTAATGTCCAAACCACCAGCAGTTGCTCGCAAAACGCGATCTTTCGTCGATATTAACGAAAAATGTCTGTAATTCTCTCCCGTTGAAGATATTTCGAAGTTTAAACGCTCCTTTCATTCAGTTTTACACGCCGAATGTAGTGCACGTCGCGTTTAGCTGCGAAGCGACTCGCAATATCTCGCAAATCGCGATCTTTCGTCGATATTAACAAAAATGTCTGTAATTCCCTCCCGTTGGAGATATTTCGACGTTTAAACCCTCTTCTAACGCCTTTCAACAACCCAAATACAGTGCACGCTGTTTCCAGCGTCAAAACAAGATCAGTTTCTCGCAAAACGCGATTTTTCGTCGTTTCCTGACGAATAATGACTGAAATTTCCTTCCCGTTTGTGATATTTCGACATTTAAACGCTCCTTTCACACAGTTTTTCACGCCGAATGTAGAGCACGCCGCGTTTCGTTGCAAAACCACGCGCAATAGCTCGCAAAACGCGATCTTTCGTCGATTTTAAAGAAAAATGTCTGTAATTTCCTTCGAGTTGGAGATATTTCGACGTTCAAACGCTGTTTTAACTCTTTTTGACAACCCAAACGCAGTGTACGTTGTTCCCAGCGTCAAAACAAGCTCAGTTTCACGGGAAACGTGATCTTTCGTCGTTTCTTGAAGAAAAATTACTGAAATTTCCCTCCCGTAGCAGATATTTCGACGTTTAAAAGCTCTTTCAACTCCTTTTAACAAGCCAAACGCAGTGCACTCTATTTCCAGCGCCAAAACAGGACACGTTTCTCGCAAAACGCGATCTGTCGTCGTTTCTTGACGGAAAATGACTGAAACTTCCCTCCCGTTGGTGTTATTTCGACGTTTAAACGCCCCTTTCACTCAGTATTACACGCCGAATGTAGCGCACGTCGCTTTTAATGTCCAAACCACCAGCAGTAGCTCGCAAAACGCGATCTTTCGTCGATTTTGTGGAAAACTAACTGTAATTTCCTCCACGTTGGAGATATTTCGAAGTTTAAACGCTCTTTTAACTCTTTTTGGCAACCCAGACGCAGTGCACGCTGTTTCCAGCGTCAGAACAAGCTCAGTTTCTCGCAAAACGCGATCTCTCGTCGTTTCCTGACGAAAAATGACTGAAGTTTCCCTGCCGTTGGTAATACTTCGACGTCTAAACGCTCCTTTCACACGGTTTTACACGCCGAATGTAGAGCACGTCGCGTTTCGTTGCAAAACCACGCGCAATAGCTCGCAAAACGCGATATTTCGTCGATTTTAACGAAAACCAACTGTAATTTAATTCAAGTTGGAGATATTTCTACGTTTGAACGCTCCTTTCACTCAGTTTTAGACGAAGAATGCAGTGCACGTGGCGATTAGCTGCGAAACCACTGGCAATATCTCGTAAAACGCGATCTTTCGTCGATTTTTTCGAAAAGTAACTGTAATATCCTTCCCGTTGAAGATATTTCGACGGTTAAACGCTCTTTCAGCTCCTTTTAACAAGCCAAACGCAGTGCTCGCTGTTTCCCGCGTCATAACAAGCTCAGTTTCTCGCAAAACGTGATCTTTCGTCGTTTCTTGAAGAAAAATTACTGAAATTTCCCTCCCGTTGCAGATATTTCGACGTTAAACGCTCTTTTCACAAGCTCAGTTTCTCGAAATACGACGATAGTTCGTCGTTTCTTGACGAAAAATGACTGTAATTTCCCTCCCGTCGGAGATATTTCGACGTTTAAAGGCTCTTTCAGCTCCTTTTAACAAGCCAAACGCAGTGCACTCTATTTCCAGCGCCAAAACAAGCCCCGTTACTCGCAAAACACGATCTTTCGTCGATTTTAAGGAACAATGTTTGTAATTTCCTTCCCGTTGGAGATATTCCGAAGTTTAAACGCTCCATTCACTCAGCTTCACACTCCGAAAGTACTGCACGTCGCTTTTAGTGGCCAAACCACCAGCAGTACCTCGCAAAACGCGATCTTTCGTCGATTTTGATGAAAAGTAACTGTAATATCCTTCTCGTTGGAAATATTTCGACGGTTATATGCTCTACTAACTCCTTTTGACAATTCAAACGCAGTGCACGCTGTTTCCAGCGTCAAAACAAGCTCAGTTTCTCGCAAAACGCGATATTTCGTCGTTTCTTGACGAAAGTGACTGAAATTTCCTTCCCGTTGCAGATATTTCGACGTGTAAACGCTCTTTTATCTCCTTTGGACATCCCAAACGCACGAGTCACTGTTTCCAGCGTCAAAACAAGATCAGTTTCTCGCAAAACGCGATCTTTCGTCGATTTTAACGAAAAATGTCTGTAATTTCCTTCAAGTTGGAGATATTTCTACGTTTAAATGCTCTTTTAAGTACTTATTACCAGCCAAACGCATTGCACGCTGTTTCCAGCGTCAAAACAAGCTCAGTTTCTCGCAAAACGCGATCTTTCGTCGATTTTGTAGAAAACTAACTGTGATTTCCTTCACGTTGGATACATTTCGACGTTTAAACGCTCCTTTCACTCGGTTTAGACGACGAATGCAGTGCCCGTCGCGGTTGCCTGCAAAACCACGCGCAATATCTCGCAAAACGCGATCCTTCGTCGATTCTTGACGAAAAATGTCTGAAATTTCCCTCCTGTTGGTGTTATTTCGACGTTTAAACGCTCCTATCTCACACTTTTACACGCCGAATGTAGAGCACGTCGCGTTTAGTTGCAAAACCACGCGCAATAGCTCGCAAAACGCGGTCTTTTGACGATTTTAACGAAAACTAACTGTAATTTCATTCAAGTTGGAGATATTTCTACGTTTGCACGCTCCTTTCACTCAGTTTTAGACGAAGAATGCAGTGCCCGCAGCGTTACCTGCAAAACCACGCGCAATAGCCCGCAAAACGCGATCTATCGTCGATTTTAACGAAAAATGTCTGTAATTTCATTCCCGTTGGACATATTTCGACGTTTAAACGCTCCATTCACTGAGTTTCACACTCCGAAATTAGTGCACGTCGCGATTAGCTGCGAAACCACTGGCAATATCTCGTAAAACGCGATCTTTCGTCGATTTTAACGAAAAATGTCAGTAATTTCCCTCCCGTTGCAGATATTTCGACGTTTAAACGCTCTTTCATCTCCTTTTAACAAGTCAAACGCATTGCTTGCTGTTGCCAGCGTCAAAACAAGCTCAGTTTCTCGCAAAACGCGATCTTTCGTCGTTTCTTGAAGAAAAATGACTGAAATTTCCCTCCCGTTGGTGTTATTTCTACGTTTAAACGCCCCTTCATTCAGTATTACACGCCGAATGTAGCACACGTCGCTTTTAGTGGCCAAACCACCAGCAGTAGCTCGCAAAACGCGATCTTTCGTCGATTTTGTCGAAAAGTAACTGTAATATCCTTCCCGTTGGAGATATTTCGACGGTTAAACGCTCTTTTAACTCTTTTTGGCAACCCAGACGCAGTGCACGCGGTTTCCGGCGTCAGAACAAGCTCAGTTTATCGCAAAACGCGATCTTTCGTCGTTTCTTGACGAAAAATGACTGAAATTTCCATCCCGTTGTTGTTATTTCGACGTTTAAAGGCCCCTTTCACTCAGTATTAGACGCCGAATGTAGCGCACGTCGCTTTTAGTGGCCAAACCACCAGCAGTACCTCGCAAAACGCGATCTTTCGTCGATTTTGATGAAAAGTAACTGTAATATCCTTCTCGTTGGAAATATTGCGACGGTTAAAGGCTCTTCTAACTCCTTTTGACAACTCAAACGCAGTGCACGATGTTTCCAGCGTCAAAACAAGCTCAGTTTCTCGCAAAACGCGATATTTCGTCGTTTCTTGACGAAAAATGACTGAAATTTCCTTCCCGTTGCAGATATTTCGACGTGTAAACGCTCTTTTATCTCCTTTGGACAACCCAAACGCGCTAGTCACTGTTTCCAGCGTCAAAACAAGATCAGTTGCTCGCAAAACGCGATCTTTCGTCGATTTTAAAGAAAAATGTCTGTAATTTCCTTCAAGTTGGAGATATTTCTACGTTTAAATGCTCTTTTAAGTACTTTTTACCAGCCAAACGCATTGCACGCAGTTTCCAGCGCCAAAACAAGCTCAGTTTCACGCAAATCGCGATTTTTCGTCGTTTCCTGACGAATAAGGACTGAAATTTCAGTCCCGTTGGAGATATTTCGACGTTTAAACGCTCTTTCAACTCCTTTTAGCAAGCCAAACGCAATGCACTCTATTTCCAGCGCCAAAACAAGCTCAGTACCTCGCAAAACGCGATCTTTCGTCGATTTTGTCGAAAAGTAACTGTAATATCCTTCTCGTTGGAGATATTTCGACGGTTGAACGCCCTTCTAACTCCTTTTGACATCCCAAACGCAGTGCACGCTGTTTCCAGCGTCAGAACAAGCTCAGTTTCTCGCAAAACGCGATCTTTCGTCGATTTTGTGGAAAACAAACTGTAATTTCCTTCACGTTGGAGATATTTCGACGTTTAGACGCTCTTTTAACTCCATTTGACAACCCAAACGCTGTGCTCGGTATTTCCAGCGTCAAAACAAGCGCAGTTTCTAGCAAAACGCGATCTTTCGTCGTTTCTTGACGAAAAATTCCTGAAATGTCCCTCCCGTTGCAGATATTTCGACGTTTAAACGCTCTTTCAACTCCTTTTAGCAAGCCAAACGCAATGCACTCTATTTCCAGCGCGAAAACAAGCTCAGTTTCTCGCAAAACACGATCTTTCGTCGATTTTAAGGAACAATGTTTGTAATTTCCTTCCCGTTGGAGATATTCCGAAGTTTAAACGCTCCATTCACTCAGCTTCACACTCCGAAAGTACTGCACGTCGCTTTTAGTGGCCAAACCACCAGCAGTACCTCGCAAAACGCGATCTTTCGTCGATTTTGATGAAAAGTAACTGTAATATCCTTCTCGTTGGAAATATTTCGACGGTTATATGCTCTGCTAACTCCTTTTGACAATTCAAACGCAGTGCACGCTGTTTCCAGCGTCAAAACAAGCTCAGTTTCTCGCAAAACGCGATATTTCGTCGTTTCTTGACGAAAGTGACTGAAATTTCCTTCCCGTTGCAGATATTTCGACGTGTAAACGCTCTTTTATCTCCTTTGGACATCCCAAACGCACGAGTCACTGTTTCCAGCGTCAAAACAAGATCAGTTTCTCGCAAAACGCGATCTTTCGTCGATTTTAACGAAAAATGTCTGTAATTTCCTTCAAGTTGGAGATATTTCTACGTTTAAATGCTCTTTTAAGTACTTATTACCAGCCAAACGCATTGCACGCTGTTTCCAGCGTCAAAACAAGCTCAGTTTCTCGCAAAACGCGATCTTTCGTCGATTTTGTAGAAAACTAACTGTGATTTCCTTCACGTTGGATACATTTCGACGTTTAAACGCTCCTTTCACTCGGTTTAGACGACGAATGCAGTGCCCGTCGCGGTTGCCTGCAAAACCACGCGCAATATCTCGCAAAACGCGATCCATCGTCGATTCTTGACGAAAAATGTCTGAAATTTCCCTCCTGTTGGTGTTATTTCGACGTTTAAAGGCCCCTTTCACTCAGTATTACGCGCCGAATGTAGCACATGTCGCTTTTAGTGGCCTAACCACCAGCAGTAGCTTACAAAACGCGATCTTTCGTCGATTTTGTGGAAAACTAATTGTAATTTCCTACACGTTGGAGATATTTCGAAGTGTAAACGCTCTTTTAACACTTTTTGACAACCCAGACGCAGTGCACCCTGTTTCCAGCGTCAGAACGAGCTCAGTTTCTCGCAAAACGCGATCTTTCGTCGTTTCTTGACGAAAAATGACTGAAATTTCCTTCCCGTTGGTGATATTTCGACGTTTAAACGCTCCTATCTCACACTTTTACACGCCGAATGTAGAGCACGTCGCGTTTAGTTGCAAAACCACGCGCAATAGCTCGCAAAACGCGGTCTTTTGACGATTTTAACGAAAACTAACTGTAATTTCATTCAAGTTGGAGATATTTCTACGTTTGCACGCTCCTTTCACTCAGTTTTAGACGAAGAATGCAGTGCCCGCAGCGTTACCTGCAAAACCACGCGCAATAGCCCGCAAAACGCGATCTATCGTCGATTTTAACGAAAAATGTCTGTAATTTCATTCCCGTTGGACATATTTCGACGTTTAAACGCTCCATTCACTGAGTTTCACACTCCGAAATTAGTGCACGTCGCGATTAGCTGCGAAACCACTGGCAATATCTCGTAAAACGCGATCTTTCGTCGATTTTAACGAAAAATGTCAGTAATTTCCCTCCCGTTGCAGATATTTCGACGTTTAAACGCTCTTTCATCTCCTTTTAACAAGTCAAACGCATTGCTTGCTGTTGCCAGCGTCAAAACAAGCTCAGTTTCTCGCAAAACGCGATCTTTCGTCGTTTCTTGAAGAAAAATGACTGAAATTTCCCTCCCGTTGGTGTTATTTCTACGTTTAAACGCCCCTTCATTCAGTATTACACGCCGAATGTAGCACACGTCGCTTTTAGTGGCCAAACCACCAGCAGTAGCTCGCAAAACGCGATCTTTCGTCGATTTTGTCGAAAAGTAACTGTAATATCCTTCCCGTTGGAGATATTTCGACGGTTAAACGCTCTTTTAACTCTTTTTGGCAACCCAGACGCAGTGCACGCGGTTTCCGGCGTCAGAACAAGCTCAGTTTATCGCAAAACGCGATCTTTCGTCGTTTCTTGACGAAAAATGACTGAAATTTCCATCCCGTTGTTGTTATTTCGACGTTTAAAGGCCCCTTTCACTCAGTATTAGACGCCGAATGTAGCGCACGTCGCTTTTAGTGGCCAAACCACCAGCAGTACCTCGCAAAACGCGATCTTTCGTCGATTTTGATGAAAAGTAACTGTAATATCCTTCTCGTTGGAAATATTGCGACGGTTAAAGGCTCTTCTAACTCCTTTTGACAACTCAAACGCAGTGCACGATGTTTCCAGCGTCAAAACAAGCTCAGTTTCTCGCAAAACGCGATATTTCGTCGTTTCTTGACGAAAAATGACTGAAATTTCCTTCCCGTTGCAGATATTTCGACGTGTAAACGCTCTTTTATCTCCTTTGGACAACCCAAACGCGCTAGTCACTGTTTCCAGCGTCAAAACAAGATCAGTTGCTCGCAAAACGCGATCTTTCGTCGATTTTAAAGAAAAATGTCTGTAATTTCCTTCAAGTTGGAGATATTTCTACGTTTAAATGCTCTTTTAAGTACTTTTTACCAGCCAAACGCATTGCACGCTGTTTCCAGTGTCAAAACAAGCTCAGTTTCTCGCAAAACGCGATCTTTCGTCGATTTTGTAGAAAACTAACTGTAATTTCCTTCACGTTGGATACATTTCGACGTTTAAACGCTCCTTTCACTCGGTTTAGACGACGAATGCAGTGCCCGTCGCGGTTGCCTGCAAAACCACGCGCAATATCTCGCAAAACGCGATCCTTCGTCGATTATTGACGAAAAATGTCTGAAATTTCCCTCCTGTTGGTGTTATTTCGACGTTTAAAGGCCACTTTCACTCAGTATTACGCGCCGAATGTAGCACACGTCGCTTTTAGTGGCCTAACCACCAGCAGTAGCTCACAAAACGCGATCTTTCGTCGATTTTGTGGAAAACTAATTGTAATTTCCTACACGTTGGAGATATTTCGAAGTGTAAACGCTCTTTTAACTCTTTGTGACAAACCAGACGCAGTGCACCCTGTTTCCAGCGTCAGAACGAGCTCAGTTTCTCGCAAAACGCGATCTTTCGTCGTTTCTTATCGAAAGATTACTGAAATTTCCCTCCCGTTGGTGATATTTCGACGTTTAAACGCTCCTATCTCACACTTTTACACGCCGAATGTAGAGCACGTCGCGTTTAGTTGCAAAACCACGCGCAATAGCTCGCAAAACGCGATCTTTCGTCGATTTTAAAGAAAAATGTCTGTAATTTCCTTCGAGTTGGTGATATTTCTATGTTTAAACGCTCTTTTAACTCCTTTTTACAAGCCAAACGCAGTGCACGCAGTTTCCAGCGTCAAAACAAGCTCAGTTTCTCGCAAAACGCGATCATTCGTCGAGTTTAACGAAAAATGTCTGTAATTTCCTTCGAGTTGCAGATATTTCGACGTTTAAACGCTCTTTTAACTCTTTTTGACAACCCAAACCCAGTGCTCGCTGTTTCCAGCGTCAAAACAAGCTCAGTTTCTCGTAAAACGCGATCTTTCGTCGTTTCTTCTCGAAAGATTACTGAAATTTCCCTCCCGTTGTAGATATTTCGAAGTTTAAACGCTCCTTTCATTCAGTTTTACACGCCGAATGTAGTGCACGTCGCGCTTAGCTGCGAAGCGACTCGCAATATCTCGCAAACCGCGATCTTTCGTCGATTTTAACGAAAAATGTCTGTAATTTCCTTCCCGTTGGAGATATTTCGACGTTTAAACCCTCTTGTAACTCCTTGCAACAAGCCAAACGCAGTACACGCTGTTTCCAGCGTCAAAACAAGCTCAGTTTTTCGCAATACGCGATATTTCGTCGTTTCTTGGCGAAAAATGACTGAAATTTTCTTCCCGTTGCAGATATTTCGACGTTTAAACGATCCATTCACTCATTTTCACACACCGAAAGTAGTGCACGTCGCGGTCATCTGCGAAACCACTCGCAATATCTTGCAAATCGCGATCCTTCGATGAGTTTAAAGAAAAATGTCTGTAATTTCCTTCCCGTTGGAGATATTTCGACGTTTAAACGCTCTTTCAACTCCTTTTAACAAGCCAAACGCAGTGCACTCTATTTCCAGTGCTAAAGCAAGCCTCGTTACTCGCAAAACACGATGTTTCATCGATTTTAACGAAAAATGTCTGTAATTTCCTTCCCGTTGCAGATATTTCGAAGTTTAGACGCTCCTTTCATTCAGTTTTATACGCCGAATGTAATGCACATCGCTTTTAGTGGCCAAACCACCAGCAGTTGCTCGCAAAACGCGATCTTTCGTCGATTTTAACGAAAAATGTCTGTAATTCTCTCCCGTTGAAGATATTTCGAAGTTTAAACGCTCCTTTCATTCAGTTTTACACGCCGAATGTAGTGCACGTCGCGTTTAGCTGCGAAGCGACTCGCAATATCTCGCAAATCGCGATCTTTCGTCGATATTAACAAAAATGTCTGTAATTCCCTCCCGTTGGAGATATTTCGACGTTTAAACCCTCTTCTAACGCCTTTCAACAAGCCAAACGCAGTGCACGCTGTTTCCGTCGTCAAAACAAGCTCAGTTTTTCGCAATACGCGATCTTTCGTCGTTACTTGACGAAAAATGACTGAAATTTCCTTCCCGTTGGTGATATTTCGACGCTTAGACGCTCCTTTCACACAGTTTTTCACGCCGAATGTAGAGCACGCCGCGTTTCGTTGCAAAACCACGCGCAATAGCTCGCAAAACGCGATCTTTCGTCGATTTTAAAGAAAAATGTCTGTAATTTCCTTCGAGTTGGTGATATTTCTATGTTTAAACGCTCTTTTAACTCCTTTTTACAAGCCAAACGCAGTGCACGCAGTTTCCAGCGTCAAAACAAGCTCAGTTTCTCGCAAAACGCGATCATTCGTCGAGTTTAACGAAAAATGTCTGTAATTTCCTTCGAGTTGGAGATATTTCGACGTTCAAACGCTCTTTCAACTCCTTTTAACAAGCCAAACACAATCCACTCTATTTCCAGCGCCAAAACAAGCCACGTTTCTCGCAAAACACGATCGTTCGTCGTTTCTTGACGAAAAATTACTGAAATTTCCCTCCCATTGGTGCTATTTCGACGTTTAAACGCCCCTTTCACTCAGTATTACACGCCGAATGTAGCGCATGTCGCTTTTACTGGCCCAACCACCAGCAGTACCTCGCAAAACACGATCTTTCGTCGAGTTTAAAGAAAACTGACTGAAATTTCCTTCCCGATGGAGATATTTCGACATTTAAACGCTCTTTTAACTCCTTTTAACAACCCAAGCGCAGTACACGCTGTTTCCAGCGTCAAAACAACCTCAGTTTCTCGCTATACGCGATCTTTCGTCGTTTCTTCTCGAAAGATTACTGAAATTTCCCTCCCGTTGTAGATATTTCGAAGTTTAAACGCTCCTTTCATTCAGTTTTACACGCCGAATGTAGTGCACGTCGCGCTTAGCTGCGAAGCGACTCGCAATATCTCGCAAACCGCGATCTTTCGTCGATTTTAACGAAAAATGTCTGTAATTCCTTCCCGTTGGAGATATTTCGACGTTTAAACCCTTTTTTAACTCCTTGCAACAAGCCAAACGCAGTACACGCTGTTTCCAGCGTCAAAACAAGCTCAGTTTTTCGCAATACGAGATATTTCGTCGTTTCTTGGCGAAAAAAGACTGAAATTTTCTTCCCGTTGCAGATATTTCGACGTTTAAACGATCCATTCACTCATTTTCACACTCCGAAAGTAGTGCACGTCGCGGTCATCTGCGAAACCACTCGCAATATCTTGCAAATCGCGATCCTTCGATGAGTTTAAAGAAAAATGTCTGTAATTTCCTTCCAGTTGGAGATATTTCGACGTTTAAACGCTCCTATAACTCCTTTTAACAAGCCAAACGCAGTGCTCGTTGTTTCCAGCGTCAAAACAACCTCAGATTCTCGCAATACGCGATCTTTCGTTGTTTCTTGTCGAAAAATGACTGAAATTTCACTCTAGTTGGTGTTATTTCGACGTTTAAGCGCCCCTTTCGCACAGTATTACACGCCAAATGTAGCGCACGTCGCTCTTAGTGGCCAAACCACCAGCAGTAGCTCGCAAAACGCGATCTTTCGTCGATTTTGTCGAAAAGTAACTGTAATATCCTTCTCGTTGGAGATATTTCGACGGTTAAACGCTCTTCTAACTCCTTTTGACAACCCAAACGCAGTGCACTCTATTTCCTGCGCCAAAACAAGCTCAGTACCTCGCAAAACGCGATCTTTCGTTGATTTTGTCGAAAAGTAACTGTAATATCCTTCTCGTTGGAGATATTTCAACGGTTGAACGCCCTTCTAACTCCTTTTGACATCCCAAACGCAGTGCACGCTGTTTCCAGCGTCAGAACAAGCTCAGTTTCTCGCAACTCGCGATTTTTCGTCGTTTCCTGACGAATAAGGACTGAAATTTCAGTCCCGTTGGAGATATTTCGACGTTTAAACGCTCCTATATCTCCTTTTAACAAGCCAAACGCAGTACTCGCTGTTTCCAGCGTCAAAACAACCTCAGTTTCTCGCAAAACGCGATCATTCGACGATTCTTGAAGAAAAATTACTGAAATTTCCCTCCCGGAGCAGATATTTCGACGCTTAAACGCTCTTCCAACTCATTTTAACAAGCCAAACGCTGTGCTCGCTGTTTCCCGCGTCATAACAAGCTCAGTTTCTCGCAAAACGTGATCTTTCGTCGTTTCTTGACGAAAACCAACTGTAATTTCCTTCACGTTGGAGATATTTCGACGTTTAAACGCTCATTCAACACCTTTAAATCCGCCAACCGCAGGGCACTCTATTTACAGCGCCAAAACAAGCCCCGATGCTCGCAAAACACGATCTTTCGTCGTTTCTTGACGAAAAACGACTGAAATTTCCCTCCCGTTGCAGATATTTCGACGTTTAAACGCTCTTTCAACTCCTTTTAGCAAGCCAAACGCACTGCACTCTATTTCCAGCGCCAAAACAAGCTCAGTTTCACGCAAATCGCGATTTTTCGTCGTTTCCTGACGAATAAGGACTGAAATTTCAGTCCCGTTGGAGATATTTCGACGTTTAAACGCTCTTTCAACTCCTTTTAGCAAGCCAAACGCAATGCACTCTATTTCCAGCGCCAAAACAAGCTCAGTACCTCGCAAAACGCGATCTTTCATCGATTTTGTCGAAAAGTAACTGTAATATCCTTCTCGTTGGAGATATTTCGACGGTTGATCGCCCTTCTAACTCCTTTTGACATCCCAAACGCAGTGCACGCTGTTTCCAGCGTCAGAACAAGCTCAGTTTCTCGCAAAACGCGATCTTTCGTCGATTTTGTGGAAAACAAACTGTAATTTCCTTCACGTTGGAGATATTTCGAAGTTCAAACGCTCTATTAACTCTTTTTGACAACCCAAACGCAGTGCACGCTGTTTCCAGCGTCACAACAAGCTCAGATTCTCGCAAAACGCGATGCTTCGTCGATTATTGACGAAAAATGTCTGAAATTTCCCTCCTGTTGGTGTTATTTCGACGTTTAAAGGCCACTTTCACTTAGTATTACGCGCCGAATGTAGCACACGTCGCTTTTAGTGGCCTAACCACCAGCAGTAGCTCACAAAACGCGATCTTTCGTCGATTTTGTGGAAAACTAATTGTAATTTCCTACACGTTGGAGATATTTCGAAGTGTAAACGCTCTTTTAACTCTTTTTGACAAACCAGACGCAGTGCACCCTGTTTCCAGCGTCAGAACGAGCTCAGTTTCTCGCAAAACGCGATCTTTCGTCGTTTCTTGACGAAAAATGACTGAAATTTCCTTCCCGTTGGTGATATTTCGACGTTTAAACGCTTCTTTCACACAGTCTTACAGGCCGAATGTAGAACACGTCGCGTTTCGTTGCAAAACCACGCGCAATAGCTCGCGAAACGCGATCTTTCGTCGATTTTAACGAAAAATGTCAGTAATTTCCCTCCCGTTGCAGATATTTCGACATTTAAACGCTCTTTCATCTCCTTTTAACAAGCCAAACGCAGTGCTTGCTGTTGCCAGCCTCAAAACAAGCTCAGTTTCTCGCAAAACGCGATCTTTCGTCGTTTCTTGACGAAAAATGACTGAAATTTCCATCCCGTTGTTGTTATTTCGACGTTTAAAGGCCCCGTTCACTCAGTATTACACGCCAAATGTAGCGCACGTCGCTTTTAGTGGCCAAACCACCAGCAGTACCTCGCAAAACGCGATCTTTCGTCGATTTTGATGAAGAGTAACTGTAATATCCTTCTCGTTGGAAATATTTCGACGGTTAAAGGCTCTTCTAACTCCTTTTGACAACTCAAACGCAGTGCACGCTGTTTCCAGCGTCAAAACAAGCTCAGTTTCTCGCAAAACGCGATATTTCGTCGTTTCTTGACGAAAAATGACTGAAATTTCCTTCCCGTTGCAGATATTTCGACGTGTAAACGCTCTTTTATCTCCTTTGGACAACCCAAACGCACTAGTCACTGTTTCCAGCGTCAAAAGAAGATCAGTTTCTCGCAAAACGCGATCTTTCGTCGATTTTAACGAAAAATGTCTGTAATTTCCTTCAAGTTGGAGATATTTCTACGTTTAAATGCTCTTTTAAGTACTTTTTACCAGCCAAACGCATTGCACGCTGTTTCCAGCGTCAAAACAAGCTCAGTTTCTCGCAAAACGCGATCTTTCGTCGATTTTGTAGAAAACTAACTGTAATTTCCTTCACGTTGGATACATTTCGACGTTTAAACGCTCCTTTCACTCGGTTTAGACGACGAATGCAGTGCCCGTCGCGGTTGCCTGCAAAACCACGCGCAATGTCTCGCAAAACGCGATCATTCGTCGATTCTTGACGAAAAATGTCTGAAATTTCCCTCCTGTTGGTGTTATTTCGACGTTTAAACGCCCCTTTCACTCAGTATTACGCGCCGAATGTAGCACACGTCGCTTTTAGTGGCCTAACCACCAGCAGTAGCTCACAAAACGCGATCTTTCGTCGATTTTGTGGAAAACTAATTGTAATTTCCTACACGTTGGAGATATTTCGAAGTGTAAACGCTCTTTTAACTCTTTTTGACAAACCAGACGCAGTGCACCCTGTTTCCAGCGTCAGAACGAGCTCAGTTTCTCGCAAAACGCGATCTTTCGTCGTTTCTTGACGAAAAATGACTGAAATTTCCTACCCGTTGGTGATATTTCGACGTTTAAACGCTTCTTTCACACAGTCTTACAGGCCGAATGTAGAACACGTCGCGTTTCGTTGCAAAACCACGCGCAATAGCTCGCGAAACGCGATCTTTCGTCGATTTTAACGAAACATGTCTGTAATTTCCATCAAGTTGGGGATATTTCTACGTTTAAACGCTCTTTTAACTCCTTTTTACAACCCGAACGCAGTGCACGCTGTTTCCAGCGTCAAAACAAGCTCAGTTTCTCGCAAATCGCGGTCATTCGTTGATTTTAACGAAAACTAACTGTAATTTCATTCAAGTTGGAGATATTTCTACGTTTAAACGCTCCTTTCACTCAGTTTTAGACGAAGAATACAGTGCCCGTCGCGCTACCTGCAAAACCACGCGCAATAGCCCGCAAAACGCGATCTATCGTCGATTTTAACGAAAAATGTCTGTAATTTCCTTCAAGTTGGAGATATTTCTACGTTTAACGCTCTCTTAATTCCTTTTTTCAAGCCAAACGCAGTGCACGCTGTTTCCAGCGTCAAAACAAGCTCAGTTTCTCGCAAAACGCGATCTTTCGTCGTTTCTTGACGAAAAATGACTGAAATTTCCTTTCCTTTGGTGATATTTCGACGTTTAAACGCTCGTATCACACAGTTTTACACGCTGAATGTAGAGCTCGTCGCGTTTCGTTGCAAGACCACGCGCAATAGCTCGCAAAACGCGGTCTTTCGTCGATTTTAACGAAAACAAACTGTAATTTCATTCAAGTGGGAGATATTTCTACGTTTGAACGCTCCTTTCACTCAATTTTAGACGAAGAATGCAGTGCCCGTCGCGTTACCTGCAAAACCACGCGCAATAGCCCGCAAAACGCGATCTATCGTCGATTTTAACGAAAAATGTCAGTAATTTCCCTCCCGTTGCAGATATTTCGACATTTAAACGCTCTTTCATCTCCTTTTAACAACCCAAACGCAGTGCACGCTGTTTCCAGCGTCACAACAAGCTCAGATTCTCGCAAAACGCGATGCTTCGTCGATTATTGACGAAAAATGTCTGAAATTTCCCTCCTGTTGGTGTTATTTCGACGTTTAAAGGCCACTTTCACTTAGTATTACGCGCCGAATGTAGCACACGTCGCTTTTAGTGGCCTAACCACCAGCAGTAGCTCACAAAACGCGATCTTTCGTCGATTTTGTGGAAAACTAATTGTAATTTCCTACACGTTGGAGATATTTCGAAGTGTAAACGCTCTTTTAACTCTTTTTGACAAACCAGACGCAGTGCACCCTGTTTCCAGCGTCAGAACGAGCTCAGTTTCTCGCAAAACGCGATCTTTCGTCGTTTCTTGACGAAAAATGACTGAAATTTCCTTCCCGTTGGTGATATTTCGACGTTTAAACGCTTCTTTCACACAGTCTTACAGGCCGAATGTAGAACACGTCGCGTTTCGTTGCAAAACCACGCGCAATAGCTCGCGAAACGCGATCTTTCGTCGATTTTAACGAAAAATGTCAGTAATTTCCCTCCCGTTGCAGATATTTCGACATTTAAACGCTCTTTCATCTCCTTTTAACAAGCCAAACGCAGTGCTTGCTGTTGCCAGCCTCAAAACAAGCTCAGTTTCTCGCAAAACGCGATCTTTCGTCGTTTCTTGACGAAAAATGACTGAAATTTCCATCCCGTTGTTGTTATTTCGACGTTTAAAGGCCCCGTTCACTCAGTATTACACGCCAAATGTAGCGCACGTCGCTTTTAGTGGCCAAACCACCAGCAGTACCTCGCAAAACGCGATCTTTCGTCGATTTTGATGAAGAGTAACTGTAATATCCTTCTCGTTGGAAATATTTCGACGGTTAAAGGCTCTTCTAACTCCTTTTGACAACTCAAACGCAGTGCACGCTGTTTCCAGCGTCAAAACAAGCTCAGTTTCTCGCAAAACGCGATATTTCGTCGTTTCTTGACGAAAAATGACTGAAATTTCCTTCCCGTTGCAGATATTTCGACGTGTAAACGCTCTTTTATCTCCTTTGGACAACCCAAACGCACTAGTCACTGTTTCCAGCGTCAAAAGAAGATCAGTTTCTCGCAAAACGCGATCTTTCGTCGATTTTAACGAAAAATGTCTGTAATTTCCTTCAAGTTGGAGATATTTCTACGTTTAAATGCTCTTTTAAGTACTTTTTACCAGCCAAACGCATTGCACGCTGTTTCCAGCGTCAAAACAAGCTCAGTTTCTCGCAAAACGCGATCTTTCGTCGATTTTGTAGAAAACTAACTGTAATTTCCTTCACGTTGGATACATTTCGACGTTTAAACGCTCCTTTCACTCGGTTTAGACGACGAATGCAGTGCCCGTCGCGGTTGCCTGCAAAACCACGCGCAATGTCTCGCAAAACGCGATCATTCGTCGATTCTTGACGAAAAATGTCTGAAATTTCCCTCCTGTTGGTGTTATTTCGACGTTTAAACGCCCCTTTCACTCAGTATTACGCGCCGAATGTAGCACACGTCGCTTTTAGTGGCCTAACCACCAGCAGTAGCTCACAAAACGCGATCTTTCGTCGATTTTGTGGAAAACTAATTGTAATTTCCTACACGTTGGAGATATTTCGAAGTGTAAACGCTCTTTTAACTCTTTTTGACAAACCAGACGCAGTGCACCCTGTTTCCAGCGTCAGAACGAGCTCAGTTTCTCGCAAAACGCGATCTTTCGTCGTTTCTTGACGAAAAATGACTGAAATTTCCTACCCGTTGGTGATATTTCGACGTTTAAACGCTTCTTTCACACAGTCTTACAGGCCGAATGTAGAACACGTCGCGTTTCGTTGCAAAACCACGCGCAATAGCTCGCGAAACGCGATCTTTCGTCGATTTTAACGAAACATGTCTGTAATTTCCATCAAGTTGGGGATATTTCTACGTTTAAACGCTCTTTTAACTCCTTTTTACAACCCGAACGCAGTGCACGCTGTTTCCAGCGTCAAAACAAGCTCAGTTTCTCGCAAATCGCGGTCATTCGTTGATTTTAACGAAAACTAACTGTAATTTCATTCAAGTTGGAGATATTTCTACGTTTAAACGCTCCTTTCACTCAGTTTTAGACGAAGAATACAGTGCCCGTCGCGCTACCTGCAAAACCACGCGCAATAGCCCGCAAAACGCGATCTATCGTCGATTTTAACGAAAAATGTCTGTAATTTCCTTCAAGTTGGAGATATTTCTACGTTTAACGCTCTCTTAATTCCTTTTTTCAAGCCAAACGCAGTGCACGCTGTTTCCAGCGTCAAAACAAGCTCAGTTTCTCGCAAAACGCGATCTTTCGTCGTTTCTTGACGAAAAATGACTGAAATTTCCTTTCCTTTGGTGATATTTCGACGTTTAAACGCTCGTATCACACAGTTTTACACGCTGAATGTAGAGCTCGTCGCGTTACCTGCAAAACCACGCGCAATAGCCCGCAAAACGCGATCTATCGTCGATTTTAACGAAAAATGTCAGTAATTTCCCTCCCGTTGCAGATATTTCGACATTTAAACGCTCTTTCATCTCCTTTTAACAACCCAAACGCAGTGCACGCTGTTTCCAGCGTCACAACAAGCTCAGATTCTCGCAAAACGCGATGCTTCGTCGATTATTGACGAAAAATGTCTGAAATTTCCCTCCTGTTGGTGTTATTTCGACGTTTAAAGGCCACTTTCACTTAGTATTACGCGCCGAATGTAGCACACGTCGCTTTTAGTGGCCTAACCACCAGCAGTAGCTCACAAAACGCGATCTTTCGTCGATTTTGTGGAAAACTAATTGTAATTTCCTACACGTTGGAGATATTTCGAAGTGTAAACGCTCTTTTAACTCTTTTTGACAAACCAGACGCAGTGCACCCTGTTTCCAGCGTCAGAACGAGCTCAGTTTCTCGCAAAACGCGATCTTTCGTCGTTTCTTGACGAAAAATGACTGAAATTTCCTTCCCGTTGGTGATATTTCGACGTTTAAACGCTTCTTTCACACAGTCTTACAGGCCGAATGTAGAACACGTCGCGTTTCGTTGCAAAACCACGCGCAATAGCTCGCGAAACGCGATCTTTCGTCGATTTTAACGAAAAATGTCAGTAATTTCCCTCCCGTTGCAGATATTTCGACATTTAAACGCTCTTTCATCTCCTTTTAACAAGCCAAACGCAGTGCTTGCTGTTGCCAGCCTCAAAACAAGCTCAGTTTCTCGCAAAACGCGATCTTTCGTCGTTTCTTGACGAAAAATGACTGAAATTTCCATCCCGTTGTTGTTATTTCGACGTTTAAAGGCCCCGTTCACTCAGTATTACACGCCAAATGTAGCGCACGTCGCTTTTAGTGGCCAAACCACCAGCAGTACCTCGCAAAACGCGATCTTTCGTCGATTTTGATGAAGAGTAACTGTAATATCCTTCTCGTTGGAAATATTTCGACGGTTAAAGGCTCTTCTAACTCCTTTTGACAACTCAAACGCAGTGCACGCTGTTTCCAGCGTCAAAACAAGCTCAGTTTCTCGCAAAACGCGATATTTCGTCGTTTCTTGACGAAAAATGACTGAAATTTCCTTCCCGTTGCAGATATTTCGACGTGTAAACGCTCTTTTATCTCCTTTGGACAACCCAAACGCACTAGTCACTGTTTCCAGCGTCAAAAGAAGATCAGTTTCTCGCAAAACGCGATCTTTCGTCGATTTTAACGAAAAATGTCTGTAATTTCCTTCAAGTTGGAGATATTTCTACGTTTAAATGCTCTTTTAAGTACTTTTTACCAGCCAAACGCATTGCACGCTGTTTCCAGCGTCAAAACAAGCTCAGTTTCTCGCAAAACGCGATCTTTCGTCGATTTTGTAGAAAACTAACTGTAATTTCCTTCCCGTTGGATACATTTCGACGTTTAAACGCTCCTTTCACTCGGTTTAGACGACGAATGCAGTGCCCGTCGCGGTTGCCTGCAAAACCACGCGCAATGTCTCGCAAAACGCGATCATTCGTCGATTCTTGACGAAAAATGTCTGAAATTTCCCTCCTGTTGGTGTTATTTCGACGTTTAAACGCCCCTTTCACTCAGTATTACGCGCCGAATGTAGCACACGTCGCTTTTAGTGGCCTAACCACCAGCAGTAGCTCACAAAACGCGATCTTTCGTCGATTTTGTGGAAAACTAATTGTAATTTCCTACACGTTGGAGATATTTCGAAGTGTAAACGCTCTTTTAACTCTTTTTGACAAACCAGACGCAGTGCACCCTGTTTCCAGCGTCAGAACGAGCTCAGTTTCTCGCAAAACGCGATCTTTCGTCGTTTCTTGACGAAAAATGACTGAAATTTCCTACCCGTTGGTGATATTTCGACGTTTAAACGCTTCTTTCACACAGTCTTACAGGCCGAATGTAGAACACGTCGCGTTTCGTTGCAAAACCACGCGCAATAGCTCGCGAAACGCGATCTTTCGTCGATTTTAACGAAACATGTCTGTAATTTCCATCAAGTTGGGGATATTTCTACGTTTAAACGCTCTTTTAACTCCTTTTTACAACCCGAACGCAGTGCACGCTGTTTCCAGCGTCAAAACAAGCTCAGTTTCTCGCAAATCGCGGTCATTCGTTGATTTTAACGAAAACTAACTGTAATTTCATTCAAGTTGGAGATATTTCTACGTTTAAACGCTCCTTTCACTCAGTTTTAGACGAAGAATACAGTGCCCGTCGCGCTACCTGCAAAACCACGCACAATAGCCCGCAAAACGCGATCTATCGTCGATTTTAACGAAAAATGTCTGTAATTTCCTTCAAGTTGGAGATATTTCTACGTTTAACGCTCTCTTATTTCCTTTTTTCAAGCCAAACGCAGTGCACGCTGTTTCCAGCGTCAAAACAAGCTCAGTGTCTCGCAAAACGCGATCTTTCGTCGTTTCTTGACGAAAAATGACTGAAATTTCCTTTCCTTTGGTGATATTTCGACGTTTAAACGCTCGTATCACACAGTTTTACACGCTGAATGTAGAGCTCGTCGCGTTTCGTTGCAAGACCACGCGCAATAGCTCGCAAAACGCGGTCTTTCGTCGATTTTAACGAAAACAAACTGTAATTTCATTCAAGTGGGAGATATTTCTACGTTTGAACGCTCCTTTCACTCAATTTTAGACGAAGAATGCAGTGCCCGTCGCGTTACCTGCAAAACCACGCGCAATAGCCCGCAAAACGCGATCTATCGTCGATTTTAACGAAAAATGTCAGTAATTTCCCTCCCGTTGCAGATATTTCGACATTTAAACGCTCTTTCATCTCCTTTTAACAAGCCAAACGCAGTGCTTGCTGTTGCCAGCCTCAAAACAAGCTCAGTTTCTCGCAAAACGCGATCTTTCGTCGATTTTAACGAAAAATGTCTGTAATTTCCTTCAAGTTGGAGATATTTCTACGTTTAAATGCTCTTTTAAGTACTTTTTACCAGCCAAACGCATTGCACACTGTTTCCAGCGTCAAAACAAGCTCAGTTTCTCGCAAAACGCGATCTTTCGTCGATTTTGTAGAAAACTAACTGTAATTTCCTTCACGTTGGATACATTTCGACGTTTAAACGCTCCTTTCACTCGGTTTAGACGACGAATGCAGTGCCCGTCGCGTTTGCCTGCAAAACCACGCGCAATATCTCGCAAAACGCGATCCTTCGTCGATTCTTGACGAAAAATGTCTGAAATTTCCCTCCTGTTGGTGTTATTTCGACGTTTAAACGCCTCTATCACTCAGTATTACGCGCCGAATGTAGCACACGTCGCTTTTAGTGTCCTAACCACCAGCAGCAGCTCACAAAACGCGATCTTTCGTCGATTTTGTGGAAAAGTAATTGTAATTTCCTACATGTTGGAGATATTTCGAAGTGTAAACGCTCTTTTAACTCTTTTTGACAACCCAGACGCAGTGCTCGCTGTTTCGAGCGTCAAAACAAGCTCAGTTTCTCGCAAAACGTGATCCTTCGTCGTTTCTTGAAGAAAAATTACTGAAATTTCCCTCCCGTTGCAGATATTTCGACGTTTAAACGCTCTTTCATCTCCTTTTAACAAGCCAAACGCAGTGCTTGCTGTTGCCAGCGACAAAACAAGCTCAGTTTCTCGCAAAACGCGATCTTTCGTCGTTTCTTGACGAAAAATGACTGACATTTCCCTCCCGTTGTTGTTATTTCGACGTTTAAAGGCCCCTTTCACTCAGTATTACACGCCGAATGTAGCGGACGGCGCTTTTAGTGGACAAACCACCAGGAGTACCTCGCAAAACGCGATCTTTCGTCGATTTTGATGAAAAGTAACTGTAATATCCTTCTCGTTGGAGATATTTCGACGGTTAAACGCTCTTCTAACTCATTTTAACAACCCAAACGCAGTGCACTCTATTTGCAGCGCCAAAACAGGACACGTTTCTCGCAAAACGCGATCTGTCGTCGTTTCTTGACGGAAAATGACTGAAACTTCCCTCCCGTTGGTGTTATTTCGTCGTTTAAACGCCTCTTTCACTCAGTATTACACGCCGAATGTAGCGCACGTCGCTTTTAATGGCCAAACCACCAGCAGTAGCTCGCAAAACGCGATCTTTCGTCGATTTTGTGGAAAACTAACTGTAATTTCCCTCCCGTTGGTAATACTTCGACGTCAAAACGCTCCTTTCACACAGTTTTACACGCCGAATGTAGAGCACGTCGCGTTTCGTTGCAAAACCACGCGCAATAGCTCGCAAAACGCGATCTTTCGTCGATTTTAACGAAAACCAACTGTAATTTAATTCAAGTTGGAGATATTTCTACGTTTAAACGCTCCTTTCACTCAGTTTTAGACGAAGAATGCAGTGCACGTCGCCATTAGCTGCGAAACCACTGGCAATAACTTGTAAAACGCGATCTTTCGTCGATTTTTTCGAAAAGTAACTGTAATATCCTTCCCGTTGGAGATATTTCGACGGTTAAACGCTCTTTCAGCTCCTTTTAACAACCCAAGCGCAGTACACGCTGTTTCCAGCGTCAAAACAACCTCAGTTTCTCGCAATACGCGATCTTTCGTCGTTTCTTCTCGAAAGATTACTGAAATTTCCCTCCCGTTGTAGATATTTCGAAGTTTAAACGCTCCTTTCATTCAGTTTTACACGCCGAATGTAGTGCACGTCGCGCTTAGCTGCGAAGCGACACGCAATATCTCGCAAACCGCGATCTTTCGTCGATTTTAACGAAAAATGTCTGTAATTTCCTTCCCGTTGGAGATATTTCGACGTTTAAACCCTCTTTTAACTCCTTGCAACAAGCCAAACGCAGTACACGCTGTTTCCAGCGTCAAAACAAGCTCAGTTTTTCGCAATACGCGATATTTCGTCGTTTCTTGGCGAAAAATGACTGAAATTTTCTTCCCGTTGCAGATATTTCGACGTTTAAACGAACCATTCACTCATTTTCACACTCCGAAAGTAGTGCACGTCGCGGTCATCTGCGAAACCACTCGCAATATCTTGCAAATCGCGATCCTTCGATGAGTTTAAAGAAAAATGTCTGTAATTTCCTTCCTGTTGGAGATATTTCGACGTTTAAACGCCCCTATAACTCCTTTTAACAAGCCAAACGCAGTGCTCGCTGTTTCCAGCGTCAAAACAACCTCAGATTCTCGCAATTCGCGATTTTTCGTTGTTTCTTGTCGAAAAATGACTGAAATTTCACTCTAGTTGGTGTTATTTCGACGTTTAAGCGCCCCTTTCACACAGTATTACACGCCAAATGTAGCGCACGTCGCTTTTAGTGGCCAAACCACCAGCAGTAGCTCGCAAAACGCGATCTTTCGTCGATTTTGTCGAAAAGTAACTGTAATATCCTTCTCGTTGGAGATATTTCGACGGTTAAACGCTCTTCTAACTCCTTTTGACAACCCAAACGCAGTGCACTCTATTTCCAGCGCCAAAACAAGCTCAGTACCTCGCAAAACGCGATCTTTCGTTGATTTTGTCGAAAAGTAACTGTAATATCCTTCTCGTTGGAGATATTTCGACGGTTGAACGCCCTTCTAACTCCTTTTGACATCCCAAACGCAGTGCACGCTGTTTCCAGCGTCAGAACAAGCTCAGTTTCTCGCAACTCGCGATTTTTCGTCGTTTCCTGACGAATAAGGACTGAAATTTCAGTCCCGTTGGAGATATTTCGACGTTTAAACGCTCCTATATCTCCTTTTAACAAGCCAAACGCAGTACTCGCTGTTTCCAGCGTCAAAACAACCTCAGTTTCTCGCAAAACGCGATCATTCGACGTTTCTTGAAGAAAAATTACTGAAATTTCCCTCCCGGAGCAGATATTTCGACGCTTAAACGCTCTTCCAACTCATTTTAACAAGCCAAACGCTGTGCTCGCTGTTTCCCGCGTCATAACAAGCTCAGTTTCTCGCAAAACGTGATCTTTCGTCGTTTCTTGACGAACACCAACTGTAATTTCCTTCACGGTGGAGATATTTCGACGTTTAAACGCTCATTCAACACCTTTAAATCAGCCAACCGCAGGGCACTCTATTTACAGCGCCAAAACAAGCCCCGATGCTCGCAAAACACGATCTTTCGTCGTTTCTTGACGAAAAACGACTGAAATTTCCCTCCCGTTGCAGATATTTCGACGTTTAAACGCTCTTTCAACTCCTTTTAGCAAGCCAAACGCAATGCACTCTATTTCCAGCGCCAAAACAAGCTCAGTACCTCGCAAAACGCGATCTTTCGTCGATTTTGTCGAAAAGTAACTGTAATATCCTTCTCGTTGGAGATATTTCGACGGTTGAACGCCCTTCTAACTCCTTTTGACATCCCAAACGCAGTGCACGCTGTTTCCAGCGTCAGAACAAGCTCAGTTTCTCGCAAAACGCGATCTTTCGTCGATTTTGTGGAAAACAAACTGTAATTTCCTTCACGTTGGAGATATTTCGAAGTTCAAACGCTCTATTAACTCTTTTTGACAACCCAAACGCAGTGCACGCTGTTTCCAGCGTCACAACAAGCTCAGATTCTCGCAAAACGCGATCCTTCGTCGATTCTTGACGAAAAATGTCTGAAATTTCCCTCCTGTTGGTGTTATTTCGACGTTTAAAGGCCCCTTTCACTCAGTATTACGCGCCGAATGTAGCACACGTCGCTTTTAGTGGCCTAACCACCAGCAGTAGCTCACAAAACGCGATCTTTCGTCGATTTTGTGGAAAACTAATTGTAATTTCCCACACGTTGGAGATATTTCGAAGTGTAAACGCTCTTTTAACTCTTTTTGACA
Organism: Bombus dahlbomii; assembly: GCA_037178635.1. NCBI lineage: Eukaryota > Metazoa > Arthropoda > Insecta > Hymenoptera > Apidae > Bombus > Bombus dahlbomii. The sequence continues at coordinate 4,649,784 of CM074117.1, forward strand.
ACCCAGACGCAGTGCACCCTGTTTCCAGCGTCAGAACGAGCTCAGTTTCTCGCAAAACGCGATCTTTCGTCGTTTCTTGACGAAAAATGACTGAAATTTCCTTCTCGTTGGTGATATTTCGACGTTTAAACGCTCCTATCTCACACTTTTACACGCCGAATGTAGAGCACGTCGCGTTTAGTTGCAAAACCACGCGCAATAGCTCGCAAAACGCGGTCTTTCGACGATTTTAACGAAAACTAACTGTAATTTCATTCAAGTTGGAGATATTTCTACGTTTGCACGCTCCTTTCACTCAGTTTAGACGAAGAATGCAGTGCCCGTCGCGTTACCTGCAAAACCACGCGCAATAGCCCGCAAAACGCGATCTATCGTCGATTTTAACGAAAAATGTCTGTAATTTCATTCCCGTTGGACATATTTCGACGTTTAAACGCTCCATTCACTGAGTTTCACACTCCGAAATTAGTGCACGTCGCGATTAGCTGCGAAACCACTGGCAATATCTCGTAAAACGCGATCTTTCGTCGATTTTAACGAAAAATGTCAGTAATTTCCCTCCCGTTGCAGATATTTCGACGTTTAAACGCTCTTTCATCTCCTTTTAACAAGTCAAACGCATTGCTTGCTGTTGCCAGCGTCAAAACAAGCTCAGTTTCTCGCAAAACGCGATCTTTCGTCGTTTCTTGAAGAAAAATGATTGAAATTTCCCTCCCGTTGGTGTTATTTCTACGTTTAAACGCCCCTTCATTCAGTATTACACGCCGAATGTAGCACACGTCGCTTTTAGTGGCCAAACCACCAGCAGTAGCTCGCAAAACGCGATCTCTCGTCGATTTTGTCGAAAAGTAACTGTAATATCCTTCCCGTTGGAGATATTTCGACGGTTAAACGCTCTTTTAACTCTTTTTGGCAACCCAGACGCAGTGCACGCTGTTTCCGGCGTCAGAACAAGCTCAGTTTCTCGCAAACCGCGATATTTCGTCGTTTCTTGACGAAAAATGACTGAAATTTCCTCCCCGTTGCAGATATGTCGACGTGTAAACGCTCTTTTATCTCCTTTGGACAACCCAAACGCACTAGTCACTGTTTCCAGCGTCAAAACAAGATCAGTTTCTCGCAAAACGCGATCTTTCGTCGATTTTAACGAAAAATGTCTGTAATTTCCTTCAAGTTGGAGATATTTCTACGTTTAAATTCTCTTTTTAGTACTTTTTACCAGCCAAACGCATTGCACGCTGTTTCCAGCGTCAAAACAAGCTCAGTTTCTCGCAAAACGCGATCTTTCGTCGATTTTGTAGAAAACTAACTGTAATTTCCTTCACGTTGGATACATTTCGACGTTTAAACGCTCCTTTCACTCGGTTTAGACGACGAATGCAGTGCCCGTCGCGGTTGCCTGCAAAACCACGCGCCATATCTCGCAAAACGCGATCATTCGTCGATTCTTGACGAAAAATGTCTGAAATTTCCCTCCTGTTGGTGTTATTTCGACGTTTAAACGCCCCTTTCACTCAGTATTACGCGCCGAATGTAGCACACGTCGCTTTTAGTGGCCTAACCACCAGCAGTAGCTCACAAAACGCGATCTTTCGTCGATTTTGTGGAAAACTAATTGTAATTTCCTACACGTTGGAGATATTTCGAAGTGTAAACGCTCTTTTAACTCTTTTTGACAAACCAGACGCAGTGCACCCTGTTTCCAGCGTCCGAACGAGCTCAGTTTCTCGCAAAACGCGATCTTTCGTCGTTTCTTATCGAAAGATTACTGAAATTTCCCTCCCGTTGTAGATATTTCGAAGTTTAAACGCTCCTTTCATTCAGTTTTACACGCCGAATGTAGTGCACGTCGCGTTTAGCTGCGAAGCGACTCGCAATATCTCGCAAACCGCGATCTTTCGCCGATTTTAACGAAACTTGTCTGTTATTTCCTTCCCATTGGAGATATTTCGACGTTTAAACGCTTCTTTCACACAGTCTTACAGGCCGAATGTAGAACACGTCGCGTTTCGTTGCAACACCACGCGCAATAGCTCGCGAAACGCGATCTTTCGTCGATTTTAACGAAAAATGTCTGTAATTTCCTTCAAGTTGGAGATATTTCTACGTTTGAACGCTCCTTGCACGCAGTTTTAGACGAAGAATGCAGTGCACGTCGCGATTAGCTGCGAAACCACTGGCAAAATCTCGTAAAATGCGATCTTTCGTCGATTTTGTCGAAAAGTAACTGTAATATCCATCCCGTTGGAGATATTTCGACGGTTAAACGCTGTTTTAACACTTTTTGACAACCCAAACGCAGTGTTCGCTGTTTCGAGCGTCAAAACAAGCTCAGTTTCTCGCAAAACGTGATCCTTCGTCGTTTCTTGAAGAAAAATTACTGAAATTTCCCTCCCGTTGCAGATATTTCGACGTTTAAACGCTCTTTCATCTCCTTTTAACAAGCCAAACGCAGTGCTTGCTGTTGCCAGCGACAAAACAAGCTCAGTTTCTCGCAAAACGCGATCTTTCGTCGTTTCTTGACGAAAAATGACTGACATTTCCCTCCCGTTGTTGTTATTTCGACGTTTAAAGGCCCCTTTCACTCAGTATTACACGCCGAATGTAGCGGACGGCGCTTTTAGTGGCCAAACCACCAGGAGTACCTCGCAAAACGCGATCTTTCGTCGATTTTGATGAAAAGTAACTGTAATATCCTTCTCGTTGGAGATATTTCGACGGTTAAACGCTCTTCTAACTCATTTTAACAACCCAAACGCAGTGCACTCTATTTCCAGCGCCAAAACAGGACACGTTTCTCGCAAAACGCGATCTGTCGTCGTTTCTTGACGGAAAATGACTGAAACTTCCCTCCCGTTGGTGTTATTTCGTCGTTTAAACGCCTCTTTCACTCAGTATTACACGCCGAATGTAGCGCACGTCGCTTTTAATGGCCAAACCACCAGCAGTAGCTCGCAAAACGCGATCTTTCGTCGATTTTGTGGAAAACTAACTGTAATTTCCCTCCCGTTGGTGATACTTCGACGTCAAAACGCTCCTTTCACACAGTTTTACACGCCGAATGTAGAGCACGTCGCGTTTCGTTGCAAAACCACGCGCAATAGTTCGCAAAACGCGATCTTTCGTCGATTTTAACGAAAACCAACTGTAATTTAATTCAAGTTGGAGATATTTCTACGTTTAAACGCTACTTTCACTCAGTTTTAGACGAAGAATGCAGTGCACGTAGCGATTAGCTGCGAATCCACTGGCAATATCTCGTAAAACGCGATCTTTCGTCGATTTTGTCGAAAAGTAACTGTAATATCCATCCCGTTGGAGATATTTCGACGGTTAAACGCTGTTTTAACTCTTTTTGACAACCCAAACGCAGTGTTCGCTGTTCCCCTGCGTCAAAACAAGCTCAGTTTCACGCGAAACGTGACCTTTCGTCGTTTCGTGAAGAAAAATTACTGAAATTTCCGTCCCGTTGCAGATATTTCGACGTTTAAACGCTCTTTTACCTACTTTTGACAAGCCGAACGCAGTGCACGCTGTTTCCAGCGTCAAAACAAGCCCCGTTACTCGCAAAACACGATCTTTCGTCGATTTTAAGGAAAAATGTTTGTAATTTCCTTCCCGTTGGAGATATTCCGAAGTTTAAACGCTCCATTCACTCAGCTTCACACTCCGAAAGTACTGCACGTCGCGTTTAGCTGCAAAACCACGCGCAATAGCTCGCAAAACGCGATCTTTCGTCGATTTTAACAAAAAATGTCTGTAATTTCCCTCCCGTTGCAGATATTTCGACGTTTAAACGCTCTTCTATCTCCTCTTAACAAGCCAAACGCAGTGCTCGCTGTTTTCAGCGTCAAAACATGCTAAGTTTCTCGCAAAACGCGATCTTTCGTCGTTTCTATACGAAAAATGACTGAAATTTCCCTCCCGTTGTTGTTATTTCGACGTTTAAAGGCCCCTTTCACTCAGTATTACACGCCGAATGTAGCGCACGTCGCTTTTAGTGGCCAAACCACCAGCAGTACCTCGCAAAACGCGATCTTTCGTCGATTTAGATGAAAAGTAACTGTAATATGCTCCTCTTTGGAAATATTTCGACGATTAAATGCTCTTCTAACTCCTTTTGACAACTCAAACGCAGTGCACGCTGTTTCCAGCGTCAAAATAAGCTCAGTTTCTCGCAAAACGCGATATTTCGTCGTTTCTTGACGAAAGTGACTGAAATTTCCTTCCCGTTGCAGATATTTCGACGTGTAAACGCTCTTTTATCTCCTTTGGACAACCCCAACGCTCTAGTCACTGTTTCCAGCGTCAACACAAGATCAGTTTCTCGCAAAACACGATCTTTCGTCGTTTCTTGACGAAAAATGACTAAAATTTCCCTCCCGTTGTTGTTATTTCGACGTTTAAAGGCCCCTTTCACTCAGTATTACACGCCGAATGTAGCACACGTCGCTTTTAGTGGCCAAACCACCAGCAGTAGCTCGCAAAACGCGATCTTTCGTCGATTTTGTCGAAAAGAAACTGTAATATCCTTCCCGTTGGAGATATTTCGACGGTTAAACGCTCTTTTAACTCTTTTTACAACCCAAACGCAGTGCTCGCTGTTCCCAGCGTCAAAACAAGCTCAGTTTCACGCGAAACGTGATCTTTCGTCGTTTCTTGAAGAAAAATTACTGAAATTTCCCTCCCGTAGCAGATATTTCGACGTTTAAACGCTCTTTCAACTCCTTTTAACAATCCAAACGCAGTGCACTCTATTTCCAGCGCCAAAACAGGACACGTTTCTCGCAAAACGCGATCTGTCGTCGTTTCTTGACGGAAAATGACAGACATTTCCCTCCCGTTGTTGTTATTTCGACGTTTAAAGGCCCCTTTCACTCAGTACTACACGCCGAATGTAGCGCACGTCGCTTTTAGTGGCCAAACCACCAGCAGTACCTCGCAAAACGCGATCTTTCGTCGATTTTGATGAAAAGTAACTGTAATATCCTTCCCGTTGGAGATATTTCGACGATTAAATGCTCTTTTAACTCTTTTTACAACCCAAACGCAGTGCTCGCTGTTCCCAGCGTCACAACAAGCTCAGTTTCACGCGAAACGTGATCTTTCGTCGTTTCTTGAAGAAAAATTACTGAAATTTCCCTCCCGTAGCAGATATTTCGACGTTTAAACGCTCTTTCAACTCCTTTTAACAATCCAAACGCAGTGCACTCTATTTCCAGCGCCAAAACAGGACACGTTTCTCGCAAAACGCGATCTGTCGTCGTTTCTTGACGGAAAATGACAGAAACTTCCCTCCCGTTGGTTTTATTTCGTCGTTTAAGCGCCCCTTTCACTCTGTATTACACGCCGAATGTAGCGCACGTCGCTTTTAATGGCCAAACCACCAGCAGTAGCTCGCAAAACGCGATCTTTCATCGATTTTGTGGAAAACAAACTGTAATTTCCTTCACGTTGGAGATATTTCGAAGTTTAAACGCTCTTTTAACACTTTTTGGCAACCCAGACGCAGTGCACGCTGTTTCCGGCGTCAGAACAAGCTCAGTTTATCGCAAAACGCGATCTCTCGTCGTTTCCTGACGAAAAATGACTGAAATTTCCCTCCCGTTGGTGATATTTCGACGTTTAAACGCTCCTTTCACACAGTTTTACACGCCGAATGTAGAGCACGTCGCGTTTCGTTGCAAAACCACGCGCAATAGCTCGCAAAACGCGATCTTTCGTCGATTTTAACGAAAACCAACTGTAATTTCATTCAAGTTGGAGATATTTCTACGTTTGAACGCTCCTTTCACTCAGTTTTAGACGAAGAATGCAGTGCACGTAGCGATTAGCTGCGAATCCACTGGCAATATCTCGTAAAACGCGATCTTTCGTCGATTTTGTCGAAAAGTAACTGTAATATCCATCCCGTTGGAGATATTTCGACGGTTAAACGCTGTTTTAACTCTTTTTGACAACCCAAACGCAGTGTTCGCTGTTCCCCTGCGTCAAAACAAGCTCAGTTTCACGCGAAACGTGACCTTTCCTCGTTTCTTGAAGAAAAACTACTGAAATTTCCTTCCCGTTGGAGATATTTCGACGTTTAAACGCTCCGTTAACTCAATTTGACAACCCAAACTTAGTGCTCGCTGTTTCCAGCGACAAAACAAGCTCAGTTTCTCGCAAAACGCGATCTTTCGTCGTTGCTTGACGAAAAATGACTGACATTTCCCTCCCGTTGTTGTTATTTCGACGTTTAAAGGCCCCTTTCACTCAGTATTACACGCCGAATGTAGCGGACGGCGCTTTTAGTGGCCAAACCACCAGGAGTACCTCGCAAAACGCGATCTTTCGTCGATTTTGATGAAAAGTAACTGTAATATCCTTCTCGTTGGAGATATTTCGACGGTTAAACGCTCTTCTAACTCATTTTGACAACCCAAACGCAGTGCACTCTATTTCCAGCGCCAAAACAGGACACGTTTCTCGCAAAACGCGATCTGTCGTCGTTTCTTGACGGAAAATGACTGAAACTTCCCTCCCGTTGGTGTTATTTCGTCGTTTAAACGCCCCTTTCCCTCAGTATTACACGCCGAATGTAGCGCACGTCGCTTTTAATGGCCAAACCACCACCAGTAGTTCGCAAAACGCGATCTTTCGTCGATTTTGTGGAAAACTAACTGTAATTTCCCTCCCGTTGGTAATACTTCGACGTCTAAACGTTCCTTTCACACAGTTTTACACGCCGAATGTAGAGCACGTCGCTATTCGTTGCAAAACCACGCGCAATAGCTCGCAAAACGCGATCTTTCGTCGATTTTGTCGAAAAGTAACTGTAATATCCATCCCGTTGGAGATATTTCGACGGTTAAACGCTGTTTTAACTCTTTTTGACAACCTAAACGCAGTGTTCGATGTTCCCAGCGTCAATACAAGCTCAGTTTCACGCGAAACGTGATCTTTCGTCGTTTCTTGAAGAAAAATTACTGAAATTTCCCTCCCGTAGCAGATATTTCGACGTTTAAACGCTCTTTCAACTCCTTTTAACAATCCAAACGCAGTGCACTCTATTTCCAGCGCCAAAACAGGACACGTTTCTCGCAAAACGCGATCTGTCGTCGTTTCTTGACGGAAAATGACAGACATTTCCCTCCCGTTGTTGTTATTTCGACGTTTAAAGGCCCCTTTCACTCAGTACTACACGCCGAATGTAGCGCACGTCGCTTTTAGTGGCCAAACCACCAGCAGTACCTCGCAAAACGCGATCTTTCGTCGATTTTGATGAAAAGTAACTGTAATATCCTTCCCGTTGGAGATATTTCGACGATTAAATGCTCTTTTAACTCTTTTTACAACCCAAACGCAGTGCTCGCTGTTCCCAGCGTCACAACAAGCTCAGTTTCACGCGAAACGTGATCTTTCGTCGTTTCTTGAAGAAAAATTACTGAAATTTCCCTCCCGTAGCAGATATTTCGACGTTTAAACGCTCTTTCAACTCCTTTTAACAATCCAAACGCAGTGCACTCTATTTCCAGCGCCAAAACAGGACACGTTTCTCGCAAAACGCGATCTGTCGTCGTTTCTTGACGGAAAATGACAGAAACTTCCCTCCCGTTGGTTTTATTTCGTCGTTTAAGCGCCCCTTTCACTCTGTATTACACGCCGAATGTAGCGCACGTCGCTTTTAATGGCCAAACCACCAGCAGTAGCTCGCAAAACGCGATCTTTCATCGATTTTGTGGAAAACAAACTGTAATTTCCTTCACGTTGGAGATATTTCGAAGTTTAAACGCTCTTTTAACACTTTTTGGCAACCCAGACGCAGTGCACGCTGTTTCCGGCGTCAGAACAAGCTCAGTTTATCGCAAAACGCGATCTCTCGTCGTTTCCTGACGAAAAATGACTGAAATTTCCCTCCCGTTGGTGATATTTCGACGTTTAAACGCTCCTTTCACACAGTTTTACACGCCGAATGTAGAGCACGTCGCGTTTCGTTGCAAAACCACGCGCAATAGCTCGCAAAACGCGATCTTTCGTCGATTTTAACGAAAACCAACTGTAATTTCATTCAAGTTGGAGATATTTCTACGTTTGAACGCTCCTTTCACTCAGTTTTAGACGAAGAATGCAGTGCACGTAGCGATTAGCTGCGAATCCACTGGCAATATCTCGTAAAACGCGATCTTTCGTCGATTTTGTCGAAAAGTAACTGTAATATCCATCCCGTTGGAGATATTTCGACGGTTAAACGCTGTTTTAACTCTTTTTGACAACCCAAACGCAGTGTTCGCTGTTCCCCTGCGTCAAAACAAGCTCAGTTTCACGCGAAACGTGACCTTTCCTCGTTTCTTGAAGAAAAACTACTGAAATTTCCTTCCCGTTGGAGATATTTCGACGTTTAAACGCTCCGTTAACTCAATTTGACAACCCAAACTTAGTGCTCGCTGTTTCCAGCGACAAAACAAGCTCAGTTTCTCGCAAAACGCGATCTTTCGTCGTTGCTTGACGAAAAATGACTGACATTTCCCTCCCGTTGTTGTTATTTCGACGTTTAAAGGCCCCTTTCACTCAGTATTACACGCCGAATGTAGCGGACGGCGCTTTTAGTGGCCAAACCACCAGGAGTACCTCGCAAAACGCGATCTTTCGTCGATTTTGATGAAAAGTAACTGTAATATCCTTCTCGTTGGAGATATTTCGACGGTTAAACGCTCTTCTAACTCATTTTGACAACCCAAACGCAGTGCACTCTATTTCCAGCGCCAAAACAGGACACGTTTCTCGCAAAACGCGATCTGTCGTCGTTTCTTGACGGAAAATGACTGAAACTTCCCTCCCGTTGGTGTTATTTCGTCGTTTAAACGCCCCTTTCCCTCAGTATTACACGCCGAATGTAGCGCACGTCGCTTTTAATGGCCAAACCACCACCAGTAGTTCGCAAAACGCGATCTTTCGTCGATTTTGTGGAAAACTAACTGTAATTTCCCTCCCGTTGGTAATACTTCGACGTCTAAACGTTCCTTTCACACAGTTTTACACGCCGAATGTAGAGCACGTCGCTATTCGTTGCAAAACCACGCGCAATAGCTCGCAAAACGCGATCTTTCGTCGATTTTGTCGAAAAGTAACTGTAATATCCATCCCGTTGGAGATATTTCGACGGTTAAACGCTGTTTTAACTCTTTTTGACAACCTAAACGCAGTGTTCGATGTTCCCAGCGTCAATACAAGCTCAGTTTCACGCGAAACGTGATCTTTCGTCGTTTCTTGAAGAAAAATTACTGAAATTTCCCTCCCGTAGCAGATATTTCGACGTTTAAACGCTTTTTCAACTCCTTTTAACAAGCCAGACGCAGTGCACTCTATTTCCAGCGCCAAAACAGGACACGTTTCCCGCAAAACGCGATCTGTCGTCGTTTCATGACGGAAAATGACTGAAACTTCCCTCCCGTTGGTGTTATTTCGACGTTTAAACGCACCTTTCACACAGTTTCACACGCCGAATGTTGAGCACGTCGCGTTTCGTTGCAAAACCACGCGCAATAGCTCGCAAAACGCGATCTTTCGTCGATTTTAACGAAAACTAACTGTTATTTCATTCAAGTTGGAGATATTTCTACGTTTGAACGTTCCATTCACTCAGTTTCACACTCCGAAAGTACTGCACGTCGCATTTAGCTGCAAAACCACGCGCAATAGCTTGCAAAACGCGATCATTTGTCGACTATGTCGAAAACTGACTGTAATTTCCTTTGCGTTGGAGATATTTCGACGTTTAAACGCTCATTTCACTCGGACTCACGCGCAGAATGTTGTGCACGCCACATTCATCGCCGAAATTAACTCAACCACTCGAAAACGCAATCTTTGACCATTCTTGGGCGAAAAATTACTGTAATTTCCGTTCCGCGCGAGATATTTCGACGTTTAAACGCTCTTTTCACTCCATTGCAGATGCACAATGGAGTTCTCACAAGATACATCGTTGAAACTAACCCACGTTACAGCAAAACGCGATCATTCGTCGATTTTGGCGTAAACGGACTGTAATTTCCTTTCCTTTGGTGATATTTCGACGTTTAAACGCTCCTTTCATTCAGTTTTACACGCCGAATGTAGTGCACGTCGCGTTTAGCTGCGAAGCGACTCGCAATATCTCGCAAACCGCGATCTTTCGTCGATTTTAACGAAAAATGTCTGTTATTTCCTTCCCATTGGAGATATTTCGACGTTTAAACGCTCCATTCACTCAGTTTCACACTCCGAAATTAGTGCACGTCGCGCTAACCTGCGAAACGACTCGCAATATCTCGCAAATCGCGATCTTTCGTCGATTTTAACGAAAAATGTCTGTAACTTCCTTCCCGTTGGAGATATTTCGACGTTTAAACCCTCTTGTAACTCCTTGCAACAAGCCAAACGCAGTACACGCTGTTTCCAGCGTCAAAACAAGCTCAGTTTTTCGCAATACTCGATATTTCGTCGTTTCTTGGCGAAAAATGACTGAAATTTTCTTCCCGTTGCAGATATTTCGACGTTTAAACGATCCATTCACTCATTTTCACACACCGAAAGTAGTGCACGTCGCGGTCATCTGCGAAACCATTCGCAATATCTTGCAAATCGCGATCCTTCGATGATTTTAAAGAAAAATGTCTGTAATTTCCTTCCCGTTGGAGATATTTCGACGTTTAAACGCTCCTTTCATTCAGTTTTACACGACGAATGTAGTGCACGTCGCGTTTAGCTGCGAAGCGACTCGCAATATCTCGCAAATCGCGATCTTTCGTCGATTTTAACGAAAAATGTCTGTAATTCCTTCCCGTTGGAGATATTTCGACGTTTAAACGCTCTTTCAACTCCTTTTAACAAGCAAAACGCAGTGCACGCTGTTTCCAGCGTCAGAACAAGCTCAGTTTCTCGCAAAACGCGATCCTTCGTTGTTTCCTGACGAAAAATTACTGAAATTTCCCTGTCGTTAATGTTATTTCGACGTTTAAACGCCCCTTTCACTCAGTATTACACGCCGAATGTAGCGCACGTCGCTTATAGTGGTCAAACCACTAGCAGTAGCTCGCAAAACGCGATCTTTCGTCGATTTTGTGGAAAACTAACTGTAATTTCCTTCTCGTTGGAGATATTTCGACGTTTAAACGCTCCTATAACTCCTTTTAACAAGCCAAACGCAGTGCTCGCTGTTTCCAGCGTCAAAACAACCTCAGATTCTCGCAATACGCGATCTTTCGTCGTTTCTTGTCGAAAAATGACTGAAATTTCACTCTAGTTGGTGTTATTTCGACGATTAAGCGCCCCTTTCACACAGTATTACACGCCAAATGTAGCGCACGTCGCTTTTAGTGGCCAAACCACCAGCAGTAGCTCGCAAAACGCGATCTTTCGTCGATTTTGTCGAAAAGTAACTGTAATATCCTTCTCGTTGGAGATATTTCGACGGTTAAACGCTCTTCTAACTCCTTTTGACAACCCAAACGCAGTGCACTCTATTTCCAGCGCCAAAACAAGCTCAGTACCTCGCAAAACGCGATCTTTCGTTGATTTTGTCGAAAAGTAACTGTAATATCCTTCTCGTTGGAGATATTTCGACGGTTGAACGCCCTTCTAACTCCTTTTGACATCCCAAACGCAGTGCACGCTGTTTCCAGCGTCAGAACAAGCTCAGTTTCTCGCAACTCGCGATTTTTCGTCGTTTCCTGACGAATAAGGACTGAAATTTCAGTCCCGTTGGAGATATTTCGTCGTTTAAACGCTCCTATATCTCATTTTAACAAGCCAAACGCAGTACTCGCTGTTTCCAGCGTCAAAACAACCTCAGTTTCTCGCAAAACGCGATCATTCGACGTTTCTTGAAGAAAAATTACTGAAATTTCCCTCCCGGAGCAGATATTCCGACGCTTAAACGCTCTTCCAACTCATTTTAACAAGCCAAACGCTGTGCTCGCTGTTTCCCGCGTCATAACAAGCTCAGTTTCTCGCAAAACGTGATCTTTCGTCGTTTCTTGACGAAAACCAACTGTAATTTCCTTCACGTTGGAGATATTTCGACGTTTAAACGCTCATTCAACACCTTTAAATCAGCCAACCGCAGGGCACTCTATTTACAGCGCCAAAACAATCCCCGATGCTCGCAAAACACGATCTTTCGTCGTTTCTTGACGAAAAACGACTGACATTCCCCTCCCGTTGCAGATATTTCGACGTTTAAACGCTCTTTCAACTCCTTATAGCAAGCCAAACGCAATGCACTCTATTTCCAGCGCCAAAACAAGCTCAGTTTCACGCAAATCGCGATTTTTCGTCGTTTCCTGACGAATAAGGACTGAAATTTCAGTCCCGTTGGAGATATTTCGACGTTTAAACGCTCTTTCAACTCCTTTTAGCAAGCCAAACGCAATGCACTCTATTTCCAGCGCCAAAACAAGCTCAGTACCTCGCAAAACGCGATCTTTCGTCGATTTTGTGGAAAACAAACTGTAATTTCCTTCACGTTGGAGATATTTCGACGGTTGAACGCCCTTCTAACTCCTTTTGACATCCCAAACTCAGTGCACGCTGTTTCCAGCGCCAAAACAAGCCACGTTTCTCGCAAAACACGATCTTTCGTCGAGTTTAAAGAAAAATGTCTGTAATTTCCATCCAGTTGGAGATATTTCGACGTTTAAACGCTCTTTTAACTCTTTTTGACAACCCAAACGCAGTGCTCGCTGTTTCCAGCGTCAAAACAAGCTCAGTTTCTCGCAAAACGCGATCTGTCGTCGTTTCTTGACGGAAAATGACTGAAACTTCCCTCCCGTTGGTGTTATTTCGACGTTTAAACGCCCCTTTCACTCAGTATTACACGCCGAATGTAGCGCACGTCGCTTTTAATGTCCAAACCACCAGCAGTTGCTCGCAAAACGCGATCTTTCGTCGATATTAACGAAAAATGTCTGTAATTCTCTCCCGTTGAAGATATTTCGAAGTTTAAACGCTCCTTTCATTCAGTTTTACACGCCGAATGTAGTGCACGTCGCGTTTAGCTGCGAAGCGACTCGCAATATCTCGCAAATCGCGATCTTTCGTCGATATTAACAAAAATGTCTGTAATTCCCTCCCGTTGGAGATATTTCGACGTTTAAACCCTCTTCTAACGCCTTTCAACAACCCAAATACAGTGCACGCTGTTTCCAGCGTCAAAACAAGCTCAGTTTCTCGCAAAACGCGATTTTTCGTCGTTTCCTGACGAATAATGACTGAAATTTCCTTCCCGTTTGTGATATTTCGACATTTAAACGCTCCTTTCACACAGTTTTTCACGCCGAATGTAGAGCACGCCGCGTTTCGTTGCAAAACCACGCGCAATAGCTCGCAAAACGCGATCTTTCGTCGATTTTAAAGAAAAATGTCTGTAATTTCCTTCGAGTTGGAGATATTTCGACGTTCAAACGCTGTTTTAACTCTTTTTGACAACCCAAACGCAGTGTACGTTGTTCCCAGCGTCAAAACAAGCTCAGTTTCACGGGAAACGTGATCTTTCGTCGTTTCTTGAAGAAAAATTACTGAAATTTCCCTCCCGTAGCAGATATTTCGACGTTTAAAAGCTCTTTCAACTCCTTTTAACAAGCCAAACGCAGTGCACTCTATTTCCAGCGCCAAAACAGGACACGTTTCTCGCAAAACGCGATCTGTCGTCGTTTCTTGACGGAAAATGACTGAAACTTCCCTCCCGTTGGTGTTATTTCGACGTTTAAACGCCCCTTTCACTCAGTATTACACGCCGAATGTAGCGCACGTCGCTTTTAATGTCCAAACCACCAGCAGTAGCTCGCAAAACGCGATCTTTCGTCGATTTTGTGGAAAACTAACTGTAATTTCCTCCACGTTGGAGATATTTCGAAGTTTAAACGCTCTTTTAACTCTTTTTGGCAACCCAGACGCAGTGCACGCTGTTTCCAGCGTCAGAACAAGCTCAGTTTCTCGCAAAACGCGATCTCTCGTCGTTTCCTGACGAAAAATGACTGAAGTTTCCCTGCCGTTGGTAATACTTCGACGTCTAAACGCTCCTTTCACACGGTTTTACACGCCGAATGTAGAGCACGTCGCGTTTCGTTGCAAAACCACGCGCAATAGCTCGCAAAACGCGATATTTCGTCGATTTTAACGAAAACCAACTGTAATTTAATTCAAGTTGGAGATATTTCTACGTTTGAACGCTCCTTTCACTCAGTTTTAGACGAAGAATGCAGTGCACGTGGCGATTAGCTGCGAAACCACTGGCAATATCTCGTAAAACGCGATCTTTCGTCGATTTTTTCGAAAAGTAACTGTAATATCCTTCCCGTTGAAGATATTTCGACGGTTAAACGCTCTTTCAGCTCCTTTTAACAAGCCAAACGCAGTGCTCGCTGTTTCCCGCGTCATAACAAGCTCAGTTTCTCGCAAAACGTGATCTTTCGTCGTTTCTTGAAGAAAAATTACTGAAATTTCCCTCCCGTTGCAGATATTTCGACGTTAAACGCTCTTTTCACAAGCTCAGTTTCTCGAAATACGACGATAGTTCGTCGTTTCTTGACGAAAAATGACTGTAATTTCCCTCCCGTCGGAGATATTTCGACGTTTAAAGGCTCTTTCAGCTCCTTTTAACAAGCCAAACGCAGTGCACTCTATTTCCAGCGCCAAAACAAGCCCCGTTACTCGCAAAACACGATCTTTCGTCGATTTTAAGGAACAATGTTTGTAATTTCCTTCCCGTTGGAGATATTCCGAAGTTTAAACGCTCCATTCACTCAGCTTCACACTCCGAAAGTACTGCACGTCGCGTTTAGCTGCAAAACCACGCGCAATAGCTCGCAAAACGCGATCTTTCGTCGATTTTAACAAAAAATGTCTGTAATTTCCCGTTGCAGATATTTCGACGTTTAAACGCTCTTCTAACTCCTCTTAACAAGTCAAACGCAGTGCTCGCTGTTTTCAGCGCCAAAACAAGCTAAGTTTCTCGCAAAACGCGATCTTTCGTCGTTTCTTGACGAAAAATGACTGAAATTTCCCTTCCGTTGTTGTTATTTCGACGTTTAAAGGCCCCTTTCACTCAGTATTACACGCCGAATGTAGCGTACGTCGCTTTTAGTGGCCAAACCACCAGCAGTACCTCGCAAAACGCGATCTTTCGTCGATTTTGATGAAAAGTAACTGTAATATCCTTCTCGTTGGAAATATTTCGACGGTTAAATGCTCTTCTAACTCCTTTTGACAATTCAAACGCAGTGCACGCTGTTTCCAGCGTCAAAACAAGCTCAGTTTCTCGCAAAACGCGATATTTCGTCGTTTCTTGACGAAAGTGACTGAAATTTCCTTCCCGTTGCAGATATTTCGACGTGTAAACGCTCTTTTATCTCCTTTGGACAACCCAAACGCACTAGTCACTGTTTCCAGCGTCAAAACAAGCTCAGTTTCTCGCAAAACGCGATCTTTCGTCGATTTTGTAGAAAACTAACTGTAATTTCCTTCACGTTGGATACATTTCGACGTTTAAACGCTCCTTTCACTCGGTTTAGACGACGAATGCAGTGCCCGTCGCGGTTGCCTGCAAAACCACGCGCAATATCTCGCAAAACGCGATCATTCGTCGATTCTTGACGAAAAATGTCTGAAATTTCCCTCCTGTTGGTGTTATTTCGACGTTTAAACGCCCCTTTCACTCAGTATTACGCGCCGAATGTAGCACACGTCGCTTTTAGTGGCCTAACCACCAGCAGTAGCTCACAAAACGCGATCTTTCGTCGATTTTGTGGAAAACTAATTGTAATTTCCTACACGTTGGAGATATTTCGAAGTGTAAACGCTCTTTTAACTCTTTTTGACAAACCAGACGCAGTGCACCCTGTTTCCAGCGTCAGAACGAGCTCAGTTTCTCGCAAAACGCGATCTTTCGTCGTTTCTTGACGAAAAATGA
The DNA here is from genome assembly GCA_037178635.1 of Bombus dahlbomii. Taxonomy (NCBI): domain Eukaryota; kingdom Metazoa; phylum Arthropoda; class Insecta; order Hymenoptera; family Apidae; genus Bombus; species Bombus dahlbomii. Next base: position 4,665,715 of record CM074117.1, read on the forward strand.
CTGAAATTTCCTACCCGTTGGTGATATTTCGACGTTTAAACGCTTCTTTCACACAGTCTTACAGGCCGAATGGAGAACACGTCGCGTTTCGTTGCAAAACCACGCGCAATAGCTCGCGAAACGCGATCTTTCGTCGATTTTAACGAAACATGTCTGTAATTTCCATCAAGTTGGGGATATTTCTACGTTTAAACGCTCTTTTAACTCCTTTTTACAACCCGAACGCAGTGCACGCTGTTTCCAGCGTCAAAACAAGCTCAGTTTCTCGCAAATCGCGGTCATTCGTTGATTTTAACGAAAACTAACTGTAATTTCATTCAAGTTGGAGATATTTCTACGTTTAAACGCTCCTTTCACTCAGTTTTAGACGAAGAATACAGTGCCCGTCGCGCTACCTGCAAAACCACGCGCAATAGCCCGAAAAACGCGATCGATCGTCGATTTTAACGAAAAATGTCTGTAATTTCATTCCCGTTGGAGATATTTCGACGTTTAAACGCTCCATTCACTGAGTTTCACACTCCGAAATTAGTGCACGTCGAGATTAGCTGCGAAACCACTGGCAATATCTCGTAAAACGCGATCTTTCGTCGATTTTAACGAAAAATGTCAGTAATTTCCCTCCCGTTGCAGATATTTCGACATTTAAACGCTCTTTCATCTCCTTTTAACAAGCCAAACGCAGTGCTTGCTGTTGCCAGCCTCAAAACAAGCTCAGTTTCTCGCAAAACGCGATCTTTCGTCGTTTCTTGACGAAAAATGACTGAAATTTCCCTCCCGTTGTTGTTATTTCGACGTTTAAGGCCCCTTTCACTCAGTATTACACGCAAAATGTAGCGCACGTCGCTTTTAGTGGCCAAACCACCAGCAGTACCTCGCAAAACGCGATCTTTCGTCGATTTTGATGAAAAGTAACTGTAATATCCTTCTCGTTGGAAATATTTCGTCGGTTAAAGGCCCTTTTAACTCTTCTTGACAACTCAAACGCAGTGCACGCTGTTTCCAGCGTCAAAACAAGCTCAGTTTCTCGCAAAACGCGATATTTCGTCGTTTCTTGACGAAAAATGACTGAAATTTCCTTCTCGTTGCAGATATTTCGACGTGTAAACGCTCTTTTATCTCCTTTGGACAACCCAAACGCACTAGTCACTGTTTCCAGCGTCAAAACAAGATCAGTTTCTCGCAAAACGCGATCTTTCGTCGATTTTAACGAAAAATGTCTGTAATTTCCTTCAAGTTGGAGATATTTCTACGTTTAAATGCTCTTTTAAGTACTTTTTACCAGCCAAACGCATTGCACGCTGTTTCCAGCGTCAAAACAAGCTCAGTTTCTCGCAAAACGCGATCTTTCGTCGATTTTAACAAAAAATGTCTGTAATTTCCCTCCCGTTGCAGATATTTCGACGCTTAAACGCTCTTTCAACTCCTTTTAACAAGCTAAACGCAGTGCTCGCTGTTTCCCGCGTCATAACAAGCTCAGTTTCTCGCAAAACGCGATCTTTCGTCGTTTCTTGACGAAAAATGACTGAAATTTCACTCTCGTTGGTGTTATTTCGACGTTTAAACGCCCCTTTCACTCAGTATTACACGCCAAATGTAGAGCACGTCGCTTTTAGTGGCCAAACCACCAGCAGTAGCTCGCAAAACGCGATCTGTCGTCGATTTTGTGGAAAACTAACTGTAATTTCCTGCACGTTGGAGATATTTCGACGGTTAAACGCTCTTTTACCTACTTTTGACAAGCCAAACGCAGTGCACGCTGTTTCCAGCGTCAAAACAAGCTCAGTTTCTCGCAATACGACGATAGTTCGTCGTTTCTTGACGAAAAATGACTGTAATTTCCCTCCCGTCGGAGATATTTCGACGTTTAAACGCTCTTTAAGCTCCTTTTAACAAGCCAAACGCAGTGCACTCTATTTCCAGCGCCAAAACCAGCCCCGTTACTCGCAAAACACGATCTTTCGTCGATTTTAAGGAAAAATGTTTGTAATTTCCTTCCCGTTGGAGATATTCCGAAGTTTAAACGCGCAATTCACTCAGCTTCACACTCCGAAAGTACTGCACGTCGCGTTTAGCTGCAAAACCACGCACAATAGCTCGCAAAACGCGATCTTTCGTCGATTTTAACAAAAAATGTCTGTAATTTCCCTCCCGTTGCAGATATTTCGACGTTTAAACGCTCTTCTAACTCTTCTTAACAAGCCAAACGCAGTGCTCGCTGTTTTCAGCGTCAAAACAAGCTAAGTTTCTCGCAAAACGCGATCTTTCGTCGATTTTAACGAAAAATGTCTGTAATTTCCTTCAAGTTGGAGATATTTCTACGTTTAAATGCTCTTTTAAGTCCTTTTTACCAGCCAAACGCATTGCACGCTGTTTCCCTCGTCAAAACAAGCTCAGTTTCTCGCAAAACGCGATGTTTCGTCGATTTTGTGGAAAACCAACTTTAATTTCCTTCGCGTTGGATATATTTCAACGTTTAAACGCTCCTTTAACTCCTTTTTACAACCCGAACGCAGTGCACGCTGCTTCCTGCGTCAACACAAGCACAGTTTCTCGCAAAACGCGATCTTTCGTCGATTTTGTAGAAAACTAACTGTAATTTCCTTCACGTTGGTTACATTTCGAAGTTTAAACGCTCGTTTAACTCTTTTTGACAACCCAGACGCAGTGCACCCTGTTTCCAGAGTCAGAACGAGCACAGTTTCTCGCAAAACGCGATCTGTCGTCATTTCTTGACGGAAAATGACTGAAACTTCCCTCCCGTTGGTGATATTTCGAAGTTTAAACGCTCCTTTCACACAGTTTTACACGCCGAATGTAGAGCACGTCGCGTTTCGTTGCAAAACCACGCGCAATAGCTCGCAAAACGCGATCTTTCGTCGATTTTAACGAAAACTAACTGTTATTTCATTCAAGTTGGAGATATTTCTACGTTTGAACGCTCCATTCACTCAGTTTCACACTCCGAAAGTACTGCACGTCGCATTTAGCTGCAAAACCACGCGCAATAGCTTGCAAAACGCGATCATTTGTCGATTTTAACGAAAAATGTCTGTAATTTCCTTCAAGTTGGAGATATTTCTACGTTTAAATGCTCTTTTAAGTCCTTTTTACCAGCCAAACGCATTGCACGCTGTTTCCAGCGTCAAAACAATCTCAGTTTCTCGCAAAACGCGATGTTTCGTCGATTTTGTAGAATACTAACTGTAATTTCCTTCACGTTGGATACATTTCGACGTTTAAACGCTCTTTTAACTCCTTTTTACAACCCAAACGCAGTGCACGCTGCTTCCTGAGTCAACACAAGCACAGTTTCTCGCAAAACGTGATCTTTCGTCGATTTTCTAGAAAACTAACTGTAATTTCCTTCACGTTGGATACATTTCGACGTTTAAACGCTCCTTTCACTCTGATTTAGACGAAGAATGCAGTGCCCGTCGCGTTTACCTGCAAAACCACGCGCAATATCTCGCAAAACGTGATCCTTCGTCGATTTTAACGAAAAATGTCTGTAATTTCCTTCAAGTTGGAGATATTTATACGTTTAAACGCTCTTTTAACTCCTTTTTACAAGACAAACGCAGTGCACGCTGTTTCCAGCGTCAAAGCAAGCTCAGTTTCTCGCAAAACGCGATCTTTCGTCGTTTCTTGACGAAAAATGACTGAAATTTCCCTCCTGTTGGTGTTATTTCGACGTTTAAACGCCCTTTCACTCAGTATTACGCGCCGAATGTAGCACACGTCGCTATTAGTGGCCTAACCACCAGCAGTAGCTCGCAAAACGCGATCTTTCGTCGATTTTGTGGAAAACTAACTGTAATTTCCTACACTTTGGAGATATTTCTACATTTAAACGCTCTGTTAACTCCTTTTGACAACCCCGACGCAGTGCACGCTGTTTCCAGCGTCAAAACATGCTCAGTTTCTCGCAATACGCGATAGTTCGTCGTTTCTTGACGAAAAATGACTGAAATTTCGTCCCGTTGGTGATATTTCGACGTTTAAACGCACCTTTCACACAGTTTTACACGCCGAATGTTGAGCACGTCGCGTTTCGTTGCAAAACCACGCGCAATAGCTCGCAAAACGCGATCTTTCGTCGATTTTAACGAAAACTAACTGTTATTTCATTCAAGTTGGAGATATTTCTACGTTTGAACGCTCCATTCACTGAGTTACACACTCCGAAATTAGTGCACGTCGCGATTAGCTGCAAAACCACGCGCAATAGCTTGCAAAACGCGATCATTTGTCGACTATGTCGAAAACTGACTGTAATTTCCTTTGCGTTGGAGATATTTCGACGTTTAAACGCTCATTTCACTCGGACTCACGCGCAGAATGTTGTGCACGCCACATTCATCGCCGAAATTAACTCAAACACTCGAAAACGCAATCTTTAACAATTCTTGGGCGAAAAATTACTGTAATTTCCGTTCCGCTCGAGATATTTCGACGTTTAAACGCTCTTTTCACTCCATTGCAGATGCACAATGGAGTTCTCACAAGATACATCGTTGAAACTAACCCACGTTACAGCAAAACGCGATCATTCGTCGATTTTGGCGTAAACGGACTGTAATTTCCTTTCCGTTGGAGATATTTCGACGTTTAAACGCTCTTTTAACTCCATTTGACAACCCAAACGCAGTGCTCGCTGTTTCGAGCGTCAAAACAAGCTCAGTTTTTCGCAAAACGTGATCTTTCGTCGTTTCTTGAAGAAAAATCACTGAAATTTCCCTCCCGTTGCAGATATTTCGACGTTTAAACGCTCTTTCATCTCCATTTAACAAGCCAAACGCAGTGCTTGCTGTTGCCGGCGTCAAAACAAGCTCAGTTTCTCGCAAAACGCGATCTCTCGTCGTTTCCTGACGAAAAATGACTGAAATTTCCCTCCTGTTGGTGTTATTTCGACGTTTAAACGTCCCTTTCACTCAGTATTACACGCCGAATGTAGCGCACGTCGCTTTTAATGGCCAAACCACAAGCAGTAGCTCGCAAACCGGATCTTTCGTCGATTTTGTGGAAAACTAACTGTAATTTCCTCCACGTTGGAGATATTTCGACGGTTAAACGCTCTTTTAACTCTTTTTGGCAACCCAGACGCAGTGCACGCTGTTTCCAGCGTCAGAACAAGCTCAGTTTCTCGCAAAACGCGATCTCTCGTCGATTTTAACGAAAACCAACTGTAATTTAATTCAAGTTGGAGATATTTCTACGTTTGAACGCTCCTTTCACTCAGTTTTAGACGAAGAATGCAGTGCACGTCGCGATTACCTGCGAAACCACTGGCAATATCTCGTAAAACGCGATCTTTCGTCGATTTTTTCGAAAAGTAACTGTAATATCCTTCCCGTTGGAGATATTTCGACGGTTAAACGCTCTTTCAGCTCCTTTTAACAAGCCAAACGCAGTGCTCGCTGTTTCCCGCGTCATAACAAGCTCAGTTTCTCGCAAAACGTGATCTTTCGTCATTTCTTGAAGAAAAATTACTGAAATTTCCCTCCCGTTGCAGATATTTCGACGTTTAAACGCTCTTTTACCTACTTTTGACAACCCCAACGCAGTGCACGCTGTTTCCAGCGTCAAAACATGCTCAGTTTCTCGCAATACGCGATAGTTCGTCGTTTCTTGACGAAAAATGACTGAAATTTCCTTCCCGTTGGTGATATTTCGACGTTTAAACGCTCCTATCTCACACTTTTACACGCCGAATGTAGAGCACGTCGCGTTTCGTTGCAAAACCACGCGCAATAGCTCGCAAAACGCTGTCTTTCGACGATTTTAACGAAAACTAACTGTAATTTCATTCAAGTTGGAGATATTTCTACGTTTGAACGCTCCATTCACTGAGTTTCACACTCCGAAATTAGTGCACGTCGCGATTAGCTGCGAAACCACTGGCAATATCTCGTAAAACGCGATCTTTCGTCGCTTTTAACGAAAAATGTCAGTAATTTCCCTCCCGTTGCAGATATTTCGACGTTTAAACGCTCTTTCATCTCCTTTTAACAAGTCAAACGCAGTGCTTGCTGTTGCCAGCGTCAAAACAAGCTCTGTTTCTCGCAAAACGCGATCTTTCGTCGTTTCTTGAAGAAAAATGACTGAAATTTCCCTCCCGTTGGTGTTATTTCTACGTTTAAACGCTCCTTCACTCAGTATTACACGCCGAATGTAGCACACGTCGCTTTTAGTGGCCAAACCACCAGCAGTAGCTCGCAAAACGCGATCTTTCGTCGATTTTGTCGAATAGTAACTGTAATATCCTTCCCGTTGGAGATATTTCGTCGGTTAAACGCTCTTTTAACTCTTTTTGACAACCCAAACGCAGTGCACTCTATTTCCAGCGCCAAAACTAGCACCGTTACTCACAAAACGCCACCTTTCGTCGATTTTAGCAAACAACGTCTGTAATTTCCTTCAAGTTGGAGATATTTCGACGTTTAAACGCTCTTTTACCTACTTTTCACAAGCCAAACGCAGTGCACGCTGTTTCCAGCGTCAAAGCAAGCTCAGTTTCTCGCAAAAGGCGATCTTTCGTCGTTTCTTGACGAAGAATGACTGAAATTTCCCTCCCATTCGAGATACTTCGACGTTTAAACGCTCTTTTAACTCCTTTTACCAAGCCAAACGCAGTGCACGCTGTTTCCAGCGTCAAAACAAGCTCAGTTTCTCGCAAAACGCGATATTTCGTCGTTTCTTGACGAAAAATGACTGAAATATCCTTCCCGTTGGAGATATTTCGACGTTTAAACGCTCTTTTCATTCCATTTTACACGGACAATATAGTCCTCACAAGATACATAGTCGAAACTAACACAACCACTCGTAAAACGTGATCATTCGTCGATTTTGGCGAAGATCTGACGGTAATTTCCTTTCCGTTGGGGATATTTCGGCGTTTAAACGCTCTTTTCAATACACCTCACGCGCAGAATGTAGAGCATGCAGCATTCATCGTCGAAATTACCCACGCTGCCTCAAAACGCGATCATTAGTCGATTTTGGCGTAAACTGACTGTAATTTCTGTTCCGCTAGATATATTTCAACGTTTAAACGCTCTTTTTACTCCATTTTACACGCGCAATATAGTCCTCACGAGATACATTGTCGAAACTAACACAACTACTCGTAAAACGTGATCATTCGTCGATTTTGGCAATGATCTGATGGTAACTTCCTTTCCGTTGGAGATATTTCGACGTTTAAACGCTCTTTTCACTCCATTTCAGATGCACAATGGATTTCTCACAGGATACATCGTAGAAACTGACCCACGCTACCGCCAAACGCGATCATTCGTCGATTTTAGCGTAAACTGACTCTAATCTCTTTTGCGTTGGAGATATTTCGGCGTTTAAACGCTCTTTTCAATCCACCTCACACGCAGAATGTAGTGCACGCCACATTCATCGCCGAAATTAACTCAACCACTCGCAAAACGCATCTCTCCCCATATACTTGCGCGAAAAATGACTGTAATTTCCTTTGCGTTGGAGATATTTCGACGTTTATACGCTCTTTTCATTCCGTCTCACGCGCGGCATGTAGTGCACGCCACATTCATCGCCGAAATTGACTCAACCACTCGAAAACGCAATCTTTCCACATACTTGGGCGAAAAATTACTGTAATTTCCCTCCCGTTGCAGATATTTCAACGTTTAAACACTCTTTTAACTCTTTTTGACAACCCAAACGCAGTGCTCGCTGTTTCCAGCGTCAAAACAAGCTCAGTTTCTCGCAAAATACGATCCTTCGTCGTTTCTTGACGAAAAATTACTGAAGTTTCCCTTCCGTTGGAGACATTTCGACGTTTAAACGCTCCTTTTACTCAGTTTCACACTTCGAAAGTAGTGCACGTCGCGGTTCGCTGCGAAACCACTCGCAATATATTGCAAATCGCGATCTTTCGCTGATTTTAACGAAAAATTTCTGTAATTTCCTTCCCGTTGGAGATATTTCGACGTTTAAACGTTCTTTTCACTCCGTCTCACGCGCAGAATGTTGTGCACGCCACATTCATCGCAGAAATTAACTCAACCACACGCAAAACGCATATCTTCCCATATACTTGCGCGAAAAATGACTGTAATTTCCTTTGCGTTTGAGATATTTCGACGTTTAAACGCTCTTTTCACTCCATTTTACACGCACAATATAGACCTCACAAGATACATCGTCGAAACTAACACAACCACTCCTAAAACGTGATCATTCGTCGATTTTGGCAAAGATCTGATGGTAATTTCCTTTCCGTTGGAGATATTTCGAAGTTTGAACGCTCTTTTCACTCCGTTTCACGCGCAGAATGTTGTGCACGCCACATTCATCGTCGAAGCTGTCACGCGCACCCGCAAAACGCGATCATTGGTCGATTATGGAGTAAACAGTCTGTAATTTCCTTTCCGCTGGAGATATTTCGACGTTTAAACGCCCTTTTTACTCCATTTTACACGGAAATTGGATTCCTCACAAGATACATCGTCGACACTCACCCACGTTACAGCTAAACGCGATCATTCGTCGATTTTGCGTAAACTGACGGTAATTTCCATTCCGTTGGAGATATTTTTACGTTTAAACGTTATTTTCACTCCATTTTATACGCACAATGGAGTTCTCACAAGATACATCGTCGACACTCACCCACGTTACAGCAAAACGCAATCATTCGTCGTTTATGGCGTAAACTGACTGTAATTTCCCTTCCGTTGGAGATATTTCGACGTTTAAACGCTCTTTTAACTCTTTTTGACAACCCAAACGCAGTGCTCGCTGTTTCCAGCGTCAATACAAGCTCAGTTTCTCGCAATATGCGATCTTTCGTCGTTTCTTGACGACAAATTACTGAAATTTCCCTCCCGTTGCAGATATTTCGACGTTTAAACGCTCTTGTAACTCTTTTTGACAACTCAAACGCAGTGCTCGCTGTTTCCAGCATCAAAACAAGCTCAGTTTCACGCAAAATACGATCTTTCGTTGTTTCTTGACGAAAAATTACTGAAATTTCCCTCCCGTTGCAGATATTTGGACGTATAAACGCTCCTTATATCCTTTTGACAAGCCAAACGCAGTGCACGCTGTTTCCAGCGTCAAAACAAGCTCAGTTTCTCGCAAAACGCGATATTTCGTCGTTTCTTGACGAAAAATGACTGAAATTTCCCACCCGTTGCAGATATTTCGAAGTTTAAACGCTCCTTTCACTCAGATTTACACGCCGAATGTAGTGCACGTCGCGTTTAGCTGCAGACCCACGCGCAATAGCTCGCAAAACGCGATCATTTCTCGATTTCGGAGTATACTGATTGTAATTTCCATTGCGTTGGAGATATTTCGACGTTTATACGCTCTTTTCACTCCGTCTCACGCGCAGACTGTAGTGCACACCACATTCATCGCCGAAAGTAACTCAACCACTCGAAAACGCAATCTTCCCCCATACTTGGGCGAAAAATTACTGTAATTTCCGTTCCGCTGGAGATATTTCGACGTTTAAACGCTCTTTTCACTCCATTGCAGATGCACAATGGAGTTCTCACAAGATGCATCGTTGAAACTAACCCACGTTACAGCAAAACGCGATCATTCGTCGATTTTGGCGTAAACGGACTGTAATTTCCTTTCCGTTGGAGATATTTCGACGTTTAAACGCTCTTTTAACTCCATTTGACAACCCAAACCCAGTGCTCGCTGTTTCGAGCGTCAAAACACGCTCAGTTTCTCGCAAAACGTGATCTTTCGTCGTTTCTTGAAGAAAAATTACTGAAATTTCCCTCCCGTTGCAGATATTTCGACGTTCAAACGCTCTTTCATCTCCATTTAACAAGCCAAACGCAGTGCTTGCTGTTGCCAGCGTCAAAACAAGCTCAGTTTCTCGCAAAACGCGATCTTTCGTCGTTTCTTGACGAAAAATGACTGAAATTTCCCTCCTGTTGGTGTTATATCGACGATTAAACGCCCCTTTCACTCAGTATTACACGCCGAATGTAGCGCACGTCGCTTTTAATGGCCAAACCACCAGCAGTAGCTCGCAAAACGCGATCTTTCGTCGATTTTGTGGAAAACTAACTGTAATTTCCCTCCCGTTGGTAATACTTCGACGTTTAAACGCTGCTTTCACACAGTTTTACACGCCGAATGTAGAGCACGTCGCGTTTCGTTGCAAAACCACGCGCAATAGCTCGCAAAACGCGATCTTTCGTCGATTTTAACGAAAACCAACTGTAATTTAATTCAAGTTGGAGATATTTCTACGTTTGAACGCTCCTTTCACTCAGTTTTAGACGAAGAATGCAGTGCACGTCGCGATTACCTGCGAAACCACTGGCAATATCTCGTAAAACGCGATCTTTCGTCGATTTTTTCGAAATTAACTGTAATATCCTTCCCGTTGGAGATATTTCGACGGTTAAACGCTCTTTCAGCTCCTTTTAACAAGCCAAACGCAGTGCTCGCTGTTTCCCGCGTCATAACAAGCTCAGTTTCTCGCAAAACGTGATCTTTCGTCGTTTCTTGACGAAAAATTACTGAAGTTTCCCTCCCGTTGGAGATATTTCGACGTTTAAACGCTCCTTTTACTCAGTTTCACACTTCGAAAGTAGTGCACGTCGCGGTTAGCTGCGAAACCACTCGCAATATATTGCAAATCGCGATCTTTCGCTGATTTTAACGAAAAATTTCTGTAATTTCCTTCCCGTTGGAGATATTTCGACGTTTAAACGCTCATTTCACTCGGACTCACGCGCAGAATGTTGTGCACGCCACATTCATCGCCGAAATTAACTCAACCACTCGAAAACGCAATCTTTAACCATTCTTGGGCGAAAAATTACTGTAATTTCCGTTCCGCTCGAGATATTTCGACGTTTAAACGCTCTTTTCACTCCATTGCAGATGCACAATGGAGTTCTCACAAGATACATCGTTGAAACTAACCCACGTTACAGCAAAACGCGATCATTCGTCGATTTTGGCGTAAACGGACTGTAATTTCCTTTCCGTTGGAGATATTTCGACGTTTAAACGCTCTTTTAACTAGATTTGACAACCCAAACGCAGTGCTCGCTGTTTCGAGCGTCAAAACACGCTCAGTTTCTCGCAAAACGTGATCATTCGTCGTTTCTTGACGAAAAATGACTGAAATTTCCCTCCTGTTGGTGTTATTGCGACGTTTAAACGCCCCTTTCACTCAGTATTACACGCCGAATGTAGCGCACGTCGCTTTTAATGGCCAAACCACAAGCAGTAGCTCGCAAACCGGATCTTTCGTCGATTTTGTGGAAAACTAACTGTAATTTCCTCCACGTTGGAGATATTTCGAAGTTTAAACGCTCTTTTAACTCTTTTTGGCAACCCAGACGCAGTGCACGCTGTTTCCAGCGTCAGAACAAGCTCAGTTTCTCGCAAAACGCGATCTCTCGTCGTTTCCTGACGAAAAATGACTGAAATTTCCCTCCCGTTGGTGATATTTCGACGTTTAAACGCTCCTTTCACACAGTTTTACACGCCGAATGTAGAGCACGTCGCGTTTCGTTGCAAAACCACGCGCAATAGCTCGCAAAACGCGATCTTTCGTCGATTTTAACGAAAACCAACTGTAATTTCATTCAAGTTGGAGATATTTCGACGTTTGAACGCTCCTTTCACTCTGTTTTAGACGAAGAATGCAGTGCACGTCGCGATTAGCTGCGAAACCACTGGCAATATCTCGTATAACGCGATCTTTCGTCGATTTTGTCGAAAAGTAACTGTAATATCCTTCCCGTTGGAGATATTTCGACGGTTAAATGCTCTTTTAACTCTTTTTGACAACCCAAACGCAGTGTTCGCTGTTCCCAGCGTCAAAACAAGCTCCGTTTCACGCGAAACGTGATCTTTCGTCGTTTCTTGAAGAAAAATTACTGAAATTTCCCTCCCGTAGCAGATATTTCGACGTTTAAACTCTTTTTCAACTGCTTTTAACAAGCCAAACGCAGTGCACTCTATTTCCAGCGCCAAAACAGGACACGTTTCTCGGAAAACGCGATCTGTCGTCGTTTCTTGACGGAAAATGACTGAAACTTCCCTCCCGTTGGTGTTATTTCGTCGTTTAAACGCCCCTTTCACTTAGTATTACACGCCGAATGTAGCGCACGTCGCTTTTAATGGCCAAACCACCAGCAGTAGCTCGCAAAACGCGATATTTCGTCGATTTTGTGGAAAACTAACTGTAATCTCCTTCACGTTGGAGATATTTCGAAGTTTAAACCCTCTTTTAACTCTTTTTGGCAACCCAGACGCAGTGCACGTTGTTTCCAGCGTCAGAACAAGCTCAGTTTCTCGCAACACGCGATCTCTCGCAGTTTCCTGACGAAAAATGACAAATAGTTCCCTCCCGTTGGTGATATTTCGAAGTTTAAACGCTCCTTTCACACAGTTTTACACGCCGAATGTAGAGCACGTCGCGTTTCGTTGCAAAACCACGCGCAATAGCTCGCAAAACGCGATCTTTCGTCGATTTTAACGAAAACTAACTGTTATTTCATTCAAGTTGGAGATATTTCTACGTTTAAATGCTCTTTTAAGTCCTTTTTACCAGCCAAACGCATTGCACGCTGTTTCCAGCGTCAAAACAATCTCAGTTTCTCGCAAAACGCGATGTTTCGTCGATTTTGGAGAAAACTAACTGTAATTTCCTTCACGTTGGATACATTTCGACGTTTAAACGCTCTTTTAACTCCTTTTTACAACCCAAACGCAGTGCACGCTGCTTCCTGAGTCAACACAAGCACAGTTTCTCGCAAAACGTGATCTTTCGTCGATTTTCTAGAAAACTAACTGTAATTTCCTTCACGTTGGATACATTTCGACGTTTAAACGCTCCTTTCACTCTGAATTAGACGAAGAATGCAGTGCCTGTCGCGTTTACCTGCAAAACCACGCGCAATATCTCGCAAAACGCGATCATTTGTCGACTATGTCGAAAACTGACTGTAATTTCCTTTGCGTTGGAGATATTTCGACGTTTAAACGCTCACTTCACTCGGACTCACGCGCAGAATGTTGTGCACGCCACATTCATCGCCAAAATTAACTCAACCACTCGAAAACGCAATCTTTAACCATTCTTGGGCGAAAAATTGCTGTAATTTCCGTTCCGCTCGAGATATTTCGACGTTTAAACGCTATTTTCACTCCATTTTATACGCACAATGGAGTTCTCACAAGATACATCGTCGACACTCGCCCACGTTACAGCAAAACGCAATCATTCGTCGTTTATGGCGTAAACTGACTGTAATTTCCCTTCTGTTGGAGATATTTCGAAGTTTAAACGCTCTTTTAACTCTTTTTGGCAACCCAGACGCAGTGCACGCCGTTTGCAGCGTCAGAACAAGCTCAGTTTCTCGCAAAACGCGATCTCTCGTCGTTTCCTGACGAAAAATGACTGAAATTTCGTCCCGGTGGTGATATTTCGACGTTTAAACGCACCTTTCACACAGTTTTACACGCCGAATGTAGAGCACGTCGCGTTTCGTTGCAAAACCACGCGCAATAGCTCGCAAAACGCGATCTTTCGTCGATTTTAACGAAAACTAACTGTTATTTCATTCAAGTTGGAGATATTTCTACGTTTTAACGCTCCATTCAGTCAGTTTCACACTCCGAAAGTACTGCACGTCGCATTTAGCTGCAAAACCACGCGCAATAGCTTGCAAAACGCGATCATTTGTCGACTATGTCGAAAACTGACTGTAATTTCCTTTGCGTTGGAGATATTTCGACGTTTAAACGCTCATTTCACTCGGACTCACGCGCAGAATGTTGTGCACGCCACATTCATCGCCGAAATTAACTCAACCACTCGAAAACGCAATCTTTAACCATTCTTGGGCGAAAAATTACTGTAATTTCCGTTCCGCTTGAGATATTTCGACGTTTAAACGCTCTTTTCACTCCATTGCTGATGCACAATGGAGTTCTCACAAGATGCATCGTTGAAACTAACCCACGTTACAGCAAAACGCGATCATTCGTCGATTTTGGCGTAAACGGACTGTAATTTCCTTTCCGTTGGAGATATTTCGACGTTTAAACGCTCTTTTAACTCCATTTGACAACCCAAACGCAGTGCTCGCTGTTTCGAGCGTCAAAACAAGCTCAGTTTTTCGCAAAACGTGATCTTTCGTCGTTTCTTGAAGAAAAATCACTGAAATTTCCCTCCCGTTGCAGATATTTCGACGTTTAAACGCTCTTTCATCTCCATTTAACAAGCCAAACGCAGTGCTTGCTGTTGCCGGCGTCAAAACAAGCTCAGTTTCTCGCAAAACGCGATCTCTCGTCGTTTCCTGACGAAAAATGACTGAAATTTCCCTCCTGTTGGTGTTATTTCGACGTTTAAACGTCCCTTTCACTCAGTATTACACGCCGAATGTAGCGCACGTCGCTTTTAATGGCCAAACCACAAGCAGTAGCTCGCAAACCGGATCTTTCGTCGATTTTGTGGAAAACTAACTGTAATTTCCTCCACGTTGGAGATATTTCGAAGTTTAAACGCTCTTTTAACTCTTTTTGGCAACCCAGACGCAGTGCACGCTGTTTCCAGCGTCAGAACAAGCTCAGTTTCTCGCAAAACGCGATCTCTCGTCGATTTTAACGAAAACCAACTGTAATTTAATTCAAGTTGGAGATATTTCTACGTTTGAACGCTCCTTTCACTCAGTTTTAGACGAAGAATGCAGTGCACGTCGCGATTACCTGCGAAACAACTGGCAATATCTCGTAAAACGCGATCTTTCGTCGATTTTTTCGAAAAGTAACTGTAATATCCTTCCCGTTGGTGATATTTCGACGTTTAAACGCTCCTATCTCACACTTTTACACGCCGAATGTAGAGCACGTCGCGTTTCGTTGCAAAACCACGCGCAATAGCTCGCAAAACGCTGTCTTTCGACGATTTTAACGAAAACTAACTGTAATTTCATTCAAGTTGGAGATATTTCTACGTTTGAACGCTCCATTCACTGAGTTTCACACTCCGAAATTAGTGCACGTCGCGATTAGCTGCGAAACCACTGGCAATATCTCGTAAAACGCGATCTTTCGTCGCTTTTAACGAAAAATGTCAGTAATTTCCCTCCCGTTGCAGATATTTCGACGTTTAAACGCTCTTTCATCTCCTTTTAACAAGTCAAACGCAGTGCTTGCTGTTGCCAGCGTCAAAACAAGCTCTGTTTCTCGCAAAACGCGATCTTTCGTCGTTTCTTGAAGAAAAATGACTGAAATTTCCCTCCCGTTGGTGTTATTTCTACGTTTAAACGCTCCTTCACTCAGTATTACACGCCGAATGTAGCACACGTCGCTTTTAGTGGCCAAACCACCAGCAGTAGCTCGCAAAACGCGATCTTTCGTCGATTTTGTCGAATAGTAACTGTAATATCCTTCCCGTTGGAGATATTTCGTCGGTTAAACGCTCTTTTAACTCTTTTTGACAACCCAAACGCAGTGCACTCTATTTCCAGCGCCAAAACTAGCACCGTTACTCACAAAACGCCACCTTTCGTCGATTTTAGCAAACAACGTCTGTAATTTCCTTCAAGTTGCAGATATTTCGACGTTTAAACGCTCTTTTACCTACTTTTCACAAGCCAAACGCAGTGCACGCTGTTTCCAGCGTCAAAGCAAGCTCAGTTTCTCGCAAAAGGCGATCTTTCGTCGTTTCTTGACGAAGAATGACTGAAATTTCCCTCCCATTCGAGATACTTCGACGTTTAAACGCTCTTTTAACTCCTTTTACCAAGCCAAACGCAGTGCACGCTGTTTCCAGCGTCAAAACAAGCTCAGTTTCTCGCAAAACGCGATATTTCGTCGTTTCTTGACGAAAAATGACTGAAATATCCTTCCCGTTGGAGATATTTCGACGTTTAAACGCTCTTTTCATTCCATTTTACACGGACAATATAGTCCTCACAAGATACATAGTCGAAACTAACACAACCACTCGTAAAACGTGATCATTCGTCGATTTTGGCGAAGATCTGACGGTAATTTCCTTTCCGTTGGGGATATTTCGGCGTTTAAACGCTCTTTTCAATACACCTCACGCGCAGAATGTAGAGCATGCAGCATTCATCGTCGAAATTACCCACGCTGCCTCAAAACGCGATCATTAGTCGATTTTGGCGTAAACTGACTGTAATTTCTGTTCCGCTAGATATATTTCAACGTTTAAACGCTCTTTTTACTCCATTTTACACGCGCAATATAGTCCTCACGAGATACATTGTCGAAACTAACACAACTACTCGTAAAACGTGATCATTCGTCGATTTTGGCAATGATCTGATGGTAACTTCCTTTCCGTTGGAGATATTTCGACGTTTAAACGCTCTTTTCACTCCATTTCAGATGCACAATGGATTTCTCACAGGATACATCGTAGAAACTGACCCACGCTACCGCCAAACGCGATCATTCGTCGATTTTAGCGTAAACTGACTCTAATCTCTTTTGCGTTGGAGATATTTCGGCGTTTAAACGCTCTTTTCAATCCACCTCACACGCAGAATGTAGTGCACGCCACATTCATCGCCGAAATTAACTCAACCACTCGCAAAACGCATCTCTCCCCATATACTTGCGCGAAAAATGACTGTAATTTCCTTTGCGTTGGAGATATTTCGACGTTTATACGCTCTTTTCATTCCGTCTCACGCGCGGCATGTAGTGCACGCCACATTCATCGCCGAAATTGACTCAACCACTCGAAAACGCAATCTTTCCACATACTTGGGCGAAAAATTACTGTAATTTCCCTCCCGTTGCAGATATTTCAACGTTTAAACACTCTTTTAACTCTTTTTGACAACCCAAACGCAGTGCTCGCTGTTTCCAGCGTCAAAACAAGCTCAGTTTCTCGCAAAATACGATCCTTCGTCGTTTCTTGACGAAAAATTACTGAAGTTTCCCTTCCGTTGGAGACATTTCGACGTTTAAACGCTCCTTTTACTCAGTTTCACACTTCGAAAGTAGTGCACGTCGCGGTTAGCTGCGAAACCACTCGCAATATATTGCAAATCGCGATCTTTCGCTGATTTTAACGAAAAATTTCTGTAATTTCCTTCCCGTTGGAGATATTTCGACGTTTAAACGTTCTTTTCACTCCGTCTCACGCGCAGAATGTTGTGCACGCCACATTCATCGCAGAAATTAACTCAACCACACGCAAAACGCATATCTTCCCATATACTTGCGCGAAAAATGACTGTAATTTCCTTTGCGTTTGAGATATTTCGACGTTTAAACGCTCTTTTCACTCCATTTTACACGCACAATATAGACCTCACAAGATACATCGTCGAAACTAACACAACCACTCCTAAAACGTGATCATTCGTCGATTTTGGCAAAGATCTGATGGTAATTTCCTTTCCGTTGGAGATATTTCGAAGTTTGAACGCTCTTTTCACTCCGTTTCACGCGCAGAATGTTGTGCACGCCACATTCATCGTCGAAGCTGTCACGCGCACCCGCAAAACGCGATCATTGGTCGATTATGGAGTAAACAGTCTGTAATTTCCTTTCCGCTGGAGATATTTCGACGTTTAAACGCCCTTTTTACTCCATTTTACACGGAAATTGGATTCCTCACAAGATACATCGTCGACACTCACCCACGTTACAGCTAAACGCGATCATTCGTCGATTTTGCGTAAACTGACGGTAATTTCCATTCCGTTGGAGATATTTTTACGTTTAAACGTTATTTTCACTCCATTTTATACGCACAATGGAGTTCTCACAAGATACATCGTCGACACTCACCCACGTTACAGCAAAACGCAATCATTCGTCGTTTATGGCGTAAACTGACTGTAATTTCCCTTCCGTTGGAGATATTTCGACGTTTAAACGCTCTTTTAACTCTTTTTGACAACCCAAACGCAGTGCTCGCTGTTTCCAGCGTCAATACAAGCTCAGTTTCTCGCAATATGCGATCTTTCGTCGTTTCTTGACGACAAATTACTGAAATTTCCCTCCCGTTGCAGATATTTCGACGTTTAAACGCTCTTGTAACTCTTTTTGACAACTCAAACGCAGTGCTCGCTGTTTCCAGCATCAAAACAAGCTCAGTTTCACGCAAAATACGATCTTTCGTTGTTTCTTGACGAAAAATTACTGAAATTTCCCTCCCGTTGCAGATATTTGGACGTATAAACGCTCCTTATATCCTTTTGACAAGCCAAACGCAGTGCACGCTGTTTCCAGCGTCAAAACAAGCTCAGTTTCTCGCAAAACGCGATATTTCGTCGTTTCTTGACGAAAAATGACTGAAATTTCCCACCCGTTGCAGATATTTCGAAGTTTAAACGCTCCTTTCACTCAGATTTACACGCCGAATGTAGTGCACGTCGCGTTTAGCTGCAGACCCACGCGCAATAGCTCGCAAAACGCGATCATTTCTCGATTTCGGAGTATACTGATTGTAATTTCCATTGCGTTGGAGATATTTCGACGTTTATACGCTCTTTTCACTCCGTCTCACGCGCAGACTGTAGTGCACACCACATTCATCGCCGAAAGTAACTCAACCACTCGAAAACGCAATCTTCCCCCATACTTGGGCGAAAAATTACTGTAATTTCCGTTCCGCTGGAGATATTTCGACGTTTAAACGCTCTTTTCACTCCATTGCAGATGCACAATGGAGTTCTCACAAGATGCATCGTTGAAACTAACCCACGTTACAGCAAAACGCGATCATTCGTCGATTTTGGCGTAAACGGACTGTAATTTCCTTTCCGTTGGAGATATTTCGACGTTTAAACGCTCTTTTAACTCCATTTGACAACCCAAACCCAGTGCTCGCTGTTTCGAGCGTCAAAACACGCTCAGTTTCTCGCAAAACGTGATCTTTCGTCGTTTCTTGAAGAAAAATTACTGAAATTTCCCTCCCGTTGCAGATATTTCGACGTTCAAACGCTCTTTCATCTCCATTTAACAAGCCAAACGCAGTGCTTGCTGTTGCCAGCGTCAAAACAAGCTCAGTTTCTCGCAAAACGCGATCTTTCGTCGTTTCTTGACGAAAAATGACTGAAATTTCCCTCCTGTTGGTGTTATATCGACGATTAAACGCCCCTTTCACTCAGTATTACACGCCGAATGTAGCGCACGTCGCTTTTAATGGCCAAACCACCAGCAGTAGCTCGCAAAACGCGATCTTTCGTCGATTTTGTGGAAAACTAACTGTAATTTCCCTCCCGTTGGTAATACTTCGACGTTTAAACGCTGCTTTCACACAGTTTTACACGCCGAATGTAGAGCACGTCGCGTTTCGTTGCAAAACCACGCGCAATAGCTCGCAAAACGCGATCTTTCGTCGATTTTAACGAAAACCAACTGTAATTTAATTCAAGTTGGAGATATTTCTACGTTTGAACGCTCCTTTCACTCAGTTTTAGACGAAGAATGCAGTGCACGTCGCGATTACCTGCGAAACCACTGGCAATATCTCGTAAAACGCGATCTTTCGTCGATTTTTTCGAAATTAACTGTAATATCCTTCCCGTTGGAGATATTTCGACGGTTAAACGCTCTTTCAGCTCCTTTTAACAAGCCAAACGCAGTGCTCGCTGTTTCCCGCGTCATAACAAGCTCAGTTTCTCGCAAAACGTGATCTTTCGTCGTTTCTTGACGAAAAATTACTGAAGTTTCCCTCCCGTTGGAGATATTTCGACGTTTAAACGCTCCTTTTACTCAGTTTCACACTTCGAAAGTAGTGCACGTCGCGGTTAGCTGCGAAACCACTCGCAATATATTGCAAATCGCGATCTTTCGCTGATTTTAACGAAAAATTTCTGTAATTTCCTTCCCGTTGGAGATATTTCGACGTTTAAACGCTCATTTCACTCGGACTCACGCGCAGAATGTTGTGCACGCCACATTCATCGCCGAAATTAACTCAACCACTCGAAAACGCAATCTTTAACCATTCTTGGGCGAAAAATTACTGTAATTTCCGTTCCGCTCGAGATATTTCGACGTTTAAACGCTCTTTTCACTCCATTGCAGATGCACAATGGAGTTCTCACAAGATACATCGTTGAAACTAACCCACGTTACAGCAAAACGCGATCATTCGTCGATTTTGGCGTAAACGGACTGTAATTTCCTTTCCGTTGGAGATATTTCGACGTTTAAACGCTCTTTTAACTAGATTTGACAACCCAAACGCAGTGCTCGCTGTTTCGAGCGTCAAAACACGCTCAGTTTCTCGCAAAACGTGATCATTCGTCGTTTCTTGCCGAAAAATGACTGAAATTTCCCTCCTGTTGGTGTTATTGCGACGTTTAAACGCCCCTTTCACTCAGTATTACACGCCGAATGTAGCGCACGTCGCTTTTAATGGCCAAACCACAAGCAGTAGCTCGCAAACCGGATCTTTCGTCGATTTTGTGGAAAACTAACTGTAATTTCCTCCACGTTGGAGATATTTCGAAGTTTAAACGCTCTTTTAACTCTTTTTGGCAACCCAGACGCAGTGCACGCTGTTTCCAGCGTCAGAACAAGCTCAGTTTCTCGCAAAACGCGATCTCTCGTCGTTTCCTGACGAAAAATGACTGAAATTTCCCTCCCGTTGGTGATATTTCGACGTTTAAACGCTCCTTTCACACAGTTTTACACGCCGAATGTAGAGCACGTCGCGTTTCGTTGCAAAACCACGCGCAATAGCTCGCAAAACGCGATCTTTCGTCGATTTTAACGAAAACCAACTGTAATTTCATTCAAGTTGGAGATATTTCGACGTTTGAACGCTCCTTTCACTCTGTTTTAGACGAAGAATGCAGTGCACGTCGCGATTAGCTGCGAAACCACTGGCAATATCTCGTATAACGCGATCTTTCGTCGATTTTGTCGAAAAGTAACTGTAATATCCTTCCCGTTGGAGATATTTCGACGGTTAAATGCTCTTTTAACTCTTTTTGACAACCCAAACGCAGTGTTCGCTGTTCCCAGCGTCAAAACAAGCTCCGTTTCACGCGAAACGTGATCTTTCGTCGTTTCTTGAAGAAAAATTACTGAAATTTCCCTCCCGTAGCAGATATTTCGACGTTTAAACTCTTTTTCAACTGCTTTTAACAAGCCAAACGCAGTGCACTCTATTTCCAGCGCCAAAACAGGACACGTTTCTCGGAAAACGCGATCTGTCGTCGTTTCTTGACGGAAAATGACTGAAACTTCCCTCCCGTTGGTGTTATTTCGTCGTTTAAACGCCCCTTTCACTTAGTATTACACGCCGAATGTAGCGCACGTCGCTTTTAATGGCCAAACCACCAGCAGTAGCTCGCAAAACGCGATATTTCGTCGATTTTGTGGAAAACTAACTGTAATCTCCTTCACGTTGGAGATATTTCGAAGTTTAAACCCTCTTTTAACTCTTTTTGGCAACCCAGACGCAGTGCACGTTGTTTCCAGCGTCAGAACAAGCTCAGTTTCTCGCAACACGCGATCTCTCGCCGTTTCCTGACGAAAAATGACAAATAGTTCCCTCCCGTTGGTGATATTTCGAAGTTTAAACGCTCCTTTCACACAGTTTTACACGCCGAATGTAGAGCACGTCGCGTTTCGTTGCAAAACCACGCGCAATAGCTCGCAAAACGCGATCTTTCGTCGATTTTAACGAAAACTAACTGTTATTTCATTCAAGTTGGAGATATTTCTACGTTTGAACGCTCCATTCACTCAGTTTCACACTCCGAAAGTACTGCACGTCGCATTTAGCTGCAAAACCACGCGCAATAGCTTGCAAAACGCGATCATTTGTCGATTTTAACGAAAAATGTCTGTAATTTCCTTCAAGTTGGAGATATTTCTACGTTTAAATGCTCTTTTAAGTCCTTTTTACCAGCCAAACGCATTGCACGCTGTTTCCAGCGTCAAAACAATCTCAGTTTCTCGCAAAACGCGATGTTTCGTCGATTTTGGAGAAAACTAACTGTAATTTCCTTCACGTTGGATACATTTCGACGTTTAAACGCTCTTTTAACTCCTTTTTACAACCCAAACGCAGTGCACGCTGCTTCCTGAGTCAACACAAGCACAGTTTCTCGCAAAACGTGATCTTTCGTCGATTTTCTAGAAAACTAACTGTAATTTCCTTCACGTTGGATACATTTCGACGTTTAAACGCTCCTTTCACTCTGAATTAGACGAAGAATGCAGTGCCTGTCGCGTTTACCTGCAAAACCACGCGCAATATCTCGCAAAACGCGATCATTTGTCGACTATGTCGAAAACTGACTGTAATTTCCTTTGCGTTGGAGATATTTCGACGTTTAAACGCTCATTTCACTCGGACTCACGCGCAGAATGTTGTGCACGCCACATTCATCGCCGAAATTAACTCAACCACTCGAAAACGCAATCTTTAACCATTCTTGGGCGAAAAATTGCTGTAATTTCCGTTCCGCTCGAGATATTTCGACGTTTAAACGCTATTTTCACTCCATTTTATACGCACAATGGAGTTCTCACAAGATACATCGTCGACACTCACCCACGTTACAGCAAAACGCAATCATTCGTCGTTTATGGCGTAAACTGACTGTAATTTCCCTTCCGTTGGAGATATTTCGAAGTTTAAACGCTCTTTTAACTCTTTTTGGCAACCCAGACGCAGTGCACGCCGTTTGCAGCGTCAGAACAAGCTCAGTTTCTCGCAAAACGCGATCTCTCGTCGTTTCCTGACGAAAAATGACTGAAATTTCGTCCCGTTGGTGATATTTCGACGTTTAAACGCACCTTTCACACAGTTTTACACGCCGAATGTAGAGCACGTCGCGTTTCGTTGCAAAACCACGCGCAATAGCTCGCAAAACGCGATCTTTCGTCGATTTTAACGAAAACTAACTGTTATTTCATTCAAGTTGGAGATATTTCTACGTTTTAACGCTCCATTCAGTCAGTTTCACACTCCGAAAGTACTGCACGTCGCATTTAGCTGCAAAACCACGCGCAATAGCTTGCAAAACGCGATCATTTGTCGACTATGTCGAAAACTGACTGTAATTTCCTTTGCGTTGGAGATATTTCGACGTTTAAACGCTCATTTCACTCGGACTCACGCGCAGAATGTTGTGCACGCCACATTCATCGCCGAAATTAACTCAACCAATCGAAAACGCAATCTTTAACCATTCTTGGGCGAAAAATTACTGTAATTTCCGTTCCGCTTGAGATATTTCGACGTTTAAACGCTCTTTTCACTCCATTGCTGATGCACAATGGAGTTCTCACAAGATGCATCGTTGAAACTAACCCACGTTACAGCAAAACGCGATCATTCGTCGATTTTGGCGTAAACGGACTGTAATTTCCTTTCCGTTGGAGATATTTCGACGTTTAAACGCTCTTTTAACTCCATTTGACAACCCAAACGCAGTGCTCGCTGTTTCGAGCGTCAAAACAAGCTCAGTTTTTCGCAAAACGTGATCTTTCGTCGTTTCTTGAAGAAAAATCACTGAAATTTCCCTCCCGTTGCAGATATTTCGACGTTTAAACGCTCTTTCATCTCCATTTAACAAGCCAAACGCAGTGCTTGCTGTTGCCGGCGTCAAAACAAGCTCAGTTTCTCGCAAAACGCGATCTCTCGTCGTTTCCTGACGAAAAATGACTGAAATTTCCCTCCTGTTGGTGTTATTTCGACGTTTAAACGTCCCTTTCACTCAGTATTACACGCCGAATGTAGCGCACGTCGCTTTTAATGGCCAAACCACAAGCAGTAGCTCGCAAACCGGATCTTTCGTCGATTTTGTGGAAAACTAACTGTAATTTCCTCCACGTTGGAGATATTTCGAAGTTTAAACGCTCTTTTAACTCTTTTTGGCAACCCAGACGCAGTGCACGCTGTTTCCAGCGTCAGAACAAGCTCAGTTTCTCGCAAAACGCGATCTCTCGTCGATTTTAACGAAAACCAACTGTAATTTAATTCAAGTTGGAGATATTTCTACGTTTGAACGCTCCTTTCACTCAGTTTTAGACGAAGAATGCAGTGCACGTCGCGATTACCTGCGAAACCACTGGCAATATCTCGTAAAACGCGATCTTTCGTCGATTTTTTCGAAAAGTAACTGTAATATCCTTCCCGTTGGAGATATTTCGACGGTTAAACGCTCTTTCAGCTCCTTTTAACAAGCCAAACGCAGTGCTCGCTGTTTCCCGCGTCATAACAAGCTCAGTTTCTCGCAAAACGTGATCTTTCGTCATTTCTTGAAGAAAAATTACTGAAATTTCCCTCCCGTTGCAGATATTTCGACGTTTAAACGCTCTTTTACCTACTTTTGACAACCCCAACGCAGTGCACGCTGTTTCCAGCGTCAAAACATGCTCAGTTTCTCGCAATACGCGATAGTTCGTCGTTTCTTGACGAAAAATGACTGAAATTTCCTTCCCGTTGGTGGTATTTCGACGTTTAAACGCTCCTATCTCACACTTTTACACGCCGAATGTAGAGCACGTCGCGTTTCGTTGCAAAACCACGCGCAATAGCTCGCAAAACGCTGTCTTTCGACGATTTTAACGAAAACTAACTGTAATTTCATTCAAGTTGGAGATATTTCTACGTTTGAACGCTCCATTCACTGAGTTTCACACTCCGAAATTAGTGCACGTCGCGATTAGCTGCGAAACCACTGGCAATATCTCGTA
Organism: Bombus dahlbomii; assembly: GCA_037178635.1. Classification (NCBI taxonomy): domain Eukaryota; kingdom Metazoa; phylum Arthropoda; class Insecta; order Hymenoptera; family Apidae; genus Bombus; species Bombus dahlbomii. The sequence goes on from CM074117.1 coordinate 4,690,402, forward strand.
AAACGCGATCTTCCGTCGCTTTTAACGAAAAATGTCAGTAATTTCCCTCCCGTTGCAGATATTTCGACGTTTAAACGCTCTTTCATCTCCTTTTAACAAGTCAAACGCAGTGCTTGCTGTTGCCAGCGTCAAAACAAGCTCAGTTTCTCGCAAAACGCGATCTTTCGTCGTTTCTTGAAGAAAAATGACTGAAATTTCCCTCCCGTTGGTGTTATTTCTACGTTTAAACGCTCCTTCACTCAGTATTACACGCCGAATGAAGCACACGTCGCTTTTAGTGGCCAAACCACCAGCAGTAGCTCACAAAACGCGATCTTTCGTCGATTTTGTCGAATAGTAACTGTAATATCCTTCCCGTTGGAGATATTTCGTCGGTTAAACGCTCTTTTAACTCTTTTTGACAACCCAAACGCAGTGCACTCTATTTCCAGCGCCAAAACTAGCACCGTTACTCACAAAACGCCACCTTTCGTCGATTTTAGCAAACAACGTCTGTAATTTCCTTCAAGTTGGAGATATTTCGACGTTTAAACGCTCTTTTACCTACTTTTGACAACCCCAACGCAGTGCACGCTGTTTCCAGCGTCAAAGCAAGCTCAGTTTCTCGCAAAAGGCGATCTTTCGTCGTTTCTTGACGAAGAATGTCTGAAATTTCCCTCCCATTCGAGATACTTCGACGTTTAAACGCTCTTTTAACTCCTTTTACCAAGCCAAACGCAGTGCACGCTGTTTCCAGCGTCAAAACAAGCTCAGTTTCTCGCAAAACGCGATATTTCGTCGTTTCTTGACGAAAAATTACTGAAGTTTCCCTCCCGTTGGAGATATTTCGACGTTTAAACGCTCTTTTCATTCCATTTTACACGGACAATATAGTCCTCACAAGATACATAGTCGAAACTAACACAACCACTCGTAAAACGTGATCATTCGTCGATTTTGGCGAAGATCTGACGGTAATTTCCTTTCCGTTGGGGATATTTCGGCGTTTAAACACTCTTTTCAATACACCTCACGCGCAGAATGTAGAGCATGCAGCATTCATCGTCGAAATTACCCACGCTGCCTCAAAACGCGATCATTAGTCGATTTTGGCGTAAACTGACTGTAATTTCTGTTCCGCTAGATATATTTCAACTTTTAACGCTCTTTTTACTCCATTTTACACGCGCAATATAGTCCTCACGAGATACATTGTCGAAACTAACACAACTACTCGTAAAACGTGATCATTCGTCGATTTTGGCAATGATCTGATGATAACTTCCTTTCCGTTGGAGATATTTCGACGTTTAAATGCTCTTTTCACTCCATTTCAGATGCACAATGGATTTCTCACAGGATACATCGTAGAAACTGACCCACGCTACCGCCAAACGCGATCATTCGTCGATTTTAGCGTAAACTGACTCTAATCTCTTTTGCGTTGGAGATATTTCGGCGTTTAAACGCTCTTTTCAATCCACCTCACACGCAGAATGTAGTGCACGCCACATTCATCGCCGAAATTAACTCAACCACTCGCAAAACGCATCTCTCCCCATATACTTGCGCGAAAAATGACTGTAATTTCCTTTGCGTTGGAGATATTTCGACGTTTATACGCTCTTTTCATTCCGTCTCACGCGCGGCATGTAGTGCACGCCACATTCATCGCCGAAATTGACTCAACCACTCGAAAACGCAATCTTTCCACATACTTGGGCGAAAAATTACTGTAATTTCCCTCCCGTTGCAGATATTTTAACGTTTAAACACTCTTTTAACTCTTTTTGACAACCCAAACGCAGTGCTCGCTGTTTCCAGCGTCAAAACAAGCTCAGTTTCTCGCAAAATACGATCCTTCGTCGTTTCTTGACGAAAAATTACTGAAGTTTCCCTCCCGTTGGAGATATTTCGACGTTTAAACGCTCCTTTTACTCAGTTTCACACTTCGAAAGTAGTGCACGTCGCGGTTAGCTGCGAAACCACTCGCAATATATTGCAAATCGCGATCTTTCGCTGATTTTAACGAAAAATTTCTGTAATTTCCTTCCCGTTGGAGATATTTCGACGTTTAAACGCTCTTTTCACTCCGTCTCACGCGCAGAATGTTGTGCACGCCACATTCATCGCAGAAATTAACTCAACCACACGCAAAACGCATATCTTCCCATATACTTGCGCGAAAAATGACTGTAATTTCCTTTGCGTTTGAGATATTTCGACGTTTAAACGCTCTTTTCACTCCATTTTACACGCACAATATAGACCTCACAAGATACATCGTCGAAACTAACACAACCACTCCTAAAACGTGATCATTCGTCGATTTTGGCAAAGATCTGATGGTAATTTCCTTTCCGTTGGAGATATTTCGAAGTTTGAACGCTCTTTTCACTCCGTTTCACGCGCAGAATGTTGTGCACGCCACATTCATCGTCGAAGCTGTCACGCGCACCCGCAAAACGCGATCATTGGTCGATTATGGAGTAAACAGTCTGTAATTTCCTTTCCGCTGGAGATATTTCGACGTTTAAACGCCCTTTTTACTCCATTTTACACGGAAATTGGATTCCTCACAAGATACATCGTCGACACTCACCCACGTTACAGCTAAACGCGATCATTCGTCGATTTTGCGTAAACTGACGGTAATTTCCATTCCGTTGGAGATATTTTTACGTTTAAACGTTATTTTCACTCCATTTTATACGCACAATGGAGTTCTCACAAGATACATCGTCGACACTCACCCACGTTACAGCAAAACGCAATCATTCGTCGTTTATGGCGTAAACTGCCTGTAATTTCCCTTCCGTTGGAGATATTTCGACGTTTAAACGCTCTTTTAACTCTTTTTGACAACCCAAACGCAGTGCTCGCTGTTTCCAGCGTCAATACAAGCTCAGTTTCTCGCAATATGCGATCTTTCGTCGTTTCTTGACGACAAATTACTGAAATTTCCCTCCCGTTGCAGATATTTCGACGTTTAAACGCTCTTGTAACTCTTTTTGACAACTCAAACGCAGTGCTCGCTGTTTCCAGCATCAAAACAAGCTCAGTTTCACGCAAAATACGATCTTTCGTTGTTTCTTGACGAAAAATTACTGAAATTTCCCTCCCGTTGCAGATATTTGGACGTATAAACGCTCCTTATATCCTTTTGACAAGCCAAACGCAGTGCACGCTGTTTCCAGCGTCAAAACAAGCTCAGTTTCTCGCAAAACGCGATATTTCGTCGTTTCTTGACGAAAAATGACTGAAATTTCCCACCCGTTGCAGATATTTCGAAGTTTAAACGCTCCTTTCACTCAGATTTACACGCCGAATGTAGTGCACGTCGCGTTTAGCTGCAGACCCACGCGCAATAGCTCGCAAAACGCGATCATTTCTCGATTTCGGAGTATACTGATTGTAATTTCCATTGCGTTGGAGATATTTCGACGTTTATACGCTCTTTTCACTCCGTCTCACGCGCAGACTGTAGTGCACACCACATTCATCGCCGAAAGTAACTCAACCACTCGAAAACGCAATCTTCCCCCATACTTGGGCGAAAAATTACTGTAATTTCCGTTCCGCTGGAGATATTTCGACGTTTAAACGCTCTTTTCACTCCATTGCAGATGCACAATGGAGTTCTCACAAGATGCATCGTTGAAACTAACCCACGTTACAGCAAAACGCGATCATTCGTCGATTTTGGCGTAAACGGACTGTAATTTCCTTTCCGTTGGAGATATTTCGACGTTTAAACGCTCTTTTAACTCCATTTGACAACCCAAACCCAGTGCTCGCTGTTTCGAGCGTCAAAACACGCTCAGTTTCTCGCAAAACGTGATCTTTCGTCGTTTCTTGAAGAAAAATTACTGAAATTTCCCTCCCGTTGCAGATATTTCGACGTTCAAACGCTCTTTCATCTCCATTTAACAAGCCAAACGCAGTGCTTGCTGTTGCCAGCGTCAAAACAAGCTCAGTTTCTCGCAAAACGCGATCTTTCGTCGTTTCTTGACGAAAAATGACTGAAATTTCCCTCCTGTTGGTGTTATATCGACGATTAAACGCCCCTTTCACTCAGTATTACACGCCGAATGTAGCGCACGTCGCTTTTAATGGCCAAACCACCAGCAGTAGCTCGCAAAACGCGATCTTTCGTCGATTTTGTGGAAAACTAACTGTAATTTCCCTCCCGTTGGTAATACTTCGACGTTTAAACGCTGCTTTCACACAGTTTTACACGCCGAATGTAGAGCACGTCGCGTTTCGTTGCAAAACCACGCGCAATAGCTCGCAAAACGCGATCTTTCGTCGATTTTAACGAAAACTAACTGTTATTTCATTCAAGTTGGAGATATTTCTACGTTTAAATGCTCTTTTAAGTCCTTTTTACCAGCCAAACGCATTGCACGCTGTTTCCAGCGTCAAAACAATCTCAGTTTCTCGCAAAACGCGATGTTTCGTCGATTTTGGAGAAAACTAACTGTAATTTCCTTCACGTTGGATACATTTCGACGTTTAAACGCTCTTTTAACTCCTTTTTACAACCCAAACGCAGTGCACGCTGCTTCCTGAGTCAACACAAGCACAGTTTCTCGCAAAACGTGATCTTTCGTCGATTTTGTCGAAAAGTAACTGTAATATCCTTCCCGTTGGAGATATTTCGACGGTTAAACGCTCTTTTAACTCTTTTTGACAACCCAAACGCAGTGCACTCTATTTCCAGCGCCAAAACTAGCACCGTTACTCACAAAACGCCACCTTTCGTCGATTTTAGCAAACAACGTCTGTAATTTCCTTCAAGTTGGAGATATTTCGACGTTTAAACGCTCTTTTACCTACTTTTCACAAGCCAAACGCAGTGCACGCTGTTTCCAGCGTCAAAGCAAGCTCAGTTTCTCGCAAAAGGCGATCTTTCGTCGTTTCTTGACGAAGAATGACTGAAATTTCCCTCCCGTTCGAGATACTTCGACGTTTAAACGCTCTTTTCACTCCATTTCAGATGCACAATGGATTTCTCACTGGATACATCGTAGAAACTGACCCACGCTACCGCCAAACGCGATCATTCGTCGATTTTATCGTAAACTGACTCTAATCTCTTTTGCGTTGGAGATATTTCGACATTTAAACGCTCCTTTTACTCAGTTTCACACTTCGAAAGTAGTGCACGTTGCGGTTAGCTGCGAAACCACACGCAATATATTGCAAATCGCGATCTTTCGCTGATTTTAACGAAAAATTTCTGTAATTTCCTTCCCGTTGGAGATATTTCGACGTTTAAACGCTCTTTTCACTCCGTCTCACGCGCAGAATGTTGTGCACGCCACATTCATCGCAGAAATTAACTCAACCACACGCAAAACGCATCTCTTCCCATATACTTGCGCGAAAAATGACTGTAATTTCCTTTGCGTTTGAGATATTTCGACGTTTAAACGCTCTTTTCACTCCATTGCAGATGCACAATGGAGTTCTCACAAGATACATCGTTGAAACTAACCCACGTTACAGCAAAACGCGATCATTCGTCGATTTTGGCGTAAACGGACTGTAATTTCCTTTCCGTTGGAGATATTTCGACGTTTAAACGCTCTTTTAACTCCATTTGACAACCCAAACGCAGTGCTCGCTGTTTCGAGCGTCAAAACACGCTCAGTTTCTCGCAAAACGTGATCATTCGTCGTTTCTTGACGAAAAATGACTGAAATTTCCCTCCTGTTGGTGTTATTGCGACGTTTAAACGCCCCTTTCACTCAGTATTACACGCCGAATGTAGCGCACGTCGCTTTTAATGGCCAAACCACAAGCAGTAGCTCGCAAACCGGATCTTTGGTCGATTTTATGGAAAACTAACTGTAATTTCCTCCACGTTGGAGATATTTCGAAGTTTAAACGCTCTTTTAACTCTTTTTGGCAACCCAGACGCAGTGCACGCTGTTTCCAGCGTCAGAACAAGCTCAGTTTCTCGCAAAACGCGATCTCTCGTCGTTTCCTGACGAAAAATGACTGAAATTTCCCTCCCGTTGGTGATATTTCGACGTTTAAACGCTCCTTTCACACAGTTTTACACGCCGAATGTAGAGCACGTCGCGTTTCGTTGCAAAACCACGCGCAATAGCTCGCAAAACGCGATCTTTCGTCGATTTTAACGAAAACCAACTGTAATTTCATTCAAGTTGGAGATATTTCGACGTTTGAACGCTCCTTTCACTCAGTTTTAGACGAAGAATGCAGTGCACGTCGCGATTAGCTGCGAAACCACTGGCAATATCTCGTATAACGCGATCTTTCGTCGATTTTGTCGAAAAGTAACTGTAATATCCTTCCCGTTGGAGATATTTCGACGGTTAAATGCTCTTTTAACTCTTTTTGACAACCCAAACGCAGTGTTCGCTGTTCCCAGCGTCAAAACAAGCTCCGTTTCACGCGAAACGTGATCTTTCGTCGTTTCTTGAAGAAAAATTACTGAAATTTCCCTCCCGTAGCAGATATTTCGACGTTTAAACTCTTTTTCAACTGCTTTTAACAAGCCAAACGCAGTGCACTCTATTTCCAGCGCCAAAACAGGACACGTTTCTCGGAAAACGCGATCTGTCGTCGTTTCTTGACGGAAAATGACTGAAACTTCCCTCCCGTTGGTGTTATTTCGTCGTTTAAACGCCCCTTTCACTTAGTATTACACGCCGAATGTAGCGCACGTCGCTTTTAATGGCCAAACCACCAGCAGTAGCTCGCAAAACGCGATATTTCGTCGATTTTGTGGAAAACTAACTGTAATCTCCTTCACGTTGGAGATATTTCGAAGTTTAAACCCTCTTTTAACTCTTTTTGGCAACCCAGACGCAGTGCACGTTGTTTCCAGCGTCAGAACAAGCTCAGTTTCTCGCAACACGCGATCTCTCGCCGTTTCCTGACGAAAAATGACAAATAGTTCCCTCCCGTTGGTGATATTTCGAAGTTTAAACGCTCCTTTCACACAGTTTTACACGCCGAATGTAGAGCACGTCGCGTTTCGTTGCAAAACCACGCGCAATAGCTCGCAAAACGCGATCTTTCGTCGATTTTAACGAAAACTAACTGTTATTTCATTCAAGTTGGAGATATTTCTACGTTTAAATGCTCTTTTAAGTCCTTTTTACCAGCCAAACGCATTGCACGCTGTTTCCAGCGTCAAAACAATCTCAGTTTCTCGCAAAACGCGATGTTTCGTCGATTTTGGAGAAAACTAACTGTAATTTCCTTCACGTTGGATACATTTCGACGTTTAAACGGTCTTTTAACTCCTTTTTACAACCCAAACGCAGTGCACGCTGCTTCCTGAGTCAACACAAGCACAGTTTCTCGCAAAACGTGATCTTTCGTCGATTTTCTAGAAAACTAACTGTAATTTCCTTCACGTTGGATACATTTCGACGTTTAAACGCTCCTTTCACTCTGAATTAGACGAAGAATGCAGTGCCTGTCGCGTTTACCTGCAAAACCACGCGCAATATCTCGCAAAACGCGATCATTTGTCGACTATGTCGAGAACTGACTGTAATTTCCTTTGCGTTGGAGATATTTCGACGTTTAAACGCTCATTTCACTCGGACTCACGCGCAGAATGTTGTGCATGCCACATTCATCGCCGAAATTAACTCAACCACTCGAAAACGCAATCTTTAACCATTGTTGGGCGAAAAATTGCTGTAATTTCCGTTCCGCTCGAGATATTTCGACGTTTAAACGCTATTTTCACTCCATTTTATACGCACAATGGAGTTCTCACACGATACATCGTCGACACTCACCCACGTTACAGCAAAACGCAATCATTCGTCGTTTATGGCGTAAACTGACTGTAATTTCCCTTCCGTTGGAGATATTTCGAAGTTTAAACGCTCCTTCAACTCTTTTTGGCAACCCAGACGCAGTGCACGCCGTTTGCAGCGTCAGAACAAGCTCAGTTTCTCGCAAAACGCGATCTCTCGTCGTTTCCTGACGAAAAATGACTGAAATTTCGTCCCGTTGGTGATATTTCGACGTTTAAACGCACCTTTCACACAGTTTTACACGCCGAATGTAGAGCACGTCGCGTTTCGTTGCAAAACCACGCGCAATAGCTCGCAAAACGCGATCTTTCGTCGATTTTAACGAAAACTAACTGTTATTTCATTCAAGTTGGAGATATTTCTACGTTTTAACGCTCCATTCAGTCAGTTTCACACTCCGAAAGTACTGCACGTCGCATTTAGCTGCAAAACCACGCGCAATAGCTTGCAAAACGCGATCATTTGTCGACTATGTCGAAAACTGACTGTAATTTCCTTTGCGTTGGAGATATTTCGACGTTTAAACGCTCATTTCACTCGGACTCACGCGCAGAATGTTGTGCACGCCACATTCATCGCCGAAATTAACTCAACCACTCGAAAACGCAACCTTTAACCATTCTTGGGCGAAAAATTACTGTAATTTCCGTTCCGCTTGAGATATTTCGACGTTTAAACGCTCTTTTCACTCCATTGCAGATGCACAATGGAGTTCTCACAAGATACATCGTTGAAACTAACCCACGTTACAGCAAAACGCGATCATTCGTCGATTTGGCGTAAACGGACTGTAATTTCCTTTCCGTTGGAGATATTTCGACGTTTAAACGCTCTGTTAACTCCATTTGACAACCCAAACGCAGTGCTCGCTGTTTCGAGCGTCAAAACACGCTCAGTTTCTCGCAAAACGTGATCATTCGTCGTTCTTGACGAAAAATGACTGAAATTTCCCTCCTGTTGGTGTTATTGCGACGTTTAAACGCCCCTTTCACTCAGTATTACACGCCGAATGTAGCGCACGTCGCTTTTAATGGCCAAACCACAAGCAGTAGCTCGCAAACCGGATCTTTGGTCGATTTTATGGAAAACTAACTGTAATTTCCTCCACGTTGGAGATATTTCGAAGTTTAAACGCTCTTTTAACTCTTTTTGGCAACCCAGACGCAGTGCACGCTGTTTCCAGCGTCAGAACAAGCTCAGTTTCTCGCAAAACGCGATCTCTCGTCGTTTCCTGACGAAAAATGACTGAAATTTCCCTCCGTTGGTGATATTTCGACGTTTAAACGCTCCTTTCACACAGTTTTACACGCCGAATGTAGAGCACGTCGCGTTTCGTTGCAAAACCACGCGCAATAGCTCGCAAAACGCGATCTTTCGTCGATTTTAACGAAAACCAACTGTAATTTCATTCAAGTTGGAGATATTTCGACGTTTGAACGCTCCTTTCACTCAGTTTTAGACGAAGAATGCAGTGCACGTCGCGATTAGCTGCGAAACCACTGGCAATATCTCGTATAACGCGATCTTTCGTCGATTTTGTCGAAAAGTAACTGTAATATCCTTCCCGTGGAGATATTTCGACGGTTAAATGCTCTTTTAACTCTTTTTGACAACCCAAACGCAGTGTTCGCTGTTCCCAGCGTCAAAACAAGCTCCGTTTCACGCGAAACGTGATCTTTCGTCGTTTCTTGAAGAAAAATTACTGAAATTTCCCTCCGTAGCAGATATTTCGACGTTTAAACTCTTTTTCAACTGCTTTTAACAAGCCAAACGCAGTGCACTCTATTTCCAGCGCCAAAACAGGACACGTTTCTCGGAAAACGCGATCTGTCGTCGTTTCTTGACGGAAAATGACTGAAACTTCCTCCCGTTGGTGTTATTTCGTCGTTTAAACGCCCCTTTCACTTAGTATTACACGCCGAATGTAGCGCACGTCGCTTTTAATGGCCAAACCACCAGCAGTAGCTCGCAAAACGCGATATTTCGTCGATTTTGTGGAAAACTAACTGTAATCTCCTTCACGTTGGAGATATTTCGAAGTTTAAACCCTCTTTTAACTCTTTTTGGCAACCCAGACGCAGTGCACGTTGTTTCCAGCGTCAGAACAAGCTCAGTTTCTCGCAACACGCGATCTCTCGCCGTTTCCTGACGAAAAATGACAAATAGTTCCCTCCCGTTGGTGATATTTCGAAGTTTAAACGCTCCTTTCACACAGTTTTACACGCCGAATGTAGAGCACGTCGCGTTTCGTTGCAAAACCACGCGCAATAGCTCGCAAACGCGATCTTTCGTCGATTTTAACGAAAACTAACTGTTATTTCATTCAAGTTGGAGATATTTCTACGTTTAAATGCTCTTTTAAGTCCTTTTTACCAGCCAAACGCATTGCACGCTGTTTCCAGCGTCAAAACAATCTCAGTTTCTCGCAAAACGCGATGTTTCGTCGATTTTGGAGAAAACTAACTGTAATTTCCTTCACGTTGGATACATTTCGACGTTTAAACGGTCTTTTAACTCCTTTTTACAACCCAAACGCAGTGCACGCTGCTTCCTGAGTCAACACAAGCACAGTTTCTCGCAAAACGTGATCTTTCGTCGATTTTCTAGAAAACTAACTGTAATTTCCTTCACGTTGGATACATTTCGACGTTTAAACGCTCCTTTCACTCTGAAAATTAGACGAAGAATGCAGTGCCTGTCGCGTTTACCTGCAAAACCACGCGCAATATCTCGCAAAACGCGATCATTTGTCGACTATGTCGAGAACTGACTGTAATTTCCTTTGCGTTGGAGATATTTCGACGTTTAAACGCTCATTTCACTCGGACTCACGCGCAGAATGTTGTGCATGCCACATTCATCGCCGAAATTAACTCAACCACTCGAAAACGCAATCTTTAACCATTGTTGGGCGAAAAATTGCTGTAATTTCCGTTCCGCTCGAGATATTTCGACGTTTAAACGCTATTTTCACTCCATTTTATACGCACAATGGAGTTCTCACACGATACATCGTCGACACTCACCCACGTTACAGCAAAACGCAATCATTCGTCGTTTATGGCGTAAACTGACTGTAATTTCCCTTCCGTTGGAGATATTTCGAAGTTTAAACGCTCCTTCAACTCTTTTTGGCAACCCAGACGCAGTGCACGCCGTTTGCAGCGTCAGAACAAGCTCAGTTTCTCGCAAAACGCGATCTCTCGTCGTTTCCTGACGAAAAATGACTGAAATTTCGTCCCGTTGGTGATATTTCGACGTTTAAACGCACCTTTCACACAGTTTTACACGCCGAATGTAGAGCACGTCGCGTTTCGTTGCAAAACCACGCGCAATAGCTCGCAAAACGCGATCTTTCGTCGATTTTAACGAAAACTAACTGTTATTTCATTCAAGTTGGAGATATTTCTACGTTTTAACGCTCCATTCAGTCAGTTTCACACTCCGAAAGTACTGCACGTCGCATTTAGCTGCAAAACCACGCGCAATAGCTTGCAAAACGCGATCATTTGTCGACTATGTCGAAAACTGACTGTAATTTCCTTTGCGTTGGAGATATTTCGACGTTTAAACGCTCATTTCACTCGGACTCACGCGCAGAATGTTGTGCACGCCACATTCATCGCCGAAATTAACTCAACCACTCGAAAACGCAACCTTTAACCATTCTTGGGCGAAAAATTACTGTAATTTCCGTTCCGCTTGAGATATTTCGACGTTTAAACGCTCTTTTCACTCCATTGCAGATGCACAATGGAGTTCTCACAAGATACATCGTTGAAACTAACCCACGTTACAGCAAAACGCGATCATTCGTCGATTTTGGCGTAAACGGACTGTAATTTCCTTTCCGTTGGAGATATTTCGACGTTTAAACGCTCTGTTAACTCCATTTGACAACCCAAACGCAGTGCTCGCTGTTTCGAGCGTCAAAACACGCTCAGTTTCTCGCAAAACGTGATCTTTCGCCGTTTCTTGAAGAAAAATTACTGAAATTTCCCTCCCGTTGCAGATATTTCGACGTTCAAACGCTCTTTCATCTCCATTTAACAAGCCAAACGCAGTGCTTGCTGTTGCCAGCGTCAAAAGAAGCTCAGTTTCTCGCAAAACGCGATCTTTCGTCGTTTCTTGACGAAAAATGACTGAAATTTCCCTCCTGTTGGTGTTATTTCGACGTTTAAACGCCCCTTTCACACAGTTTTACACGCCGAATGTAGAGCACGTCGAGTTTCGTTGCAAAACCACGCGCAAAACGCGATCTTTCGTCGATTTTAACGAAAACCAACTGTAATTTAATTCAAGTTGGAGATATTTCTACGTTTGAACGCTCCTTTCACTCAGTTTTAGACGAAGAATGCAGTGCACGTCGCGATTACCTGCGAAACCACTGGCAATATCTCGTAAAACGCGATCTTTCGTCGATTTTTTCGAAAAGTAACTGTAATATCCTTCCCGTTGGAGATATTTCGACGGTTAAACGCTCTTTCAGCTCCTTTTAACAAGCCAAACGCAGTGCTCGCTGTTTCCCGCGTCATAACAAGCTCAGTTTCTCGCAAAACGTGATCTTTCGTCGTTTCTTGAAGAAAAATTACTGAAATTTCCCTCCCGTTGCAGATATTTCGACGTTTAAACGCTCTTTTACCAACTTTTGACAACCCCAACGCAGTGCACGCTGTTTCCAGCGTCAAAACATGCTCAGTTTCTCGCAATACGCGATAGTTCGTCGTTTCTTGACGAAAAATGACTGAAATTTCCTTCCCGTTGGTGATATTTCGACGTTTAAACGCTCCTATCTCACACTTTTACACGCCGAATGTAGAGCACGTCGCGTTTCGTTGCAAAACCACGCGCAATAGCTCGCAAAACGCGGTCTTTCGACGATTTTAACGAAAACTAACTGTAATTTCATTCAAGTTGGAGATATTTCTACGTTTGAACACTCCATTCACTGTGTTTCACACTCCGAAATTAGTGCACGTCGCGATTAGCTGCGAAACCACTGGCAATATCTCGTAAAACGCGATCTTTCGTCGCTTTTAACGAAAAATGTCAGTAATTTCCCTCCCGTGGCAGATGTTTCGACGTTTAAACGCTCTTTCATCTCCTTTTAACAAGTCAAACGCAGTGCCTGCTGTTGCCAGCGTCAAAACAAGCTCAGTTTCTCGCAAAACGCGATCTTTCGTCGTTTCTTGAAGAAAAATGACTGAAATTTCCCTCCCGTTGGTGTTATTTCTACGTTTAAACGCTCCTTCACTCAGTATTACACGCCGAATGTAGCACACGTCGCTTTTAGTGGCCAAACCACCAGCAGTAGCTCGCAAAACGCGATCTTTCGTCGATTTTGTCGAATAGTAACTGTAATATCCTTCCCGTTGGAGATATTTCGTCGGTTAAACGCTCTTTTAACTCTTTTTGACAACCCAAACGCAGTGCACTCTATTTCCAGCGCCAAAACTAGCACCGTTACTCACAAAACGCCACCTTTCGTCGATTTTAGCAAACAACGTCTGTAATTTCCTTCAAGTTGGAGATATTTCGACGTTTAAACGCTCTTTTACCTACTTTTCACAAGCCAAACGCAGTGCACGCTGTTTCCAGCGTCAAAGCAAGCTCAGTTTCTCGCAAAAGGCGATCTTTTGTCGTTTCTTGACGAAGAATGACTGAAATTTCCCTCCCGTTCGAGATACTTCGACGTTTAAACGCTCTTTTAACTCCTTTTACCAAGCCAAACGCAGTGCACGCTGTTTCCAGCGTCAAAACAAGCTCAGTTTCTCGTAAAACGCGATATTTCGTCGTTTCTTGACGAAAAATGACTGAAATATCCTTCCCGTTGGAGATATTTCGACGTTTAAACGCTCTTTTCATTCCATTTTACACGGACAATATAGTCCTCACAAGATACATAGTCGAAACTAACACAACCACTCGTAAAACGTGATCATTCGTCGATTTTGGCGAAGATCTGACGGTAATTTCCTTTCCGTTGGGGATATTTCGGCGTTTAAACGCTCTTTTCAATACACCTCACGCGCAGAATGTAGAGCATGCAGCATTCATCGTCGAAATTACCCACGCTGCCTCAAAACGCGATCATTAGTCGATTTTGGCGTAAACTGACTGTAATTTCTGTTCCGCTAGATATATTTCAACGTTTAAACGCTCTTTTTACTCCATTTTACACGCGCAATATAGTCCTCACGAGATACATTGTCGAAACTAACACAACCACTCGTAAAACGTGATCATTCGTCGATTTTGGCAATGATCTGATGGTAACTTCCTTTCCGTTGGGGATATTTCGACGTTTAAACGCTCTTTTCACTCCATTTCAGATGCACAATGGATTTCTCACAGGATACATCGTAGAAACTGACCCACGCTACCGCCAAACGCGATCATTCGTCGATTTTAGCGTAAACTGACTCTAATCTCTTTTGTGTTGGAGATATTTCGGCGTTTAAACGCTCTTTTCAATCCACCTCACACGCAGAATGTAGTGCACGCCACATTCATCGCCGAAATTAACTCAACCACTCGCAAAACGCATCTCTCCCCATATACTTGCGCGAAAAATGACTGTAATTTCCTTTGCGTTGGAGATATTTCAACGCTTAAACGCTCTTTTAACTCCATTTGACAACCCAAACGCAGTGCTCGCTGTTTCGAGCGTCAAAACACGCTCAGTTTCTCGCAAAACGTGATCTTTCGCCGTTTCTTGAAGAAAAATTACTGAAATTTCCCTCCCGTTGCAGATATTTCGACGTTCAAACGCTCTTTCATCTCCATTTAACAAGCCAAACGCAGTGCTTGCTGTTGCCAGCGTCAAAAGAAGCTCAGTTTCTCGCAAAACGCGATCTTTCGTCGTTTCTTGACGAAAAATGACTGAAATTTCCCTCCTGTTGGTGTTATTTCGACGTTTAAACGCCCCTTTCACACAGTTTTACACGCCGAATGTAGAGCACGTCGAGTTTCGTTGCAAAACCACGCGCAAAACGCGATCTTTCGTCGATTTTAACGAAAACCAACTGTAATTTAATTCAAGTTGGAGATATTTCTACGTTTGAACGCTCCTTTCACTCAGTTTTAGACGAAGAATGCACGTCGCGATTACCTGCGAAACCACTGGCAATATCTCGTAAAACGCGATCTTTCGTCGATTTTTTCGAAAAGTAACTGTAATATCCTTCCCGTTGGAGATATTTCGACGGTTAAACGCTCTTTCAGCTCCTTTTAACAAGCCAAACGCAGTGCTCGCTGTTTCCCGCGTCATAACAAGCTCAGTTTCTCGCAAAACGTGATCTTTCGTCGTTTCTTGAAGAAAAATTACTGAAATTTCCCTCCCGTTGCAGATATTTCGACGTTTAAACGCTCTTTTACCAACTTTTGACAACCCCAACGCAGTGCACGCTGTTTCCAGCGTCAAAACATGCTCAGTTTCTCGCAATACGCGATAGTTCGTCGTTTCTTGACGAAAAATGACTGAAATTTCCTTCCCGTTGGTGATATTTCGACGTTTAAACGCTCCTATCTCACACTTTTACACGCCGAATGTAGAGCACGTCGCGTTTCGTTGCAAAACCACGCGCAATAGCTCGCAAAACGCGGTCTTTCGACGATTTTAACGAAAACTAACTGTAATTTCATTCAAGTTGGAGATATTTCTACGTTTGAACACTCCATTCACTGTGTTTCACACTCCGAAATTAGTGCACGTCGCGATTAGCTGCGAAACCACTGGCAATATCTCGTAAAACGCGATCTTTCGTCGCTTTTAACGAAAAATGTCAGTAATTTCCCTCCCGTGGCAGATGTTTCGACGTTTAAACGCTCTTTCATCTCCTTTTAACAAGTCAAACGCAGTGCCTGCTGTTGCCAGCGTCAAAACAAGCTCAGTTTCTCGCAAAACGCGATCTTTCGTCGTTTCTTGAAGAAAAATGACTGAAATTTCCCTCCCGTTGGTGTTATTTCTACGTTTAAACGCTCCTTCACTCAGTATTACACGCCGAATGTAGCACACGTCGCTTTTAGTGGCCAAACCACCAGCAGTAGCTCGCAAAACGCGATCTTTCGTCGATTTTGTCGAATAGTAACTGTAATATCCTTCCCGTTGGAGATATTTCGTCGGTTAAACGCTCTTTTAACTCTTTTTGACAACCCAAACGCAGTGCACTCTATTTCCAGCGCCAAAACTAGCACCGTTACTCACAAAACGCCACCTTTCGTCGATTTTAGCAAACAACGTCTGTAATTTCCTTCAAGTTGGAGATATTTCGACGTTTAAACGCTCTTTTACCTACTTTTCACAAGCCAAACGCAGTGCACGCTGTTTCCAGCGTCAAAGCAAGCTCAGTTTCTCGCAAAAGGCGATCTTTCGTCGTTTCTTGACGAAGAATGACTGAAATTTCCCTCCCGTTCGAGATACTTCGACGTTTAAACGCTCTTTTAACTCCTTTTACCAAGCCAAACGCAGTGCACGCTGTTTCCAGCGTCAAAACAAGCTCAGTTTCTCGCAAAACGCGATATTTCGTCGTTTCTTGACGAAAAATGACTGAAATATCCTTTGCGTTGGAGATATTTCGACGTTTATACGCTCTTTTCATTCCGTCTCACGCGCGGCATGTAGTGCACGCCACATTCATCGCCGAAATTGACTCAACCACTCGAAAACGCAATCTTTCCACATACTTGGGCGAAAAATTACTGTAATTTCCCTCCCGTTGCAGATATTTCAACGTTTAAACACTCTTTTAACTCTTTTTGACAACCCAAACGCAGTGCTCGCTGTTTCCAGCGTCAAAACAAGCTCAGTTTCTCGCAAAATACGATCCTTCGTCGTTTCTTGACGAAAAATTACTGAAGTTTCCCTCCCGTTGGAGATATTTCGACGTTTAAACGCTCCTTTTACTCAATTTCACACTTCGAAAGTAGTGCACGTCGCGGTTAGCTGCGAAACCACTCGCAATATATTGCAAATCGCGATCTTTCGCTGATTTTAACGAAAAATTTCTGTAATTTCCTTCCCGTTGGAGATATTTCGACGTTTAAACGCTCTTTTCACTCCGTCTCACGCGCAGAATGTTGTGCACGCCACATTCATCGCAGAAATTAACTCAACCACACGCAAAACGCATATCTTCCCATATACTTGCGCGAAAAATGACTGTAATTTCCTTTGCGTTTGAGATATTTCGACGTTTAAACGCTCTTTTCACTCCATTTTACACGCACAATATAGACCTCACAAGATACATCGTCGAAACTAACACAACCACTCCTAAAACGTGATCATTCGTCGATTTTGGCAAAGATCTGATGGTAATTTCCTTTCCGTTGGAGATATTTCGAAGTTTGAACGCTCTTTTCACTCCGTTTCACGCGCAGAATGTTGTGCACGCCACATTCATCGTCGAAGCTGTCACGCGCACCCGCAAAACGCGATCATTGGTCGATTATGGAGTAAACAGTCTGTAATTTCCTTTCCGCTGGAGATATTTCGACGTTTAAACGCCCTTTTTACTCCATTTTACACGGAAATTGGATTCCTCACAAGATACATCGTCGACACTCACCCACGTTACAGCAAAACGCGATCATTCGTCGATTTTGCGTAAACTGACGGTAATTTCCATTCCGTTGGAGATATTTTTACGTTTAAACGCTATTTTCACTCCATTTTATACGCACAATGGAGTTCTCACAAGATACATCGTCGACACTCACCCACGTTACAGCAAAACGCAATCATTCGTCGTTTATGGCGTAAACTGACTGTAATTTCATTTCCGTTGGAGATATTTCGGCGTTTAAACGCTGTTTTCAATCCACCTCACGCGCAAAATGTAGTGCACGCGACACTCATCGTCGATACTAAGCCACGCAACCGCAAAACGCGATGATTCGCAGATTTTGGCGTAAACTGACTATAATTTCTTTTCCGCTGGAGATATTCCGACGTATAAACGCTCTTTTCACTCTACTTCACGCGCAGAATGTAGTCCATGCAGCATTTATCGTCGAAATTAAACTACGCTCCCGCAAAACGTGATCATTTTTCGATTTTGGCGTAAACTGACTGTAATTTCTTTTCCGTTGGAGATATTTCGACGTTTAAACGCTCTTTTCACTCCGTCTCACGCGCAGAATGTTGTGCACGCCACATTCATCGCCGAAATTAGCTCAACCACTCGAAAACGCAATCTTTCCCCATACTTGGGCGAAAAATTACTGTAATTTACGTCGTGTTGGAGATATTTCGACGTTTAAACGCTTTTTTCACTCTATTTTACACGCACAATGGAGTTGTCACAAGATACATCGTCGAAACTAACCCACGCTCCCGCAAAACGCGAACATTCGTCGATTTTGGCGAAAACTGACTGTAATTTCCGTTCCGTTGGAGATATTTCGACGCTTAAACATTCTTTATTCTCTAGTTTATACGCACAATGGGGTACACCCCACCATTCATCGCGGGAACTATTCCAGGCTTTCGAAAAACGCAATCATTCATCGATTTTGGCGAAAACTGACTGTAATTTCCGTGCCGTTGGCGATATTTCAATATTCAAACGCTCTTTTCACTCCACCTTACACGCAAAATGTTGTGCACGCCTATCGCAGCATCGCAGCAGTCCAAGCAGTTCACAAAACGTGAACTTTCGTCTGTTTGGACGATAACCTAACGTAATTTCTCACCCGTTGGAGATATTTCGACCTTTTTATTGCTCCTTTCACATCATTTCACAGGCTGAGTGTAGTGGGCGCCGCTTGCAGCATCGAGGCCATCCATAAGATCGCAAAAGGTGACGTTTCGTTGGTCTTGATGAAATTTGACTGTAATTTCCTTCCTGGTGGATATGTTTCGACGATTCAACGTTCGTTCTACACCTTTTTACATGCCAAATATAGTGCTCGCCACATTCAGCATCGAATCAAAATTAGCAACTAGCTATACACGATCTTTCTGCTTTTATTACGAAAAAAAGTAGTAATATCCTTCCCGTTGGAGATTTTTCGACGTTTTTATTTCTCTTTTCAGACCATTTCACAGGCTGAGTGTAGTGGACGCCGCTTGTAGCATCGAGGCGATCCAAGTAGCTCGCAAAACGCGATTGTTCGTCGATTTTTACGGAATATATCTGTAGTTTCCTTCCGGTTGGAGATATTTCGACATTTTGACGCTCTGTCCTTCTGCTTTTAACCCCGAGTATAGAGTTTTCCATTTTCTGCGTCGAAATAATCCCAGCATCTGACCAATATGATCTTTCGTCGATTTTGACGTAGTATGACGGTAGTTCCCTTCCAGTTGGAGATGTTTCAACGTGTAAGCGCTCTTCCCGCTCCATTTTACACGCCGAATGTAGTGCACGCCACTTGCAGCATCGAGACGATCCAAGCAGCTCGCAAAACGTGATCTTTCTTCGAATTGGTCGAGAAGTGACTGTAATATCCGCACCGTTTGAAATATTTCGACGTTTAAACGCTGTTTTCTCTCTATTATACTGTCACGTCCCGCGCTCTGCACGTGCCGTAGCGGAAGCAAGCGAAAGCTACACCATGCGAATAGTCCACATACGGTATAACAAAAACAAAGTACTTTAAATAAACTAACAAGATATAGGTATACACATGAGATGTACAAACCGATGTTAATAGCCATATCGTAAATATCGACATCCATTTAAGAATTAGTATTTATCATTAATTCTAGAATTGATTCTGTGCAAGATTCCTAATTCGCGATCTAACATTTTGTAGTAAATTATAATATTTGTAACATTATCCACGATTTACGAATTATTGATCTTTCTTACGTTGTAATATATTGTGAACGTGATTTTCCGCGGCAAAGCTATCATTATTTCTCTTAACTGCAAACTCTAATTATATAAATCCTAACACTTTATTATATATATATGTCGGGTTGACGTTAGGGCTTGGATTAGGGGCGTATAACGAATCTTCACCTCGGTTATTCATCGTTGTCGCACAATCGAGGTAGCGGTTATTAACACAAGTATGGATGTTTCAAGATTGACAAGTGGCCGCGGTAACTGGACACTAATGACAATGACCTTAAGTTCGATATGACGAATCCACGGTCCACAGAATAACAGATACACTTTTTTTCAAAGTGTAAGTCGGACTCGCCTTACTTCACGCGATACAAGGATTGCTTGACCAGCTCTTTGTTGAGACGTGGATTATTCGCCGATCGTACACACTAGGTAACTGGCTAATGAGACTGTAAGAAAGGAAATCACTTTCCGTCACGATGACGCTGCAGAGGTAAACTCTGATGGGGTGTGCCTAAGGGCACGGAATCATCTGATTCCTCGAGGAAAGCCTCCGCTTGGAGGGTGAGGAAATAAGGGGGGGAATGAGGGTGAGGAGGATAAGGACGTTGCTGTTAATTGGTTAATTTCTATGTTTGCGGTTAGAAAAGGATGATAGCCGCCCTTGAGAAAGAGTTCCTAGCGGGAAGCGTCGTTCTTGAGGAAAGCAGGTCTCCTGTACCTTCCCGTAGTAGGCGATAGATTTAGAGACTGTTAGGATAAACTGTTTTGTCCGTTTGAAGGACCTTAGTTAACTAAATCCTAAGATTTATAGCGGGTCCTCAGCCTAGCTGAACATGTACTGTAGAGATGCATCGACATCTGGTAATCATCTTGCTACACCCGCAGCAGAACCTATCTCGACCTCTACACCAGCAGTAGCACCATCACCTACAACTATATCTCCACCTCATATAATACGATCCCCATCGTATACTTTGAACATTCGTAAATTTTATTGTTATCATTAACTACAGTTTTCGCATACATATTTAGTATAAATGTTTAATACAGTAAATAAGAAAAGCTATGTGATATCATCCCTGAAATAACAGTTGCACGTCTTTGAAGATTGAAAACATTACAGTCTACAGTTATCGCAGCGGAATATAGCGTAAACGATTCAATGATTCGTGGGATAAAACAAAACGTTGTAAAAAATATGAAATTTGCAGATAAATCTAAAGGACAAAAAAGACAGGTTATTATAAAACCCGTACGCGATTAACTGCAACACTGCTTATTGGTCAGTAGCCAGGTCAGTTTAGAGAGAAAAGGGTCACTTTATATCCGATGCTTTGCTCTTCGAGAAGGCTATTGAATTGGGTAGATCATATGCTTGTATTCAAATTTTAAAATGAACGAGAGTTGGTTATTGTTTAAAAGACGTCATGACATACGTCTACAGCAAGTGTACGGAGCAAATGCCAGTACCAGTACTGTGGAAGAAAAATCTATAATATGCGCGAGACCTTTCTATAATGAAGAGCTCTTCCACAAATGATATTGGTGAAGAGAACAGAAAAATCTGTAAAAGGATGTGGCGGACTAGGCCCGTGATAGTTTTTGTAGTTGGCTGTAAATATAGCTGCTGGGGGTTTAGTGTATTTACTTTCTAATTATTGTGTCGTGGAAGAAATATATCGGACTACGGGCACCGGGATTCGAACCTGAGTCCTGAAAGTTCGTAACCAAAGGCCCTAATCACTACGCTATCGTCGTCCGGTTCTAGTTAATGTCTAGTCACGGTATTTGTTCTCGAGTGCCGCCACAAGGATATAAAAACAATAAAGAACGCACTACAGTTGCATTATGTACAAATGAACCTGGGACATATAAGTTGATGCTCTTAAATATTTATAAATTAAAAAATTCTCGTACCCTAAAATATCATAGGAAAAGACTTCTTGTTACTTTGAAATCACAATGTAATGCATGGATGACTCAATCATTATTAACTGATTAGTACGAAAACAACTTTAAGCCTAATGTACGAGAACATCAAGTGTATAATTCAATTGTTGGCAAAGTAATTTTGTTATTATACAATTACGAAGCATACGAACTGAAAACAAAAACAAAGAATTCATCATCACTAACACTATGACCATAACATCTGACATAATGTTACCATACACGCCTAGTGCGACAATGCAATAGCATTCTATGTTTCCACACACGCCTGGTGCGACAATGCAATAGCATTCGCATTTCCACACACGCCTAGTGAGACAATACGACAATATTTAGCGTTTTTACGATATGCCCAGTGTGGCATTCAATGTTTTCACAATACACTCAGTGTGATATCCAGCGTTTTCATTTCCGACATATATTTATACCATATACCATTATATATTCAGCGTGTAAAATGGAGTGAAAAGAGCGTTTAAACGGCGAAGTATCACCAAACGGAAGGAAATAACTGTTTTTTTTTCGAGTAAATCGACTAAGAATTGCGTTTTGGGAGCTTCTGGTTATGTTTCGACACGAAGGGTGACCCGGACAACATTCGGCGTGTAAAATGGGGTGGAAAGAACGTTAAAACATCGAAATATCTACAACAGCAACGAAATAACAGATAGTTCTCGCCAAAATCGACGGATGGTTGCGTTTAGCGAGCTACTGGGCTTGTTTCGACGCTAAATGTGGCGTGCACAACATGCAGCGTGTAAAATGGAGTGAAAGAATCGTTTAAACGTCGAAATATTTCTAATAGGAACGAAATACTAGCTAGTTTTCGTCAAAATCGTCGAAAGACTGCGTTTTGCGAGCTGCTGAGCTTATTTCGACGCTGGAAGTGGCGTGCGTTAAGTAGCTAGGGTTAAATAGCGTCTAATGCAACTGGTAAATAGATTCCACGTTTCGGCTAAGTACTATGTGCAGGAATACTGGCATGGGTGAAGATTAAAGCTGTTTAAAATAAATAATTGGTTTCAATAAACAAGATGTATTCAATATGATTGAGTTATAACATCACTAGGATTATGACAATCGCTGTCATACAATGTTGTTGATGGCGTTCTTGACAGAAAAGGGTGGGACATTTCGTATTGGGTCGCACTCGAGTGTTCGGATATTGGTGATTTCGAGGGGAAGAAACTAGGTTCGAAACTTTCGATGTTTAGTCCTAATTCCTTTCTACGCTACTTTTCTTCTCTTTTGATTTCGGCCGCTAACAGACGTTTAAACTAACGTTCATCTCGCTTTTTGCTAAGGTGATCCTTATTTCTGCGATTCTTTCTTGCTTTTGGTATCTAATATGGACACAAATTAATTTAATGATCCTCTCTGTGTGAGACCTGTGCGATTTCGCAAACCTTGCCCCGAGATGAGCGATAAATCGCTGACAATGGGAGGAGGAATGCGAAAATCCGTAAGTATCTTCAATGGTTGAAGACACCGTAATCCCGCGCAACGTTTTCGGCTGCATCGTAATCACAAGTTAACACAGCGAATGATCGTTTTTATTATCAATAGTTAAGAATTTAGAAAACAATTGTTTAATTTGTAATTACTTAGCAAAATCGTGAGCAAGGATGAATATGTCGATCGACGACGGTGTTCTCTGTGGATAACCAATGTGGTTTCGTAGGTCTCAATCAAAGATGAGCAATATTTGCTAACAGTGGGAAGAAAAGAACGAAATCCCGTAAGTGTTTTCGATGAATAAACACATTGTAATCAGCGCAACGTCTTCGGCTGCGTCAGATCACTAGTTAATACAGCGAACGGTCGTTATGGGTTTAATATGTCTTGAATATCTGCCACATTAATCATACACTTGATATTTTCGATCGTCAATTGTAACTGTCGAAGAATAATTTTATTTCGGTGCCGAATATCATACAACCCAGAAATTATCAAAGAAGAAAGTATACAGAATTTGAAATTTTCACCTTGAATGTATTTATGAAGTCAATTGCTTCTCGATGTACAACTTGTCGGTAGGTCGCACTTTACAAACTTGTTTCGACAGTTAGTATAATTAAGACTTACAACTTTATAACTAACTAAATTTCAGTGAAGACTAACTAGTTAATTAGTTGTTGAAAGTTGATGAGTTGTTGACAGTTGATTAACTGGTTGACGGGTGTAACCTTTCGGTTGACAAATGGTAACTCTAAGAGTTAGACTCTTTTTTACTTTTAATTATACAATGTAAGACATTTGACGTGACAATAGACTGACGACATGGCGACGAATGGTAAATTATTGGTAACTGAATTGTACTGAAACTGAACTTTACCAAACTAGTAACTGAACTTTTTCTGAGCTATTCTGAAATTTTCTGACTTTTCTGAGCTATTCTAACTGAACTTTACTAACTGAAACTATCCTAGATTTATCTGACTGACTATTATGGACTTTTTTGACTAGAACATACACTATGATGTTACGCTTATTTATATCTAAGTCTACCATGGGATAATTGTCACGTGACAGATTGCTCCCATGGGAATTGCAACGCTGCAGTCTTAGTTTCCCATCGACGGTACGTGACAGAATATGGATACTGTAATCGCTTATCTTTCGCTGTTGCTTCGTCTGCTTGGTTGTCCTGTTTACCCCGTGTCTTAATTTCTCAGCTTCCTATTGACGCTTTTGCTGAAGTTTCGTCTGTGATGCTTCTGGAACCTTCCATGCTGATGCTAGTGAGAATGTTCAAGATACCTCTGGTATGTGTATCTTTGCTGAAGTTTTGTCTGTCCGGCTATCTTGTTGACGCCGCGTCTTGATCTCTTAGTTTCCCATCGACACTACGTGAGAAAATGTCGCCTGATCGTCGCGCAAAATATCGTGGCCGGGAAATCGTAGTGGGACGGTCACGCGTGTAGAGCGGTGCACGCCAGCGGCTGTCCTATTGTTGAACTGAGTCTTGATCGTGCAGCACGTGTTATTTCGCGCTCTTCAATAAAATTTTCTTCTTCCGAGCATTCGTGTGTTTGTCGTGAGCTTCATTTACTGTTTCTGGAAGGTAGTGCGAAGTGGATTTACTGATCATAGTGCGTTGTTTTTCGTTGTTCTGCTTGTTTTGCTCATCATAGGATTTATCGACTGAGGTGCGCTAGATTGCTTCGCAATCTTCGTTGATTCTCTTTGTGCGCATTTCCATCGTTCCAATTATATGAAGTGTTATATTCGTGAATATTATCAATTGAGATACGCATGTTTTTGCGCTTTTCCTTGAATTATTTATACTTGTCATTACGGGAATTTAGATCAGTATTTCCATGTGGCTGCCGCTTTGCCTCGCTTTTAATTAATTGGGGTGGTTTCGCTTTTCATGATAACAGTTTTCGTGTTCGTTCGCTTTTTTTTGTGATACGCGCTCCGGTTTCCTACAATCATGAACACGGAGGTTTCCACGTCTTTGGCATCTGATCCAGTTGTAAAGGTATGTAATTTTATATTCTGAATTTATTCCTCGCTCGTTCTATGGTTGGTATTTATTTCTTTCCATCCGTTTTCTTGCGTTTTCTTCTAGCGCAAGAAGAGGAAGCAACGTAAGCGATATAAACCAAACGGTTTAAGAAGACGTGGTCAACGTGCGAGTGTGAAGTGCCGTGAGCAAGAACGAAGGTCGAAGATTTTTATGCTGGATGGATCATTAATTGGCCTTGTTTAATAATGTAAATTCTATAATGTAAATTTTATATATTTTATATGTTCTATAATATTTATACATACGTATTTCTTTATATTCGTTAGATTATTAACACGTTCGTCGCCACGTCGCACATATCTATGCGACGGGTATACTTCTGTGGGGGCCCAGTCACCAAATGATGGTGACGCTTTTCTTGTTCGAGTTATTTAATTAAATATACGATATTGTATATAGGATATACAACATAAAAATATTAAAAACACATTATAATAATAGAGGTATAGAATAATAGTATACAATTATAAAGAAATAGTTGTAGCGACACTCGACACTAAACATTCCAATGGTTTCTGCCCCGTGGCTCACCAAACACAGACCCCGTTCTTCGGGCAGGATGATTACTAGATGTCGATGCATCTCCACAGTACATGTTCCGCTAGTCTGAGAACCCGCTATAAATCTTAGGATTTAGTTAACTAAGGTCCTTCAAACGGACAAACAGTCTTTATCCTAACACTCCGTAAATCTATCACCTACTACGGGAAGATACGGGAGATCTGCTTTCCTCACGAACGACGCTTCCCGCTAGCAACTTTTTCTCAATGGCAGTTACCATCCTTCTTCAACCACCAACATTAAAATTAACCAATTAACAGCAACGTCCATTTCCTTCACCTTCCGAGCGGTAGCTTTCCTCGACGAATACGATGATCTCATGACCTTGGACACACCCCATCATAGTTTTCCTCTGCAGCATCACCGTAACGGAAAACACATTCTCTCGTACGATCTCATCAACGAGAAAACAACGTCTTTCACGATCAGTTAATACTTTACGTTTTTATTTTAACCGAGATTCAGACTTAGACCTTGGAGGAAAGTGTATTTACCATCCCGTTGACTGTGGATTCGTTATCGAACCCAAAATCATTGTCATTAGTGCTTAATCACAGGGGTTATTTGTCAATCCCATAATATCCACACTTATGCTAATAAACAATACCTCGATATTATAACAACAATGGATAGTTCTAGTAAAGATTCATTACACGCCCCTAACCCTAATCCTGACTATAACGATGACCGAACATCACAAGTGGGATCAGTGCCGGTTATAACCATAGGGCCATCATGCGTGATTTAATGCAGACGTTAACGCAAAAACCGAGTGTGAAATCAAAAAGATTGGCGCTACCACGTTTTCACCCAGAAGTCGCGGGTGCCGATCCAGCCGCATGATGTGCAGCTGTTAATCTACTTATGAAGGACAGCCCTTTACAAAATAGCGCGCTATTTTCTGCTTTAAATCTTGAAACGGCAAGTCGACTCCTGCGTATTGGAAGCCCGAACTGATAAATTATGTCATCTGGGTGAGTCGTTCCCATTTTATTTCAATTCTGGAGCTGAATGTTCACTAATTAGAGAGTCTATAGCCTTGAAATTTTCCGGCAAAAGAATGACTGATGTAGTAGTAATGCCATGTACGTTTCAATCGATGATAAATGTACGTCTGAAATCTTTTCCATTGTATGTATTTGTTGAAGTGATCGCCACTTCTAAGAAAACTCTACATCTGGTATTCGGTTTTCTCAAACGCTGAGGCCATCGATAGCGCATAGACAAAAGAATGCGTCGATGACAGATCATAAGCGGTACATGTGCGACGTTGGCTTCAGGATTCTTTCAGTCTCAGAGTAACATTGCTAGCGTGTGGATCTGGACCAGCTTATATTGTATTCCACACTTTGTACTTTAATATTCACGATATATATATACTTACAGTACCTTACAATTTACCCACGCGTTTCTTTGATTCCATATACACCAAATAACCTTAACAGTGTTAATGGTATTAATAGTTTTACCTTGGAGATAATTTTCCATATTCTTGCTGATAATTACTTAAAATATGATATCATGATTGGTCGTGAAATTTTGAGACAAGGTTTTGACTTAATATTGCACAAAATAGCCTCGCTATGTGTAAAACAAAAATAATTAATGTCGATAATAGAACCGCTGAAAACGAGATCGATATTAATGAAGTTGACACTGATGAACATAGCAATGATAAAAGTCGACTGATTTCTCTTCTCAAAATATTAAAATATTCATTCGTTACGGGTTTCCTACGTACTCGCGTAAATACAGGCCAGTTAGAAATACGATTAATTGACCCAAACATCACTGTACAAAGAAGTCCTTATAGATTTAGCGAGGAAGAGCGCAGAATAATACGTGAAAGAATAAGCGAATTAATTAGAACAAGAATCAGAAAGCCTAGTAATTCACCGTCCGCGAACCCTATGTTACTCGTGGAGACGAAAGATGGCTCAGATAGATTTTCGAGAACTAAATAAAATTACGGTCGCGGATCGCGGTATCCTCTACCTCTTATTGCGGATCAAATCGCGATATTGCAAAAGACGAGGAACTTTATTAGCCTGGACATGGCCAGTGGATTCCATCAAATCCCCATTCATCCTAATTCTACAGGATATACAGCATTTGTCACCCCCGACGGACAATACGAGTATATAACGATACCATTTGAATTGAAAAATTTTTTTCAATCCGTCCGTTTTTCAGAAGGCTATTCTAAAGGCCTTGGGCGATCTTGCCTATTCGTACGTTGTTGTTTACCTGGATGACGTTCTAATCATTGCTGACTCGATAGACTAAAACACAAAAGCCTGGTTTCACTCTATTGACACCGAACGCAACGTATGTCAGATTCAACGAAAGGTAAGCGCAGAACATTTGAATGTAATTTTTAGTGCAATTTCAGGTAAATCTGATGCTTTTCTCCCGTGTTTGAGGTATCCTTCACAAAACGCTGCTTTAATTCTATTGACACCGAAAGCAGCGTAAGTCAAATTATGAGTGATGTAATGTATGAGTAATGTATGATGTAATGTATGAGTTAAATTTAATTTTTTTGCACAATTTTGTTTAAATCTGGTGCTTTTCATTCCATCTTTGAAGTATTCTGACCCAAACAGCTGGTTTAAGTCTATGGACAACGAATGCTGCGTACGTCAAATTTCACATGATGGTAGGCGCAAAACTGTTAAACTGCAATTTTGTGCAAAATTTCTTTGAAATTTGTAGTCTGTATACAGATGTTTAAAATATCTCGACATAAAAAACTGATTTAACTCTATTGATAAATATTTCAAGTTTTGTTCAATAAATATTATTGAGAATATAACGATGAAGTACGAGATACCGTCAGTTATCCGGAGCGTTCAAATGTACTGGGACTATCCGACACAAAATCTAAACAGCGATCGCGCTGCTTGGGACTCCAACGGTTAAACACATAAACATAACGAGTACAATAACCACATAAAAGATCTTACTTACTTAATTATGGTAGAAATAAGATTAAACTAAATTATAAATGTCCTCAAAAAATTAGCAGAATAGTCCGAGATGTATTGCATAGCAGCTCACATAATCTTATAACGGTGGTCATCTTCTAAATTCAATTACAGGCTAAATTGCTTAATTATCATATCATGACGTGGCCTATATCAAAGCAATAAAGTATTATAACATAAATACATGGCAATGAATATGAAGATAATATAAAGACATGTTAAAATTACATAACTGGCATTCTAAGTGATGATATTTCATTACGTGTATACGATATCCGGAAATTACCAAGTAAATTCCCATACAACTACAAATCCAGATAAATTTTATTAATTAACAAATACCTTAAGGAAATGTAACGTAATAGACTAATAATATATGAAAAGTAACCTAGTATGCATGTGATTAAGTAATCTAACTCGTGCTAATAGGATCAAAGCTGTAATACAGCCTAATAGGCAGCAGTACTGACACAAGTTAAAAATTTTTATTTTATATGACATACTCATGAGTTGTGACGCATTTAAAATAGATATTCATATTTAAGATTAAACGCACTTATACATCGTGTGCTGAAATTAACAGAACACTGAATAAAGAATGCAATTGAAACTAACGACTTGTAAATACTAAAAGTAGAACTCCACTATGGGGAGACACCAATGATAAATAATAAGTAACACGATGCATATATTTAATGTATGTTAAACATTATTAAGTGTACATTTACTGACATTCGCGACCACTTTAAATTACTCATACTATGTAATTAACTAGTAGCACACAATAAAGAAGTGGTAAAGTGTTAAACTATAATAAGGAACTATAGATAAATTAAAATACCACAAGTAGAATGATAAATCTAAAATATTTTAATATTCTGTTAGCAATATCATGAAATATATGAATCCAAAGATTAATAGCTTAGCATCAAACATTAATGATAATATAAAACATTTGATATTAATAAGAATATACTTAAATATATCATCTGTTTAACAAAATTATGATTATCAATATGTATAAAATTATGGATAATTTTATCTATAACATGTCTAAATAATAAGTAATAGGAACGACATCAATAACATACCACTGGATAGAACAATATAAAATGGTTATTGTAGCATATTAGAAATTTTAAAGAAAAGGCACAATGAATATGTTTTTCTTTCTGTTTCATTCTTTTGAAGGTATAAAATTATTTAATATCTACATTTGATATAGAATATGATACTTTGGATAACAGTAAGATATCCAAAAGATATATTTTAATGATATTGTCTCAAATTAAGAGGAAATCTAAATCAACTATTAAGGCATATTGATGTTTAATGGTTATAAAGAATCCAGTAATAAACTTAATTGAAATATGTAATATATTTACTTGTAACAGAAAACTTAAATCAAATTAAAGAGAATTATATTATACTTAAAATTATATAATACTAATTAGATGTAACCCAGATGAAATCCGTATACAATAAATAATAAGATGATATTAGTAAAATCTTAAACAGTAATGCAACATTGACAAAAACGATATACATGGAGACTATAAGTTAATATTGGATTTTATCAGAGAATATCCTAAATACATAGAAATATGTCTATTACCATTAACATCATATAAACTAAGAAGAAATTATTAAATTACATAAATCAATCTTTAACATGGAAAACAATAAAACTAATTACTAAAACTAAAAATCTACAAGTCATTAACTCACCACACTTATACGTTATAAATATACGTGAATAAAGACAAATTTATGTTAGTTTTTCTCTAACTGAAATAATTCGAGTTAGCCCAACACATTATCGATTAACGTAGTTGATACATAATAATTAGTAAATTTATAAATTAGAAAATATGATACTGATAGATAAATATGCAGAATAACACGTGTAACTGCAACCAAAAAACACCGAAGCACATTTAGTATGAATAAAACTCAGATTAATAACACCAGTTATGAAGATACGAATAATACATACTTTTTCATCATGAACTGTCAGTTAAAGAAACAAATTGTAAATTTTATCATGTTACTTGAGCACGTGCTTAATAGCAAAGTACATAGCATCCATCTTGGAAAGTCCATGAAGAACGATGTGATTACAAAGGAAATGTTACACGTGGCGTAACAATATATTAAGATTTTAATTAAATTTATTAGCTATATTAAATAATTATAATAAATTTGACAATTAGTTATATTGTAATTAACACGTTTTGACTAATATGGTTCTGAATAAACTAACGTGGACAATACATACAAGGTGGTAAAAAATTACATGGAAGAAGAATTCTAAGTTAATTTGTTATATATTTTTTCCTACTAAATATATAGCAAGAGACAAATGAACTAGAACAAATCAAATAGTAAACATTATATGAATGAAAATTAAACAAAGTTAACTGATAAACAATACATAAAATACACGATTTGACTGTATGGTGAATGCAAATTGATCAAATTTATCCACCATTTTCACTATTTGATAAAAAACATAATTGTAACATATGGACTTAGTATAGAAGTCTAAATGTTATTACGTAAAGATTATATTATAGACATATTATTGAACCACATCATGATTATCTAACTCTATACCAAAACAAAACTACACAAGAAAATATAAACGCCGGTATGAACGGTAAACAATAATTTTATAAAAATCTAAGCATATTGAGATCGTGATTTTCTTCAATCAATGAATGTTGCTTACTAAATTAATAAATAAGCAAACCTACATTATAATATTACAAGTTCAACTAATGAAATAACAAAAGTAAATGATAATAATAAATTAATGAACATGACACATAATGGAAATAGATATACGTATGGATGATGTTATATGATGAATAAAATATATGATGAATAAAAATTGATTTCGCGACTTAAATATCCCATAAGAACTATAATGCATTAATATATATTACATATATAGAAAGTAACATATTAATCAATTTAATATTAAATTTTTTAGTAAAGTATTTCGATTATAGTGAAACATAAGTTTTATGGTATAAATACTCACTAATTAAATACTACACGACTCCGGTTAACGCTAAATTACGATAGAATGAAATTTAATTTCATATAACCATTGAAATTAAGTAATACTTTATTACGAATTATACTATACTTTATTATTTTAATTTATTATTTATAATTGATTTTAAAACTCTTACGCTGTTTTATTATAAACACCAAGATAATTACATGCCTTAGTATATTTATTCTTTTATTATATTTTTCATTTCTATCTTTATATTCTTTTATATACTGATACTTTGCATATAAATATTGATAATAAAATATTTTTGTATTATATTAAATTGTTTATGATACACATTTTCGATCATACTAATTATGTTACTAATCCTCATATTTTATACCACGATTTATTTTACACCTTACTTTTATGTTATTTTATTTTATTGTATCTAAATAGTTACTGTCTTGTTAACATTATGAAATTAATTTATTCTACATCACTTCATTAATCGCAAATTTAAAAAAACAATGATATTAACCATTTTTTCTTGTCACGTCTCGCGCTCTATATAAGCCGTAACGTGAGCCAGGAAAGGAAAAGGAATATGTCATAAGTCGCGAATAGCGCGAAACAACGCTGGGCAAGTAGAATTAGGAATAGAAAGCTTAAGGAAAATAAAAGATACGACGTGTGCAAATAGTTTAATATTGCAATAAATAAACAAACGTATAAATACATAATTATAAATATTATTGAAAAAGAATTAAATCCTAACCTAAAAATATCGAAATCGTAACGAGGAACATCAGGGAGCTCCACAGTATCTTCTTCGGACAACGTCAGATCAATGAGAGGATCATACGTTCATATCATAGGGATATGACGTTGACGGAAGTTTCGGAGCATTGACCCAGGCGGAGGGGAATTCCTTAAAAATACTAGCTCTTCGTTTTTGTTCGCAGTACCTTAGCTCCGTACGGTGCCCGCGCTTCCTCGAACCATTTGATTAATCGTCAATGATTCATACAGTCAGTTTTCCAACAACTGTACTAACTCAGTACGATATTCCAAGAGTGTGATTGACCATATATATAAGCAAGGTGAGAAACTAAACATTGTAACATTTCGTTCTTCTAATTTGGACTTGTACCATATGTATGGCTTCAATAAAATTATTCATTGACTATTATTGTCAACAATTAAGAAGATATCAGAAATATTTATTTATTCCAAGGAAACTTTAATCCTTCCCGTGTTAGTACTCCTGCACTGAAGCTTCAAGAAGAATTGGAAAATATCTGAAGAAACAATCCGAAAAATCTTAGAGCGAGGAGAGTACCATGTTAAACTGGCCAAGATCTGTAAGGAAGAAACCTTACATCTCAAAAATCAATAGAGAAAAACGTTTAGAGTTCGCACCAAATAAATTTATTTTCTTGTCATTGGAAAATATGACACTTCCAAAAATTTCTATCGTGATTTGAACTCTGAACATTCTTCTCTATTTGTTTTTGCGTATTTCGTTGTTGGAATAAGACTGAACGACGTTAATAAAAAATTAGTAAAAAAAGATCCTTATTTAACTGTAACACTACACCCATGAGTCCAACCCAAATTGGTCGAGCTGAGGCATCGAAAATCTCTTCGGATTTTACTTGACCCCCGTGGTCCCAACTTCAGTCATTGGTGGGACTATCGATGTGGATGTATGCCCACGTCACTGCCGGTCGGAGACCTTGCTGACCAAACTCGACAGTTCCAGATCGGACTCACATAAACGAGGTTCCAAGACAACGGGCATTGATCAACGTCGATAGTTCGATCCCGGGATTTAACCTGACAGTCCCTCCTATGGCTTCGGGTTCGTGGGTGCGCTACTACCCAATGCCATGTAGAAACAGTGTTGCCGTAATTAAAGCGCCCTACACCCCCGGCGGTCCTCCCTGTGGGAAATAATCGAGACAACTAGTGTGTCTTGTATTTTACGGGCTCATTTCGCAGCGTTAATTGTTCACCATACTGAACCCGAGTCCTCCCGCAGGGGGGCTTTCTTATGCGAGCCTATGTGGGCTGGTAAACCCACGTTCCAGCAGCCAGAGGGTACTGTCGGAAAGAGCGTCCTGCTTACGTGAGTCCTCTGTGTACACCGCAGAGAAGGTCGCTGAGAGTGTAATGCGCTTGACCGCGGCTATGCTCTCTCTACGTGGCCTTGGGTAGTAGCGCACCCACGATCCTGATGCCAAGGATGGGACCGTCGGGGTAAATCCTGTGTGCAAAAGTACTATCAGGTCGCTACTTACGTGAAGTCCCATCTGGGTCTGCTGAAGGCTGGGTCTGCTAGCAGGTCGTCGAGCCGACAGTGACGTGGCCGCACATCCACACGATAGTCCCATCAATGACTTAGAATGGTACCACGGGCGGTCGAGTGTTAGCCCGGAGGGAGTAGCGACCCCTCTGCTCGACTAAATTCCGACCGAGGACCATAGGGGTTTAGTTAGGCCTGCAGGGATTGTCACTCGTCTCAGGTCGAACGGGGCGTTTTCTAAGCATTACCGTCTCTCCGGGACAGTTCCGGAGCAGTTGGTGCGCTATTCACCCGCCGGCGAACCGTCCAGGTGCGGTGGGAGGCCACCCGCACTCCTTAAACGGCCGTCTTTCCAGCATCTTGGCATCAACCACTGCCACCACGAGTCCAAACCCGAACTGGTCGAGCAGAGGGGTCGCTAATCCCTTCGCGCTCACACTCGACCCCCGTGGTACCATTCTAAGTCGTTGGTCGGACTATTGCGTGGATGTACGGCCACGTCACTGATGGCTTGGCGACCTGCTAGCTTTGCTCGGCAGACCCAGATGGGACTCACATAAGCAGGGGCCTGAAAGTACTTTTGTACCCGGGACTTATCCCGACGGTCCCACCCTTGGAATCAGCATCATGGGTGCGCTACTACACAAGACCACGTAGAGAGAGCATAAACGTGGTCAAGCGCATTACACTCCCGGCGATCTTCCCTGCGTTGTACATAGAGGACTCACGTAAGCGGGACGCTTGTCCCGACGGTTCTCCCTGGCTGCGGGAATGTGGGTTTGTCAGCCACTATAGACTCACATAAGTGAGCCCTCCCTGCGGATAATGCTGCCTACATTATATAATATCCATGGACTTTGGCACCAGTTCATATCGAAACCAATGGAAACGATCGCACCGCAAGAGCTTCACCCAGAAGCACGCCAAGCATGGCGCTACTCAGCGCCATCGTCGCTAACTAGGAGTTGAATATACACCTAGAAAGACTTAGATGCATTTAGGGACCACGTTATGTTTCTGGCGGAGAAATCTGCAGTATTGAACACGATAGGAAGTGGAGGCAGGGAAAACAATCGTACCAGGAACTGTACCCATCTTGGGAATCATGGACGAAACGCGTTAACAAGAATAGAAAAGACGCTGCGTCAGAATTATGGATCGACCTCATCAACTTAGGAACAGTCATTGCAGCGATAATTGGGATTTTCATAATACTAAAATTAATCAAAGCAGCAGTGGATATAATTATACACGGATATCACTTGCGCGAGAATTACGGTTGCGGAATCACGCTACTTAGAGTGATATATAGCTCAGTTACCCATTTACTACTATACATGCAAAAAATACCACCGACGACCAAACAACACAATCTCAAGGAATATCAATAATATCAACTACTGCTGTGGACCGACAACCCAATGCCGAAACATCCATTCTATGTGAACTATGGGAAACGATTCCTCTGGAAATTTTAACCGCAAGAGCGGGTGGGTAACGCGATACAAAAGATAGAATACGCAAGTAGCGCGACTCGCGACTTGGAAAACTAATCAAGAATATCGACGATTGAAAAAAAATCAACTGTACAACAAAAGCAACATACTACATACTTAATGGACTAACAATCATATATATACATATAAATGAACGCACACACACATACATATATATATACAAAATACGCTAATATACGTTATTAAATAAAATCAAAGTTGAGACAAGGATCGTCAAGGAAATGTTTCTCGGGATATATCTGACGGAACATATCATCCATACACCATGCACGTAAGGCGGAGTTTCTTGAGATCGGGTTGAATTGGCACTGGAACAAACCTTTTGACGCCCCGATCCAAGATACTCTTTGCCTTCTGAACCGCAGCGGTCCGGATAATATCATCGACACCTAGATGGACCTTGATGATTCGGCATAAAGGCCACTGCATTGAGGGCGCGTTGTCCTCTCTGAGGATAACGATCTTGCCTTCCTGGATGCTGTGAATTTAGATATTTCCGGTGCCAACGGTTACAAAAATGTTGTTTTAATTGCTGAATATGTTGCCATCTGGAGAGCCGGTTGGGTGGGGTGTCCTTGAAATCTCGCTCCCGCAAACTCATTAATTATAGTCACGTAAACCTTGATGCTGCGGTGATTCTCCCTGATGTAAAATGGTCCACAATAATCGACGCCTACGTTGGTGAATGAGCGAGTTTTTGTTACTCACGCCACCGGCAGATTAAATATCATCGGCGATGGATTGGCGCGGCAGGAACGGACGCAACCCTTTACCGTACGCCAGACTTGGCCTCGGCCGTCGATGGACCAGTACCTTTGTCTTACTGTGTACAACGTGGCCTATGTTCCGGATGATTTAGGCAATATTATCGGATGTCTTTGAGTAAAGGGCATAGGCGAGTGACTGAGTCGGCCACAACTCACAATATTCCTTCCATATCGATAAATGCATTGAGTCGCGTGAGCTTTCCTTTTACGACCTTTTGCGACTCGATTCTTACGGATAGTGCTAATTTCTTCGTAGAAATGGCTGTTTTATAATAATTTTATAATTTTGTTGCGCGCCATATTCAATTCGTTTATGGTTACGGGGGTCGCTCGGTTTTGTTTCTGTTTCTAACAAGGGCAGCGAGCGGTGATTCGTATTAGTTTAGGCCAAGATGAGTATCTTTTCAACAAACTATACTCGGCGAGAGTAGCGGAGTCGGTTCTGTTACGATATTTGAATTTGCGGTGTTAGTGTGCACATGGGCCAGCAGTCTTCCGACTGTTGAAGCCATTCAGAACCGTTTTGCCAAATGGTCGGCCGTATAACATACATCGTGATGGTATTAAATATTAACATCAAACTTCAATATAATAAAAAGTCACGAATTAGAAAAAAATTGTATGAATTAAGTAGTAATATTATGTAATTATTAAAAGTCAAAAGTTAAAGTTAGTAATTAATACAACGTTATACTGATAAATAAATGCGTATAATATTATAAAACAATTTGGAAATAATGTTGGAAGATCCATATTTATTGATGAGTTGCTTATTGCTCCATACCTAGAAAATGAATTAATTAATTAATCGTTAGTTGTACGGAATAATTGGTACCATGATAATTATATAATATAAATGATAAAAGATATGTATGTCGGAGATGAAAGGACAATGGGACCTCCCATTGGAATTACTTGGAAAACCTCAATACTGTACCATTTACGAAATAACCCAAACGCAGTCATTCGAAAGTTGAGACAATGAGCTTAGGCTCGAGGCGACAATCGGTCGCCGAGCGTAGCCGCGGTCACGGGATGAACGTTCCACCTAACAGAGATATGGATTTGCATAGCTCGCCTTTAAAGAATTGGCCGTACCGACACTTGACAATAAACATTCCAACGGCCCCATAGCTCGCCACACATAGACCCCATTCTTTGGGTAAGATGGTCGCCAGATGTCGATGCATCATGCACAGTATGTTCAGATAGCCTGAGGAGCCGCTAACATAGAATTAACCAATTAACAGCAACGTCCATTTCCCTCACCTTCCGAGCGGAAGCTTTCCTCGACGAATCCGATGATCTCGTGCCCTTAAGCACACCCCATCATAGTTTTCCTCTACAGCGTCGTCGTGACGGAAATTCATTCCCTTTCTTGCAGTCTCATTAGCCAGTTACCTGCTATTCATACGATCGGTAGATGATCCACGTCTCAATAAAGAGTTAGTCAAGTGATCCTTGTAATGCGAGGAGTAAGCCGAGTCCGACTTAGACTTTGGAGCAAAGTATATCTGTTATCCCGTTGGCCGTGGATTCGTATCGAACCTAAGGTCATTAGCGTCTAGTTACCGCGACCACTTGTCGATCATGTACCAACTATACCTGTGTAATAAACGTTACCTCGATTGTGCAATAACAATGAACATCCCCGGCGAAGACTCATTACAATGTCATACAATGTCAAACTATTAAACAGTAAAAAGATAGCAATCTAATTAAAATCCAAACTAAGATTAAGTATAAAAACAGTTAAGAATCTAAAACAACCTTTGGGAAAACAATGATTCATCAGGTAAAGTTCGCTGGCATCGTATTAAATATTAATATAAGTGATTAATACAACATTGTACTGAGAAGTAAACACATACATACGTATAATGTTGTATAACAATTTGGAAATAATGATGGAAGGTCCATATTTGTTGATGAGTCGTTTATTGCTCCATACCTAGCAAATTAATTAATTAAGTAATCGTTAGTTGTACAATTAGTAACGTGATAATTATATAATACAAATGATAGAAGATGTGTAAGATAAAGAGATCGGTAAAAATAATTAAGTTAATAACCAAATAAATTAATAACAGGAAATAATTATTATAACTATCGATTATTATTTATTAACAGCTGTAAATAATTAAGGGAGCAACAGAAATTAGTATTGGAAGATAATAAAATAAAGTAATTTAAACTAATAAGATTAAGCACCTTTTCTTTTGTATATCCGTGACCTAGAGACCGCTGTTATGAAGAGAGTAGAATTTAGTGAAAATTTTGTTTTGGGTTGCAAGGTCTAGAAACAAAAGAGCTATAAATAGATTTCTATTAATGTTTCTTGTAGCCTTCAGCTAGAGATACACACCAAGGTGAACTTTTTGGTAATGTCCTTTGCTATAAATATATGAACGTGATCCCTATGATGATTGCCTATTGTATTGTAACACTATAAGAGTCAGCATTTGGATCCATATATGTTATACCTGTATTTCTACTTATACCTATACTTATCTCAATATATTTTTCTATTACAAATTTATCTATTCGTTTCTCTATCAATTACTTTCAATAGTATAGAAACTAAAAGTTAATTAAATATAATCTACAATATAGATATTGAAATAGTACAATAGAAAATTAATAGTTAGCGGATCACTTACCTTACTAGGAAGGATTGATAGAGATTCATAACTACGAAACGTCACTTGCATAAATAATAAGTAATTACAAGACCAGAGACATCATGATTGACACGCATCATTAGAACATATGCAGAGGTCTATTTACACAAAGGATTAGATATTTAAGCAGAGGATATTAATACAAATAATCACAACTTAGTAAATACATATGAGAGGCATCGTGGTTGGCTTGCTTCTACCTTACTGCGACAACCTTTAAATACCAAGATGATTGAGATATATATACACTGACCTGCCAAATAATGAAAATACATTAAAATTTGTTAGGGGTTTTGTTTGAATTTGGAGAGTTTAGACAAATTATGTAGGAGTTAAAATTACTATCTAGAACGTAAAGCGCAGAGCGCCGCACTGAAGCAAAAACGAAAAAAATAATAAAAATTAAAACTAAAACTGCAATTAACTAATAATACATAAAATAAAATACAGCATGTAATAAAACCATCCACCAAATACACCATCGGCAGACATCATGATGGAGCACCTAAAGTTGAGAAATTGTCCTATCACGCGAAAATATTTTACAAGTAATTAAAATGCAATATAAGTACAATGTTATGGACGACTCGCGGAAAGAATTTAGATTGTCGCCATATTGCCTTTCGTGACTCCCTCCGGTGAAATTAGTCAGACGGGCCACAAAAACGCCATCTAATAAAATATCAGTGTATTAATAAATGTGACCAATTTGGATTGGTTTACCAAGGTAACCTTAGACATTGGCTATTAGTGCCATCGTCTGCTTAGTGAAATAACTAGTTAGTCTATAATTTAGTTCTCAATTCTGATTGGCTGGATATTAAGAAACTATTGCATAGTGGATTAATGAATAAATAAAGAAAACATTAATAATAGCAATACAATATGAATATACAATAATAGTATTTTGAATCTAAGGAAAAGACGCAATTTAAATCTATATAGTAGCAAAAAAATATAAATCACAGAATAGTTTCACTGATTGACCTATACTAGATGATAACTAGGGGGCTATCCATTATCCACAATCAGAAATTGACATTAAAAATTATCAATTATCATCTATAATTATGTATATGAATGATTAAGCGCACCAAGCCGAACAACCAAGACAACATTATAAATCTAATGTAAAATAATAAACATAATATGTGAATCTAATACTCAAATAATTAAATAAATATGTAACATAAGAAAATAAATTATAATAAAATTTGAAGTAAGATATATATTATATATATACAATAATTAAAAGTATTATAGTAGTAAAATTGTAGTACATAATGGACAAATTCAAAAAAGTATACATTGAAATACTAACAATTAGAACTTATAGAATAAATAAATGTTAAATATTACAAAAAAATAATTGCTACCACTGAATATAGGAAAATAAAACATAATTGCACAATTTATATATAACCTCATACTTGCGTGCAATAAGTATACAATTTATAAACTCCACAAAATGGAAAGTAGATGCGATGATTAATTAGCCTAATGATAAGCCAGTATATAGACGTACTACAGGTATTAAATATAAAATGCGATATTTGCAGGATGAATACGGGTTGGGATAAGTAGTTGCTTGTCACACATTCAACACATCGTGGCAATAGCTTTTCCATAAATGACAAGACACCGGAGACACAGTATACTGACCTGTGAAATATAACACAACACTATGTATTATTTAAACAACAAAGGTTAATAATATAAAACTACGTAATATCTGCTTATATGCAGATTTTTATGTTGATCATTCTGCACAA
This sequence comes from Bombus dahlbomii, assembly GCA_037178635.1. NCBI lineage: Eukaryota > Metazoa > Arthropoda > Insecta > Hymenoptera > Apidae > Bombus > Bombus dahlbomii. Next base: position 4,731,069 of record CM074117.1, read on the forward strand.
GGAATAAATAGAATTAATATTTAGTTTATATTAGATTGTTCTAAAAATTTCTTTCATTTTATAAGGAAATAATAGACGCACAATGTTTTTCGTTTTATATTAGTTTATTGAATTATGCACGAAAATAATAGTAGAAATAGAACAAAATGGATCGTACCTAATTCAATAAAATAATATAAAACAAAAACTGTTGTTCATCTATTATCATCTTATAAAACGAAAACAACCTAATATTATAATCAGGCGGCTCAAATTAAGACGATATGGAATACTATAAGGACACGAGAAAGGAAAATATATTATGACGACCACGGCTATGTTTTTGGATAATGATAAAGAAACTAGGACTTACGACGAACTCGGCTATTTCCTTGGACTTAAACTGAAAAATAATAACAATATGGATAAGGCGAAAAGGACGAACAAAATTACGGTTCAGGAGGTTTCAGAGTCCTCAGGCCTCGTCGGTGAATCGAATAATCTACCAGGCTCGACCCGACGGTTATCCCACGACTGGGGTAACGACGAGAGGGAGATTGGTCCCAAGGCACCCTCTCGATCGGAAATGGCGACTTGAAAAATAGATGACGAAGAGGACACCAGTGATAATGACACGGGTGAAGAGAATGTGAGCCCAATAAGGGCAACCAGAGGGAATGTTAAATCGAAAATAAAGTCGGACATTAAGATGAAAGGGGGCAAAATATCATCATACCTAAAGAAGAGGGTGAGAAAGGAAACCGACCCGTTCACCTTTAAAAATTAAGTTAAGTTTGGCGAGCAGCCCTATCGAAAAAAATAATAGCAAAGCTACTATGAACAGCGAAATAGAGTGATACACCGGGCGACTCTGACTGTGTCACGTAGTAGATACAAGAAATGACGAAATGAACAGATCACCGGCGATTTCCTCGCGTCATAGTTTGAACGTTTCGTAAGTATAATTAAATATTCTGGTAAAATTATGGTAAATATTATGGTATATTAAATATCATGGTAAAATTTATTGTACGGATCCAACAGAGTAAGGGTTCAGAGTGCTATAACAAAGTGTCAACGGTTGAGAATCTTGCAATAGAGTATCTCGAGTGGTAAGTTTGGGAACGTTTATATGCTAAGGATTGGGCCCTCTGAAGGAGTTGTCTCCGGGCGTGTGACATCAACCACATCTCAATTCACATCAGAGACCAGGCCACACACCGCGGGCAAGATGGCAGCCGGATGTCTACACATCCTCACTGGGTACCCTCAATAGTTTTAGGAACCCACCATAAATCTGGACATTTTCATAATTAAGGCCCTTGGAACCAAACAAGGATCTTGTATTTCAAGTGTCCTTTACATTTATTGTTTATCACGGGAAGATACGGGAAACTTGGTTTTTCTCATGTTCGGTATCTTCCGTTAGCAACTTTCTCTCGAGGACGGCTAAAACCCTTTCTAGTCCACCAACCTTCTTATTACCCAATCAAAAGCAATGTCTATCGCCTTAACTTTCCTAGCCAAAATTGTCCTTAAAGAATCAGCTCATTTTGTGTCTTTAGATACACCTATCACTAGCTTTCTTCCGCCACAACATCGTCATCAAACTTTACTTATTCTCTATCTTTAGAATAGTCAACATCTCTTTACCGAGTTTCTACCCTTAGACCAGTCACATACTTAATTTTGTACATACGCACCAAGTGTAACATTTTTCTTTTTTATTTTTTTTATATACGTTTATTAATGCCAAGATTGTTGTTACATTTTACTAATCATAATAAACAATGAATTTTTTTAAATAAGATATGTTAGGCAAAAGTACCGATGCGCGACGGTACGACGTAGCCTTATTATATTGTGTGGCGGAGTTCTTACAATTTTTGTTTTTATATTATTGGGTTGGGTTTTTGTATTTAAGTCACTGGGAAGTGGAGCTTTTTTTTTGTTGTTGTTGCTTTTGTCCTGAAAAACTTGGCCGCAAAACAGGACGCTACGGTAGTCTGTTTTTTGTGTACTGTGAGACTTGGCGGGGAAGGAATGAGGAGGAGGGGGAGAGGGGATGTTACATGGGTTTATTTACAATATTTACAATATTTACAAGGTTTTCTCCTGAGTTACTCAGGAGCAGTGTTGGTTTTTTTTTGTTTTTTTTTTTGTCGATTTGAGGTTTTTTTTTCTCTTGGATTTTTTATTATGGATTTGGTATCCACCAATATTTTCTTGTGTTTTTTCTGTGTTTGTCTTTAATGTCTTTTTGGGGGAGGACCATGTTGTATCTCCATCTGGTGTCTGCGGTTTGTCCGTTTAAGTTTTCCTCGTATAGTATCGTTTTGATCCCTATTTTTCTTTTTATGTGGTAAATTATCGGGCTATTGTTTTGGTCTTGGATGTAGTTTTCTTTGTCTAGGTATAAGAACGCTTCTGGGGGGATGTGACCAGTTGTGAGTGTATTTTTATAGTATGAGTCGTTTGGGTATAGGGCACTGTATATTAAACTATTTTCTTTTATTTTTGCTGCTTGCACGAAGTGGTTTCTTATTAGTGTTAGGATATGACAGTCTATGCGGTGAATGTTGGCTAGGTCGTAGATGTTTTTATTTTTTACGTATTTTCTGAATCCGCTGTGTTCAGATCTGTAGGTATTCTGGCAAGCTCCGATGCATTTTCTTCCGAATACTCTCATTTTCTCCATTAGTGCGGCTGGTATGTTGTACCAGATTGGGCAGCCGTAGGATAAGATCGGTCTGATTAGAGCTTGGTAGCATAGTATTTTTACTCTGCTTTTGAGATGTTTAGAGTAGAATATCCTTTTTGCTTTCCAAAATGCTTTATTGGCCTTGGAGAGTTGGGTTTCGATGTGTTGTTTGTAGTTGAGTTTGTTGTCTATGTTTATGCCCAGGTATTTTACGCAGTTTTTGTGCGGTATTGATGCTCCTTCGTTTGCTCTTTCTCTTATTTGAAATTTTTTGCAGTGTTCTCTTTCTGCAGGGCCGATTTCGCTTGGTTTGGGTATGAACAGTATTGTTTCGCATTTATTTGCGTTGATTTTTAATTTCCATGTGTTGTAGTAGTCGTTGATTTTAGTGAAAAGTTCTTGCATTTCTGTTTTTATCGTTTTGGTTTTGCGGCCTGTTACGTAGATGATGAGGTCATCTACGCAGGCTATGGAGCGTTTATGGATGGATTTGTTTAGGTCGAAGAGGTTTAATAGGTCGTTGTTGTAGATGCTGAAGAGTAATGGGGAATTGACTGTACCTTGTTGGAGTCAATTTTTTATAGCGAATTCTTTGTTCGATGTGTGGGTACCTTCGGACATTGTGAATGTTCTGTTTGTGATCATGTCCCAGATTATTTTGTTTAAGTATCTTGGGAAGTTTTTTTTATCAATTTGTAAATGAGACCTGGGATCCAGACTGTGTCGAAAGCTTTTTCGAGGTCCATTAAGCAGGCGGCGACTCGTTGTTTTGCATTTAGCGCCCAGCAGATGTCTGACGTTAGTCTGTTTAATGCGTGAATTGTGGAGTGTTTATGTCGAAAGCCAAATTGGTTTTCTGGTATTATTTTGTTTTTATGCAGAATGAGGTTAGGGGGTTGTTGATGGTTGCTTCGTATACCTTACTTATGTTAGGTAGGAGGCTTATGGGACGTAGGTTTGTGGTAAATGAGCCATCTTTATTCTTTTTTGTGATGGCTATTATTTTGGCTTTTTCCATTTTTGGGGGAAGTATGTGTTGTTTAGCACGTTGTTAGAGAGTACTGTGTAGTACCATTTTATTTTGTTTGGTAGGTGTTTGAGAAGGATGTTTGGAATGGCGTCTAAGCTTGAGGAATTTTTATTCTTTAGTTTGGCGAAGATTTTGTTTAGTTGATTGTAGTTTGTAAAATAGTTTATTTCTGGTTCTGGTTGTTTGGGGTTATCTGAGGTGTTTTCGTTTGAGAATGTGCAGACTGTTTTGTTTAGCATTATGTCTTGTTTTATTTCGTTTTTGAGTTTGTTTGTTTCGGTGATGATGATTCTGTGTAGTTGTTCGCGGCCCATGTGATCGTTTTGTGTGTGTGTTTTGGCGAATTGGGTACCGATGATGTCTAGTTTTTCTGCTGTTTTAGTTATTATGATCTTCATAATAACTATCCTCAGTATCTTTGTGGGTGTTGTGTATCGCTATGCCTGCTTCTTGGATGAGAAGGGCTTTCTCTGGGGATAACTTGAGAGATGGGATGGGGTTTTGTTCTTTTGGTCTGAAGATTTGGTTTAGCTGTGGGAACATGTTGGCTGAGTCGTTTTTGGGGATGTTTTTTATCTTATTTGTCCAGTAGTGGTTTATAGAGTTTGAGAATTCTTGTTTCTGATGTGCTTTTATTTTGTGTAGAAGGTATTTTAGAAATTCTAGTTCCTCTCTTTTGTCGTAAGAGTAATTGTATTTTATGTCGTTTATTTTGGACAGTATGTAGCTTTTGTCTCATTGTAGTTCTTGTATTTTATTGTTGATGTAGGGATTGCAAGAGTTTCTCTATTTTATGATTAGAACGGATTTTCGGAGTGCGAATTGTATGTGCTTTTCTATTTCGTCTATGTATGTGTCGATTTGTGTGTTTGTTAGGTTGACATTGTTGTGGATCTTTAGGTCGCATTTCTGTTCGAGTTGGTTTTGGAATTTCCTCCAATTTGTCTTTTTGTAGTTGTACTTGGGAGTTTCGGGTTGAGTTTTAAGTGTTAGGAAGTCGGATGTGTTCTTGTTTATATGGAAGACTATGGCGTTATAGTCGCTGTCGTAGTCAAGGGTTTTGAGGGTATTATTTGGTCGTAGGTTTTGGAATTTTAGTCGCGCATCTGCTAATCATATGTCCAGGTATGAGCCTCCTTTTGGGTAAGAGGGTAGCTCGAAGCTGTAAAGGTTTGTTTTGTAGCGTATGCTTTTATTGTCTAGCCAGTTTCTAATGAAGTTTCCTCTCGTATTGTTTAGAAGGTTTTTCCAGCTTGTATGTTTTGCGTTTAGGTCGCCAGCTATTATATGGTAGTTTTCCTGTTTTTCGAGTTGTAAAAGTTCGAAAAGTTTATTGAATTCATTGTTGAAACCTTTTTGGTTTCCGTAGGTTGCGTAGGTTGCGGTGATGAGTAAGTTTTCCTTATTGTTTATTTTTATTTTTATAATCGTCGTTTCTAGGATTTTGAAGCTTGTAATTTTATCGTTATGGATTTTTTGGAACTTTAGGGTTTTTTTTATGAGGATTGTCGTTCTGCCTCCTTGGGTTGCGTTCGGTCTGTCGTGTCTTATCATGGAGTAGTTTATGAGGGATACCTTGTGTCTTTTGTTCAGTTTTGTTTCCGAGGTAAGTACGCTGTCGGGGGTTTCTTTGTTTAATAGGGTTAGCATGTTGTATCTTTTTTGGTTTGAAATTAGGGAGTTGGTGTTTATTGCGATTATTTTCAAATGTTTTAATTTATATGTTTTTTGCTTGTTTCGTGTGTTTTGGTTAATTGTCGACTGTGATATCTAAGGAGTTGAAGATGATGTCGAACCTTTCTTCGTGCGATGTTAGCGTTTTTTTTATTTCTTTTATCGCTTGGAGGATACTGTTTTTGAAGTCTTCAAAAACGTTTAGGAAGGTTGATTGGGAAATGCTATCGGTTGCAATTGGGTTTTGGTTTGTGCGCGTGTGTAGATTTATTGTTTGTGGTGTGGTTTCGCTTCCTTGATTTGACGTTCTTTGTAGCTTGGCTACGTCGGAGAACTTTAGTTCTGGGGTGTATTTTCGGCTTATTTGGTCGATTCGTTTTATCTTTGCTTCTTTCTCCTTTTTGATTTTATCCGATAGCCTTTTTCGTAGTTCTATGATTTTGGGGCATCCCTTGTATGATGCGGGGTATCCGTAGTTTTTGCAGTTAACGCAGAATATCTTATCCTTGATTACTGCATCTTCTTCTTTTATTTTGCACTCGCCCGGGCCATGCGGTTCAGTGCATTTTACGCAGCGGTAATTTAGGTTGCAGTTTTGTGCTGTGTGACTTATTCGTTGGCATTTGTGGCATTGTGTAACGTCGTTTTTCCTGATTTTTTCCCGTGATACTTTGAAATACTTTAGTTTACTGATTTTAAATAGTTTTCCTTTGTTGCTATTGGGGGAATCTTGAACTATGTAGAGATTGGGAGTAATATGTTGTTCTCCCTTGATTTTCTTGTTGAGAAACGTGACACTTTCGTAAAGTGTACGTCGTCTATTTGTAGGGCTTGTAAGTCGTCTAGTATCTCTGTTTCTGTGAAGCTATTGTCTAGTCCTTTTAGTAAATATGTGTGTGGTTTTTGTGATTTGGGAGCGTATGTATAGAATGTTGTGTCGGTTGTGGTGAGTGTTTCTTTGCTATATGGAAATCGTGTAATTTTGTAGGTATAATACGTGTGTACCTGCGTGGATCCTTTTAATATGGGAGTTTCTGATTTGTAGGGTATCTTGTATGATAGCTACGGTGTCTTTTGGGTCCTGGTGAGTAATGTTAATTGGTAGGGGTTTATTTCCTTTTGCGGGTGCGGGGGCGCCTGTTTGCTTCTCCGTAGGGTGGCTGGTGGGTTGTCCACATTGTGCTTGTTCCCTCGATGACGTTATTGTTGTTGATGGGTCTTTTGATTTGTCCGGTTGGGTGGGCTAGTGCTGTCAGCCTCCTTGGTAGAGTGGGGGGGGGGGCGTCCATCTGTGTGTATCTTGTCTTATCGTGGGTGGGCGATGCTCCAGCCGGGGACGTGCCTTGGTTTCATGTTCTGTTTCGCATTTGTTCATTTTTTCTTTTAATGTTTTCTAAGATCGTACTTCGAATTCTTGGGTCCACTATTGTGCTTGATTGTGGGTGATCATGTCGTTGTATTGGGTTGGATTCCTGAAGTTGTAGTATCTCGAATCGGTTACTTGTTGGTATTGTTGGTGCGGGAGAGTTTCTTGTTTTTTTATGTTGTCTTTAGTTTCTATGGTGTCGTCTTGGGTGTTGTTTCCTCCTGAGTTTGGTGGGAGAGTCTCTGTTTCTGCCTTTTGCAGAATGTCTGTTAGGCCTTTGGTCTTGGTCACCAAGTTGGGTTTAGGATTGAGTTTCCGCGTTTTATGTGCGGAAAGTCTTAAGCTATTGTTGATTTCTTTTATTGTTTCTGGCGTTATTGTTTTCCTTTTAGTGGCTTTTTTTATGGTGGGTTCCGTCTTTTTGATTTCAGCGTCATTGTCGATGACACCTATTTTTTTGTTTATTTTTGTCATCGTTTTTATTTTATTTATTTTGTTTTTTTTCTTATTTATAGTGTTGGTGTCACTGCTTTGTTTTTCACTTTTGTCACTTTTTTTTTGCACTATCACTTTATGCCTGACACGTGCACTGTTTGGACTTGAGCTTGTTGTCCCTTTTTGGGCTGGGAGGTCCGTCCTGTTCGGAGATTCACAGTCGAGTGCACCAGTGTAACTTGGTTCTATATAAAGTTGTTGGAATGAACTGTGATTTATACGTGTCAATTCAGTGTATATTCAATTGTGATTATTGAATTCATAATAAAGTTTGATAAAAATAAAGTTAATAGTTGTGTTACGGCTCAACCTTTTTGTTTTTATCATCTAAGTCTCAAGTTTACGTGACAGGCGCCAGTCACAGGTGACTATCTTGTTACTGTCTTCTGGGCCTAGGACACTATCTTATTATAATCTCGATAGCTATGGCCCTGCAGGACGTTTAGAACACAGGGCCATCCCATTACCATTTTATGACTCTATGACAACTGCAGCAACTACAGCGTACCAATGGCGCCGAGACGCATAGAAGATAAGGCGGACTTAAACAAAACGGCCACAATGCTTAACACAAATAAAGCAAGAGAAAAACAGGAAATGAATAAAAAAGATAACAATAGATAGTGGGAAAGGGGATAAAGTCACACAAGAAGAAAATAATGAAATAATAGCCATGAAAACAGAGAAAATAAAAAGAGTTGTTTCGACCACTCTCGGAGAGACGCGATCGCGAGGAAACACGTCAATTGCCGTTACGATTTGACAATCAACGCCACGAGATGATCGATCCCCTAATTCAGTTAGGATAATAAAGGTAGTTAAATTAAATATGACATTCATATAACAAGTTATAAATTACACTTTATTCCAACAAGTTTGTAATGACGATAGTTACGTTAGTGCGTATGTATAAGTTAAGTAGATGACTGATATAAGGGTGAAAAATGGAGTGTTCGAAAAATGGAAAATCAATGAAGTTCGTTGACGATTCTAGGGATGAGTGTATCTAGCGCACGGGACCATCGGATTTGTTGATGACAATTTTGGCTAGGAAAGTGAGGGCAATAATCATTGCTTCTGATTGGATAATAAGAAGGTTGGTGGACTAGGAAGGGTCTTAGTCGCCCTCGAAAGAAAGTTACTAACGGCAGGTACTGAACGCGAGAAACACCAACTTTCCCATAACTTCCCGTAGTGGGCAATAAATTTAAAGAGCACTTGAACTAAAAGACGCTTGTTTGGTCTGAAGGACCATAACTATGAAAATGCTTAAGACTATTGAGGGTATGCAGTAAGGATGTGTAGACATCTCGCTGCCATCTTGCTCGCGGTGTGTGGTTTAAATAGAGAGTAGGCCAACGTAACAAGAATAATTCAAACATTGTGGGATGTGGTAGAAATAATCGGTATTTTAAAGAGAGAAATATATCTGGTAATGAAAAAGGATTCAGAAGTGGCGAGGATCGATAAAATAATCGATGGTTATGCTACGTCGCTGATTGAATGGATGGATAAACCTAAAATAAGAATAACAACAAGCAGTAAATGAGTAAAATGAGTGAAATGAGTAAACAAGCACCAGCAAAGAAAAGACAAACAATGATTGAAGCGATAAAAAGGGAACGAATCTCTCCGGTAGAAGAGAAAAAAAAAAGTAAATAGAAAAATAGCAAGAAAGGCTGAACCCTCATATATCGAAATATCTAAAACTAATACCAGAAATGAGGACTCACAAGAAAATAGCGGGGAATGGAAAATCCAACAGAGAAGGAGGAGAAGGAGGAAGGAAACAAAGAACTACGAAGAAAGTGAAGTAAAGAACAACGAAATAGATAAAAGGACAAAGGAAGAGAGGAACATTATTAAAAGAAGTAGACTGTAAGTAATTATTGTCAAAGTTAAAGAAAATAGCCAGTGGATAGAAACATATAAAATATTAATGGAGGCTAGGGAGGCTCTGAAACATTACAATGGAGTCAGAAAAACCAAACAAGGTGAGATATCTAATTGAATAAAATATAAAACATCGGCAGTAGAGGTCATAGATAAAATAAAAGAGACGACAGAAGTGTGGTGTAGGACGTGTAAGGTGCCAAATGAATACTCGGCGTTTTATTCCACAGTTTATTTATTAACTAGACTCGCGACTCCTACTGATGACTGCTTACTGACAACTCATCTCTTAATTCACTTTTGTCCCTTTTTCATCTTTCGATATCCCCACTACGCACGTGTTCGCAGCCGTCCGCGATCATGGTCATGTACGTCTTTTTCCGAGTATTTAACGGAAGGACCAAAGGAATATCAATGGACCATTAGGCCTATCGGCACTTACGTTTTATCGCGGCCTTGTATATATTTCGTCGGTCTTTTATAAACAGTCTTCCTAATGCCTCTACGGAAGAAGTACTCCAGTTGATACCTCTTCAAAATAGGACCTTACTAGAAATAAAAAAAAACATACATTCACTGATATCTAAGGAGGATCTAATAAAGGAAATCAGCAAGGAGTTAAAAGTAAAAGAACAAAGTTGGGTCGTTATAAAAACGATAAGGGCAACCCAATGGGGGACTCAGCAAGCAATGGCGGTAATACCACCGGGATGTGTACCTGGTAAAGATAAACCAATAATAATCAGAACAGGTTAACCATCGCTTCGGCCAAGGCCATCCCCAAAATTAAATCAATGCAGGGTTGTAAGCCCCGGAAAAGAATTATGTAGGAAGTGTGGCAGTAAGGAACATAACATTACGAACTGCAATAATGGTCCACGTTGTGCAATATGCAGTGATAAAGGATTTATAAACATAAGACATATCACAGGCTCACTGGCGTGTCCGATGTATAGAAAAGCGTTGAAAGAGAGCTCTAACAGATACATAAATTAAAATAATACAAATCAATTTAAATCGCTGCAAGCTGACACAGGATTTAATATACCAGTACGCCTGTGAGGTCAGAGCCGATATAGTTATTATTTCTGAACCGAACAAACAACGGGTATACTGGTACAACGATACAAAAGGTGGTGCATCCATCTGGGCTACTAATTTTAATGGCATACACCCTTTTTTTTCTTTTTTTTTTTCGTGGGGGAAACCTTCATAGGCGCCCCGCGCCCTCCGGGGAGAGGGCGCCGGATAGTGCCGGATTCGTACCGGCTAAAACCTCCACGGTGGCCATCCTCACGTTATGGTGGAGGTGCCCCGGGCTCTCTTGCGAACTACTACCAAGGGGCACCCCTCGTCGTGTTCTCCATGCTGTTCTTGGTCGAGGGAGGCGTCCTTGATGGTGTTGGGCCCTAGCGCCGAGATCCTTGGTCTTGACGCTCCTAGGGCAGCGGCTGTGCCGCCCCCTACTGCGCACGCAGCTCCCTTGTCGCGTCACTCTTGTGGGATCGCGTGTTCTTTCCCTGTCTCTTTCCGCCCGCTCCTTCGCGAGCATCACTTGCTCGCAGAAGGTGCGGACAGCAGTGTACTCCTGACGCCCTCTGAGTATGGCCTTCACGATGGCTTCGGGAGCTACGCTCTCGCCGATGACGGGCTGTAGGACGCGTTGCGGTTCTGCCTACGACGGACAAAGCTCCAACGTGTGCTGCGTCGTGTCTTCCTCATCCGCGCAGTGGTGACTGATGGAGGTCACCTCCGCCGTGTCCATAGCTGGTACGCCCCGAATACCCCGTGGCCGGTGAGAACCTGCGTCATCCTGAAGGTTAGCGGGACTTCGCTTTGGTTCCTCCAGGCTTCCCAGTTAGGGAGCACGGCGCGAACGGCCCGGCGTGGCCGCACAGCATCCTCCTCGAGAAGCCGAGAGTGCCGTCGCTCCCAGGTTTCCAGTTTGGTTTCCTCCCGCATGTCCAGTGTCGGCCGGCTATCGGGCGGTGGTGTTATTGCCCGTTCGTCCAAGCGCAGGGTCCTCAGGTGCTTGTACAACCGTCGGAGTGTGAGGGCCTGCAGCTCGAAAGGGGGGACGCGGCCAGCACGGTCGCCCACGCGTATGATACAGTCCTGTACCCTCTCGCTGTGCGCATGGCGGTCGTTCTCTGCAGCCTCCTCAGAAGTACCAGGCTGCGGCGGATCGCCATTAGGTCTTCGGGCCATATAGGGGCCCCGTAGAGGACTCGAGACCGGACCACTCCCTCGTAGAGTCGGCGTACGCTTACTCCCGCTCCGCCGATATTCGGCAGTAGGCCGCATAAGGCGTTGGCTGCGGCAGTCACCCTCGGGACTAGGAGCTCAAAGTGCGACTCGAAGGTCCACTGGCTGTCGATGGTAAGTCCCAGGTACTTCATCCGGCGTCCCACCAACACTTGCTCCCTGTTGATGGTCACGGTCAGACCGGGAGGAGGGGTTCCTCTGCGTCGTTGGTTGAAGAACCACAGAGTCTCGGATTTGGCTGGTGACACGCTCAAACCAAGTCCCCGAGTGGCGTGCACCGCACACGCCACGGCGTCCTCCGCGAAGTTGACGGTCTCGTTCCACCAGCGCCCGCCAGCGAGTATCAAGGTGTCGTCGGCGTAGCACACTAAGCTCGTGTCCGGTGGTATAGGGCATCGAAGGACACGGTCGTAAGCCCCAAAGGATGGGCCCTAGCACGGAGCCCTGCGGTACGCCGCGCTCGACCGGTCTCCTCACTTCCCCGTCTTTGCTGGCGTATGTCTCCCACCTGCCGCTGAGGTACGCCTCGATGACCTTGACAAGGTACGCCGGCACTTCGTAGTAGCGCAGTGCTTCCACTATCTTCGCCCAAGGGATGGTGTTAAAGGCGTTCGTGACATCTAATGACACCGCCAGCACCACTCCTTTCCGGGAGACCATGTCCTCCGCCATGGACCTTACTCGTCCCACCGCATCCACCGTCGAGCGTCCTCGTCGAAACCCGTACTGGCTGTCGTGAATGGCATACCCCTTAACGACGACACAATAATATAAGAAGACCTGGTACGAATGAAAATAGGAGATACGTATTGTGCTAGTGGATATTGTTCATCCAATATTAGTATAGATAGCTCCTTCAAATATATGAACAAATTAGATAGACTAATTAAGATAATACAAGGCAAAGATAATAATATTGTCATCGCCAGTGACTATAACGCTAAGTCCACTATGTGGGGTGGAGACAAAATAGATAAAAGAGGAAGAATCTTAATGGAGACTTTGGTAACGAATCAGATAGTATCCATAAAAGTTAACATGAAATACACTTTCGAAAAGGAAAAAGATGAAAGTTTCCTCGACATAAGGAGTGTCGATCACAAACTAATTAAGCTTTATAAAAGAAAATTCCGCATATTTTTGACACATCTTTTATGTTATGCATGAAGTTTTTAATAAAGCGATAAATAATAACAGAGGTCATTTTAAATACTCAACGAAGAACTTAGATCCGTATGTAGCGGCACATGAGCTAGATGACAATTGGGGCCACGTTATTGTTTTGCCTCGGAGTACCAACATCGTTAGGATATACATAATGTAATAATAAACCAACTCCGAGCAAAACAATGTCGCCGCTACGTGTAACCGTCAAACAAAGGCGAATGGGAACTTTCCGACACCTCGACGCGTATAAATAAACAAACACGGTCGTAAGGTGACCAGTTTTTCAGTCTCCATCTCGAGCGATTTTAGTAGCAACCAACACACAGTCTTTTAGCGAATCAGTTATCGAGCGTCTTAGCGAACATCCTGTTAACGACACGTATCGGGCAATCTACGGTTGACTCTGTATTTATAATTATTTTAAAATATATTTGACAGTTTCAATATCGAGTAATCTCGGTATTTAAACTACCATACGTCCAATCATCCTCTACACAGATGTCTTTATTAAAAACTATGAAGAGATTAAAAATAATTTATTAAAGAAGCTTACAACCGACGTAAGGAACCAAGAAGAACTTGTACAAAATATTATAGAAATTACCTGCGAAGCAGTATTAAAAAAAATCTACCCACCTAGGGATATGAAGAATGCAGACTATTGGTGGAACGATCATATTGCCAAGCTTAGGAGAACAATGCACAGAGCTGGCAAAAAATCAGACAAAAATACAAACAAAAGAAAAATGGACTGCAAACCGCTATTTTGAAAAGTAAAAACCAAGCATGAAACGAATTTACGGCATCTAATAGATTACGGCAAAATTATTATTTGAGTACAGAGCCCACGATATCTTAAGCATGATCAATTCCATTTATAAAATAGGCAAAATACCCTAAAAATGGAAAGTCGCCGGGGTAATCCTGCTGGTAAAACAAGGAAAGCACCCTCTTCTTCCTAGATCATATTGCCCCATCAGTATTCTACCAGCAATGAGTAAAGTATGGGAAAGCACTTTTAACATTGCCATCCTTATCACTTAAATCTGTTTGATTTTCGCAAAGGTAAAAGCACAGTTGATGCAATTATGCAAGTCAGTAACTTTGCGAATGCCTGCGAAAAGAGAAATTTAGCTTGCATATTGATGACCATCTAGAGTGGACACACTAGTTGGAACTATGGAAAGTCTCTTACCAAATGTAAATGGTCCCACTAACACAGTTAGAAGAATATACTATAACGTCTAGGAGTCTGTACTATCGTATGCATTCCCAGTCTGGGCAGAAGCATTAAATAGAATAAGAAATAAAAAAATTTTGATAAAGACGCAAATATCGGCACTAATATGTACAACAACAGCATACAGGACAGTTACAGGAACAATTACTGTAATTATTTATTTATCTATCTTGAATACTTGTATTGTTAAATTTTTTATTTATCTATTTATTTATTTATTTATTAACTTACAATCTGAATTATGCAATGTTATATGCAATTATACGATATTTACATTTACTTGAATGATAATTGCTTGATGGTCTGAGTATTAATATGGAATGTTATATTCCTCGACATAGTCTGTACACAACGGGATGGTACGCAGATGTGATAACTGAAAGATTATTAATTTGATTATAGATATTACATTCACACACGATTAATAATGATATATTGTAAGAATCAATCACTTAATTGACTTTCTAATATTTAATTATGAATATTATATATCTGTAGGGGTGAGGTTAGGGCTTGGATTAGGGGCGTATAACGAGTTTCTTCCTGGGTTGTCCATCGTTGTTGCACAATCGAATTAGCGTTTATTGTCACAGATACAGATAATGCAAGATCGACACAAGAGACCGCGGTAATGACCTTAGGTCCGATATGACGAATCCACGGTCCACGGGTATACTTTGCTTCAAAGTCTATGTCGGACTCGACTTACTACTCGCGATGCAAGGATCATTTGATTAACTATTGGCTCAAACGTAGATTATTCACCGATCGTACCAACACCCACTAGGTATCTGGCTAATGAGGCTGCAAGAAAGGGAATGACTTTCCGTCACGACGACGCTGCAGAGGAAAACTACGATGGGGTGTGCCTAAGGGCACGAGATCATCGGATTCGTCGAGGAAAGCCTCCGCTCGGAGGGTGAGGGAAATGGACGTTGCTGTTAATTGGTTAATTTCTATGTTGGCGATTAGAAAAAGATGCTAGCCACCCTTGAGAGAGAGTTCCTAGCGGGAAGCGTCGTACGTGACGAAAGCAGGTCTCCCGTATCTCCCCGCAATAGATGACAGATTTATGGGCTGATAGAATAAAGACTATCAATCTGAAGGACTTTATTTGATTGAGTTCTAAGATTTGTAGCGGTTCCTCAGGCTATCTGAACATAAACTGTGAATGATGCATCAATATCTGGCGATCATCTTACCCAAAGAATGGGGTCTGCGTGTGGCGAGCTACAGGGCCATTGGAATGTTTATTGTCAAGTGTCGGCACGGCCCATTCTTCACAGGGGAGCTATATCTCCGTTAGGTGGAACGTTCATCCCGTGACCGTGGCTACGTCCGACGACCGGTTGTCGCCTCCAGCCTTATAACGGTGGTCATCTTCTAAATTCAATTAGAAGATGACCACCGTTATAAGATTATGTGAGCTGCTATGCAATACATCTCGGACTATTCTGCTAATTTTTTGAGGACATTTATAATTTAGTTTACTCTTATTTCTACCATAATTAAGTAAGTAAGATCTTTTATGTGGTTAGTGTACTCGTTATGTTTATGTGTTTACCGTTGGAGTCCCAAGCAGCGCGATCGCTGTTTAGATTTTGTGTCGGATAGTCCCAGTACATTTGAACGCTACGGATAACTGACGGTATCTCGTACTTCATCGTTATATTCTCAATAACATTTATTGAACAAAACTTGAAATATTTATCAATAGAGTTAAATCAGTTTTTTATGTCGACATATTTTAAACATCTGTATACAGACTACAAATTTCAAAGAAATTTTGCACAAAATTGCAGTTTAACAGTTTTGCGCCTACCATCATGTGAAATTTGACGTACGCAGCATTCGTTGTCCATAGACTTAAACCAGCTGTTTGGGTCAGAATACTTCAAAGATGGAATGAAAAGCACAAGACTTAAACAAAATTGTGCAAAAAAATTAAATTTAACTCATACATTACATCATACATTACATCATACATTACTCATACATTACATCACTCATAATTTGACTTACACTGCTTTCGGTGTCAATAGAATTAAAGCCGCGTTTTGTGAAGGATACCTCAAACACGAGAGAAAAGCATCAGATTTACCTGAAATTGTACTAAAAATTACATTTAAATGTTCTGCGCTTACCTTTCGTTGAATCTGTCGTACGTTGCGTTCGGTGTCAATAGGGTGAAACCAGGTTTTTGTGTTTTAGTCTATCGAGTCAGCAATAATTAGAACGTCATCCAGGTAAACAACAACGTACGAATAGGCAAGATCGCGACGTATGACATATTCCTTTTCCTTTCCTGGCTCACGTTACGGCTTATATGGAGCGCGAGACGTGACAAGAAAAAATGGTTAATATCATTGTTTTTTTAAATTTGCGATTAATGAAGTGATGTAGAATAAATTAATTTCATAATGTTAACAAGACAGTAACTATTTAGATACAATAAAATAAAATAACATAAAAGTAAGGTGTAAAATAAATCGTGGTATAAAATATGAGGATTAGTAACATAATTAATATGATCGAAAATGTGTATCATAAACAATTTAATATAATACAAAAATATTTTATTATCAATATTTATATGCAAAGTATCAGTATATAAAAGAATATAAAGATAGAAATGAAAAATATAATAAAAGAATAAATATACTAAGGCATGTAATTATCTTGGTGTTTATAATAAAACAGCGTAAGAGTTTTAAAATCAATTATAAATAATAAATTAAAATAATAAAGTATAGTATAATTCGTAATAAAGTATTACTTAATTTCAATGGTTATATGAAATTAAATTTCATTCTATCGTAATTTAGCGTTAACCGGAGTCGTGTAGTATTTAATTAGTGAGTATTTATACCATAAAACTTATGTTTCACTATAATCGAAATACTTTACTAAAAAATTTAATATTAAATTGATTAATATGTTACTTTCTATATATGTAATATATATTAATGCATTATAGTTCTTATGGGATATTTAAGTCGCGAAATCAATTTTTATTCATCATATATTTTATTCATCATATAACATCATCCATACGTATATCTATTTCCATTATGTGTCATGTTCATTAATTTATTATTATCATTTACTTTTGTTATTTCATTAGTTGAACTTGTAATATTATAATGTAGGTTTGCTTATTTATTAATTTAGTAAGCAACATTCATTGATTGAAGAAAATCACGATCTCAATATGCTTAGATTTTTATAAAATTATTGTTTACCGTTCATACCGGCGTTTATATTTTCTTGTGTAGTTTTGTTTTGGTATAGAGTTAGATAATCATGATGTGGTTCAATAATATGTCTATAATATAATCTTTACGTAATAACATTTAGACTTCTATACTAAGTCCATATGTTACAATTATGTTTTTTATCAAATAGTGAAAATGGTGGATAAATTTGATCAATTTGCATTCACCATACAGTCAAATCGTGTATTTTATGTATTGTTTATCAGTTAACTTTGTTTAATTTTCATTCATATAATGTTTACTATTTGATTTGTTCTAGTTCATTTGTCTCTTGCTATATATTTAGTAGGAAAAAATATATAACAAATTAACTTAGAATTCTTCTTCCATGTAATTTTTTACCACCTTGTATGTATTGTCCACGTTAGTTTATTCAGAACCATATTAGTCAACACGTGTTAATTACAATATAACTAATTGTCAAATTTATTATAATTATTTAATATAGCTAATAAATTTAATTAAAATCTTAATATATTGTTACGCCACGTGTAACATTTCCTTTGTAATCACATCGTTCTTCATGGACTTTCCAAGATGGATGCTATGTACTTTGCTATTAAGCACGTGCTCAAGTAACATGATAAAATTTACAATTTGTTTCTTTAACTGACAGTTCATGATGAAAAAGTATGTATTATTCGTATCTTCATAACTGGTGTTATTAATCTGAGATTTATTCATACTAAATGTGCTTCGGTGTTTTTTGGTTGCAGTTACACGTGTTATTCTGCATATTTATCTATCAGTATCATATTTTCTAATTTATAAATTTACTAATTATTATGTATCAACTACGTTAATCGATAATGTGTTGGGCTAACTCGAATTATTTCAGTTAGAGAAAAACTAACATAAATTTGTCTTTATTCACGTATATTTATAACGTATAAGTGTGGTGAGTTAATGACTTGTAGATTTTTAGTTTTAGTAATTAGTTTTATTGTTTTCCATGTTAAAGATTGATTTATGTAATTTAATAATTTCTTCTTAGTTTATATGATGTTAATTGTAATAGACATATTTCTATGTATTTAGGATATTCTCTGATAAAATCCAATATTAACTTATAGTCTCCATGTATATCGTTTTTGTCAATGTTGCATTACTGTTTAAGATTTAACTAATATCATCTTATTATTTATTGTATACGGATTTCATCTGGGTTACATCTAATTAGTATTATATAATTTTAAGTATAATATAATTCTCTTTAATTTGATTTAAGTTTTCTGTTACAAGTAAATATATTACATATTTCAATTAAGTTTATTACTGGATTCTTTATAACCATTAAACATCAATATGCCTTAATAGTTGATTTAGATTTCCTCTTAATTTGAGACAATATCATTAAAATATATCTTTTGGATATCTTACTGTTATCCAAAGTATCATATTCTATATCAAATGTAGATATTAAATAATTTTATACCTTCAAAAGAATGAAACAGAAAGAAAAACATATTCATTGTGCCTTTTCTTTAAAATTTCTAATATGCTACAATAACCATTTTATATTGTTCTATCCAGTGGTATGTTATTGATGTCGTTCCTATTACTTATTATTTAGACATGTTATAGATAAAATTATCCATAATTTTATACATATTGATAATCATAATTTTGTTAAACAGATGATATATTTAAGTATATTCTTATTAATATCAAATGTTTTATATTATCATTAATGTTTGATGCTAAGCTATTAATCTTTGGATTCATATATTTCATGATATTGCTAACAGAATATTAAAATATTTTAGATTTATCATTCTACTTGTGGTATTTTAATTTATCTATAGTTCCTTATTATAGTTTAACACTTTACCACTTCTTTATTGTGTGCTACTAGTTAATTACATAGTATGAGTAATTTAAAGTGGTCGCGAATGTCAGTAAATGTACACTTAATAATGTTTAACATACATTAAATATATGCATCGTGTTACTTATTATTTATCATTGGTGTCTCCCCATAGTGGAGTTCTACTTTTAGTATTTACAAGTCGTTAGTTTCAATTGCATTCTTTATTCAGTGTTCTGTTAATTTCAGCACACGATGTATAAGTGCGTTTAATCTTAAATATGAATATCTATTTTAAATGCGTCACAACTCATGAGTATGTCATATAAAATAAAAATTTTTAACTTGTGTCAGTACTGCTGCCTATTAGGCTGTATTACAGCTTTGATCCTATTAGCACGAGTTAGATTACTTAATCACATGCATACTAGGTTACTTTTCATATATTATTAGTCTATTACGTTACATTTCCTTAAGGTATTTGTTAATTAATAAAATTTATCTGGATTTGTAGTTGTATGGGAATTTACTTGGTAATTTCCGGATATCGTATACACGTAATGAAATATCATCACTTAGAATGCCAGTTATGTAATTTTAACATGTCTTTATATTATCTTCATATTCATTGCCATGTATTTATGTTATAATACTTTATTGCTTTGATATAGGCCACGTCATGATATGATAATTAAGCAATTTAGCCTGTAATTGAATTTAGAAGATGACCACCGTTATAAGATTATGTGAGCTGCTATGCAATACATCTCGGACTATTCTGCTAATTTTTTGAGGACATTTATAATTTAGTTTAATCTTATTTCTACCATAATTAAGTAAGTAAGATCTTTTATGTGGTTATTGTACTCGTTATGTTTATGTGTTTAACCGTTGGAGTCCCAAGCAGCGCGATCGCTGTTTAGATTTTGTGTCGGATAGTCCCAGTACATTTGAACGCTCCGGATAACTGACGGTATCTCGTACTTCATCGTTATATTCTCAATAATATTTATTGAACAAAACTTGAAATATTTATCAATAGAGTTAAATCAGTTTTTTATGTCGAGATATTTTAAACATCTGTATACAGACTACAAATTTCAAAGAAATTTTGCACAAAATTGCAGTTTAACAGTTTTGCGCCTACCATCATGTGAAATTTGACGTACGCAGCATTCGTTGTCCATAGACTTAAACCAGCTGTTTGGATCAGAATACTTCAAAGATGGAATGAAAAGCACAAGACTTAAACAAAATTGTGCAAAAAAATTAAATTTAACTCATACATTACATCATACATTACATCATACATTACTCATACATTACATCACTCATAATTTGACTTACGCTGCTTTCGGTGTCAATAGAATTAAAGCAGCGTTTTGTGAAGGATACCTCAAACACGAGAGAAAAGCATCAGATTTACCTGAAATTGTACTAAAAATTACATTTAAATGTTCTGCGCTTACCTTTCGTTGAATCTGACGTACGTTGCGTTCGGTGTCAATAGAGTGAAACCAGGCTTTTGTGTTTTAGTCTATCGAGTCAGCAATGATTAGAACGTCATCCAGGTAAACAACAACATACGAATAGGCAAGATCGCCCAAGGCCTTTAGAATAGCCTTCTGAAAAACGGACGGATTGAAA
This sequence comes from Bombus dahlbomii, assembly GCA_037178635.1. Taxonomy (NCBI): domain Eukaryota; kingdom Metazoa; phylum Arthropoda; class Insecta; order Hymenoptera; family Apidae; genus Bombus; species Bombus dahlbomii. Next base: position 4,751,608 of record CM074117.1, read on the forward strand.
AAAATTTTTCAATTCAAATGGTATCGTTATATACTCGTATTGTCCGTCGGGGGTGACAAATGCTGTATATCTTGTAGAATTAGGATGAATGGGGATTTGATGGAATCCACTGGCCATGTCCAGGCTAATAAAGTTCCTCGTCTTTTGCAATATCGCGATTTGATCCGCAATAAGAGGTAGAGGATACCGCGATCCGCGACCGTAATTTTATTTAGTTCTCGAAAATCTATCTGAGCCATCTTTCGTCTCCACGAGTAACATAGGGTTCGCGGACGGTGAATTACTAGGCTTTCTGATTCTTGTTCTAATTAATTCGCTTATTCTTTCACGTATTATTCTGCGCTCTTCCTCGCTAAATCTATAAGGACTTCTTTGTACAGTGATGTTTGGGTCAATTAATCGTATTTCTAACTGGCCTGTATTTACGCGAGTACGTAGGAAACCCGTAACGAATGAATATTTTAATATTTTGAGAAGAGAAATCAGTCGACTTTTATCATTGCTATGTTCATCAGTGTCAACCTCATTAATATCGATCTCGTTTTCAGCGGTTCTATTATCGACATTAATTATTTTTGTTTTACACATAGCGAGGCTATTTTGTGCAATATTAAGTCAAAACCTTGTCTCAAAATTTCACGACCAATCATGATATCATATTTTAAGTAATTATCAGCAAGAATATGGAAAATTATCTCCAAGGTAAAACTATTAATACCATTAACACTGTTAAGGTTATTTGGTGTATATGGAATCAAAGAAACGCTTGGGTAAATTGTAAGGTACTGTAAGTATATATATATCGTGAATATTAAAGTACAAAGTGTGGAATACAATATAAGCTGGTCCAGATCCACACGCTAGCAATGTTACTCTGAGACTGAAAGAATCCTGAAGCCAACGTCGCACATGTACCGCTTATGATCTGTCATCGACGCATTCTTTTGTCTATGCGCTATCGATGGCCTCAGCGTTTGAGAAAACCGAATACCAGATGTAGAGTTTTCTTAGAAGTGGCGATCACTTCAACAAATACATACAATGGAAAAGATTTCAGACGTACATTTATCATCGATTGAAACGTACATGGCATTACTACTACATCAGTCATTCTTTTGCCGGAAAATTTCAAGGCTATAGACTCTCTAATTAGTGAACATTCAGCTCCAGAATTGAAATAAAATGGGAACGACTCACCCAGATGACATAATTTATCAGTTCGGGCTTCCAATACGCAGGAGTCGACTTGCCGTTTCAAGATTTAAAGCAGAAAATAGCGCGCTATTTTGTAAAGGGCTGTTCTTCATAAGTAGATTAACAGCTGCACATCATGCGGCTGGATCGGCACCCGCGACTTCTGGGTGAAAACGTGGTAGCGCCAATCTTTTTGATTTCACACTCGGTTTTTGCGTTAACGTCTGCATTAAATCACGCATGATGGCCCTATGGTTATAACCGGCACTGATCCCACTTGTGATGTTCGGTCATCGTTATAGTCAGGATTAGGGTTAGGGGCGTGTAATGAATCTTTACTAGAACTATCCATTGTTGTTATAATATCGAGGTATTGTTTATTAGCATAAGTGTGGATATTATGGGATTGACAAATAACCCCTGTGATTAAGCACTAATGACAATGATTTTGGGTTCGATAACGAATCCACAGTCAACGGGATGGTAAATACACTTTCCTCCAAGGTCTAAGTCTGAATCTCGGTTAAAATAAAAACGTAAAGTATTAACTGATCGTGAAAGACGTTGTTTTCTCGTTGATGAGATCGTACGAGAGAATGTGTTTTCCGTTACGGTGATGCTGCAGAGGAAAACTATGATGGGGTGTGTCCAAGGTCATGAGATCATCGTATTCGTCGAGGAAAGCTACCGCTCGGAAGGTGAAGGAAATGGACGTTGCTGTTAATTGGTTAATTTTAATGTTGGTGGTTGAAGAAGGATGGTAACTGCCATTGAGAAAAAGTTGCTAGCGGGAAGCGTCGTTCGTGAGGAAAGCAGATCTCCCGTATCTTCCCGTAGTAGGTGATAGATTTACGGAGTGTTAGGATAAAGACTGTTTGTCCGTTTGAAGGACCTTAGTTAACTAAATCCTAAGATTTATAGCGGGTTCTCAGACTAGCGGAACATGTACTGTGGAGATGCATCGACATCTAGTAATCATCCTGCCCGAAGAACGGGGTCTGTGTTTGGTGAGCCACGGGGCAGAAACCATTGGAATGTTTAGTGTCGAGTGTCGCTACAACTATTTCTTTATAATTTTATACTATTATTCTATACCTCTATTATTATAATGTGTTTTTAATATTTTTATGTTGTATATCCTATATACAATATCGTATATTTAATTAAATAACTCGAACAAGAAAAGCGTCACCATCATTTGGTGACTGGGCCCCCACAGAAGTATACCCGTCGCATAGATATGTGCGACGTGGCGACGAACGTGTTAATAATCTAACGAATATAAAGAAATACGTATGTATAAATATTATAGAACATATAAAATATATAAAATTTACATTATAGAATTTACATTATTAAACAAGGCCAATTAATGATACATCCAGCATAAAAATCTTCGACCTTCGTTCTTACTCACGGCACTTCACACTCGCACGTTGACCACGTCTTCTTAAACCGTTTGGTTTATATCGCTTACGTTGCTTCCTCTTCTTGCGCTAGAAGAAAACGCAAGAAAACGGATGGAAAGAAATAAATACCAACCATAGAACGAGCGAGGAATAAATTCAGAATATAAAATTACATACCTTTACAACTGGATCAGATGCCAAAGACGTGGAAACCTCCGTGTTCATGATTGTAGGAAACCGGAGCGCGTATCACAAAAAAAAGCGAACGAACACGAAAACTGTTATCATGAAAAGCGAAACCACCCCAATTAATTAAAAGCGAGGCAAAGCGGCAGCCACATGGAAATACTGATCTAAATTCCCGTAATGACAAGTATAAATAATTCAAGGAAAAGCGCAAAAACATGCGTATCTCAATTGATAATATTCACGATTATAACACTTCATATAATTGGAACGATGGAAATGCGCACAAAGAGAATCAACGAAGATTGCGAAGCAATCTAGCGCACCTCAGTCGATAAATCCTATGATGAGCAAAACAAGCAGAACAACGAAAAACAACGCACTATGATCAGTAAATCCACTTCGCACTACCTTCCAGAAACAGTAAATGAAGCTCACGACAAACACACGAATGCTCGGAAGAAGAAAATTTTATTGAAGAGCGCGAAATAACACGTGCTGCACGATCAAGACTCAGTTCAACAATAGGACAGCCGCTGGCGTGCACCGCTCTACACGCGTGACCGTCCCACTACGATTTCCCGGCCACGATATTTTGCGCGACGATCAGGCGACATTTTCTCACGTAGTGTCGATGGGAAACTAAGAGATCAAGACGCGGCGTCAACAAGATAGCCGGACAGACAAAACTTCAGCAAAGATACACATACCAGAGGTATCTTGAACATTCTCACTAGCATCAGCATGGAAGGTTCCAGAAGCATCACAGACGAAACTTCAGCAAAAGCGTCAATAGGAAGCTGAGAAATTAAGACACGGGGTAAACAGGACAACCAAGCAGACGAAGCAACAGCGAAAGATAAGCGATTACAGTATCCATATTCTGTCACGTACCGTCGATGGGAAACTAAGACTGCAGCGTTGCAATTCCCATGGGAGCAATCTGTCACGTGACAATTATCCCATGGTAGACTTAGATATAAATAAGCGTAACATCATAGTGTATGTTCTAGTCAAAAAAGTCCATAATAGTCAGTCAGATAAATCTAGGATAGTTTCAGTTAGTAAAGTTCAGTTAGAATAGCTCAGAAAAGTCAGAAAATTTCAGAATAGCTCAGAAAAAGTTCAGTTACTAGTTTGGTAAAGTTCAGTTTCAGTACAATTCAGTTACCAATAATTTACCATTCGTCGCCATGTCGTCAGTCTATTGTCACGTCAAATGTCTTACATTGTATAATTAAAAGTAAAAAAGAGTCTAACTCTTAGAGTTACCATTTGTCAACCGAAAGGTTACACCCGTCAACCAGTTAATCAACTGTCAACAACTCATCAACTTTCAACAACTAATTAACTAGTTAGTCTTCACTGAAATTTAGTTAGTTATAAAGTTGTAAGTCTTAATTATACTAACTGTCGAAACAAGTTTGTAAAGTGCGACCTACCGACAAGTTGTACATCGAGAAGCAATTGACTTCATAAATACATTCAAGGTGAAAATTTCAAATTCTGTATACTTTCTTCTTTGATAATTTCTGGGTTGTATGATATTCGGCACCGAAATAAAATTATTCTTCGACAGTTACAATTGACGATCGAAAATATCAAGTGTATGATTAATGTGGCAGATATTCAAGACATATTAAACCCATAACGACCGTTCGCTGTATTAACTAGTGATCTGACGCAGCCGAAGACGTTGCGCTGATTACAATGTGTTTATTCATCGAAAACACTTACGGGATTTCGTTCTTTTCTTCCCACTGTTAGCAAATATTGCTCATCTTTGATTGAGACCTACGAAACCACATTGGTTATCCACAGAGAACACCGTCGTCGATCGACATATTCATCCTTGCTCACGATTTTGCTAAGTAATTACAAATTAAACAATTGTTTTCTAAATTCTTAACTATTGATAATAAAAACGATCATTCGCTGTGTTAACTTGTGATTACGATGCAGCCGAAAACGTTGCGCGGGATTACGGTGTCTTCAACCATTGAAGATACTTACGGATTTTCGCATTCCTCCTCCCATTGTCAGCGATTTATCGCTCATCTCGGGGCAAGGTTTGCGAAATCGCACAGGTCTCACACAGAGAGGATCATTAAATTAATTTGTGTCCATATTAGATACCAAAAGCAAGAAAGAATCGCAGAAATAAGGATCACCTTAGCAAAAAGCGAGATGAACGTTAGTTTAAACGTCTGTTAGCGGCCGAAATCAAAAGAGAAGAAAAGTAGCGTAGAAAGGAATTAGGACTAAACATCGAAAGTTTCGAACCTAGTTTCTTCCCCTCGAAATCACCAATATCCGAACACTCGAGTGCGACCCAATACGAAATGTCCCACCCTTTTCTGTCAAGAACGCCATCAACAACATTGTATGACAGCGATTGTCATAATCCTAGTGATGTTATAACTCAATCATATTGAATACATCTTGTTTATTGAAACCAATTATTTATTTTAAACAGCTTTAATCTTCACCCATGCCAGTATTCCTGCACATAGTACTTAGCCGAAACGTGGAATCTATTTACCAGTTGCATTAGACGCTATTTAACCCTAGCTACTTAACGCACGCCACTTCCAGCGTCGAAATAAGCTCAGCAGCTCGCAAAACGCAGTCTTTCGACGATTTTGACGAAAACTAGCTAGTATTTCGTTCCTATTAGAAATATTTCGACGTTTAAACGATTCTTTCACTCCATTTTACACGCTGCATGTTGTGCACGCCACATTTAGCGTCGAAACAAGCCCAGTAGCTCGCTAAACGCAACCATCCGTCGATTTTGGCGAGAACTATCTGTTATTTCGTTGCTGTTGTAGATATTTCGATGTTTTAACGTTCTTTCCACCCCATTTTACACGCCGAATGTTGTCCGGGTCACCCTTCGTGTCGAAACATAACCAGAAGCTCCCAAAACGCAATTCTTAGTCGATTTACTCGAAAAAAAAACAGTTATTTCCTTCCGTTTGGTGATACTTCGCCGTTTAAACGCTCTTTTCACTCCATTTTACACGCTGAATATATAATGGTATATGGTATAAATATATGTCGGAAATGAAAACGCTGGATATCACACTGAGTGTATTGTGAAAACATTGAATGCCACACTGGGCATATCGTAAAAACGCTAAATATTGTCGTATTGTCTCACTAGGCGTGTGTGGAAATGCGAATGCTATTGCATTGTCGCACCAGGCGTGTGTGGAAACATAGAATGCTATTGCATTGTCGCACTAGGCGTGTATGGTAACATTATGTCAGATGTTATGGTCATAGTGTTAGTGATGATGAATTCTTTGTTTTTGTTTTCAGTTCGTATGCTTCGTAATTGTATAATAACAAAATTACTTTGCCAACAATTGAATTATACACTTGATGTTCTCGTACATTAGGCTTAAAGTTGTTTTCGTACTAATCAGTTAATAATGATTGAGTCATCCATGCATTACATTGTGATTTCAAAGTAACAAGAAGTCTTTTCCTATGATATTTTAGGGTACGAGAATTTTTTAATTTATAAATATTTAAGAGCATCAACTTATATGTCCCAGGTTCATTTGTACATAATGCAACTGTAGTGCGTTCTTTATTGTTTTTATATCCTTGTGGCGGCACTCGAGAACAAATACCGTGACTAGACATTAACTAGAACCGGACGACGATAGCGTAGTGATTAGGGCCTTTGGTTACGAACTTTCAGGACTCAGGTTCGAATCCCGGTGCCCGTAGTCCGATATATTTCTTCCACGACACAATAATTAGAAAGTAAATACACTAAACCCCCAGCAGCTATATTTACAGCCAACTACAAAAACTATCACGGGCCTAGTCCGCCACATCCTTTTACAGATTTTTCTGTTCTCTTCACCAATATCATTTGTGGAAGAGCTCTTCATTATAGAAAGGTCTCGCGCATATTATAGATTTTTCTTCCACAGTACTGGTACTGGCATTTGCTCCGTACACTTGCTGTAGACGTATGTCATGACGTCTTTTAAACAATAACCAACTCTCGTTCATTTTAAAATTTGAATACAAGCATATGATCTACCCAATTCAATAGCCTTCTCGAAGAGCAAAGCATCGGATATAAAGTGACCCTTTTCTCTCTAAACTGACCTGGCTACTGACCAATAAGCAGTGTTGCAGTTAATCGCGTACGGGTTTTATAATAACCTGTCTTTTTTGTCCTTTAGATTTATCTGCAAATTTCATATTTTTTACAACGTTTTGTTTTATCCCACGAATCATTGAATCGTTTACGCTATATTCCGCTGCGATAACTGTAGACTGTAATGTTTTCAATCTTCAAAGACGTGCAACTGTTATTTCAGGGATGATATCACATAGCTTTTCTTATTTACTGTATTAAACATTTATACTAAATATGTATGCGAAAACTGTAGTTAATGATAACAATAAAATTTACGAATGTTCAAAGTATACGATGGGGATCGTATTATATGAGGTGGAGATATAGTTGTAGGTGATGGTGCTACTGCTGGTGTAGAGGTCGAGATAGGTTCTGCTGCGGGTGTAGCAAGATGATTACCAGATGTCGATGCATCTCTACAGTACATGTTCAGCTAGGCTGAGGACCCGCTATAAATCTTAGGATTTAGTTAACTAAGGTCCTTCAAACGGACAAAACAGTTTATCCTAACAGTCTCTAAATCTATCGCCTACTACGGGAAGGTACAGGAGACCTGCTTTCCTCAAGAACGACGCTTCCCGCTAGGAACTCTTTCTCAAGGGCGGCTATCATCCTTTTCTAACCGCAAACATAGAAATTAACCAATTAACAGCAACGTCCTTATCCTCCTCACCCTCATTCCCCCCCTTATTTCCTCACCCTCCAAGCGGAGGCTTTCCTCGAGGAATCAGATGATTCCGTGCCCTTAGGCACACCCCATCAGAGTTTACCTCTGCAGCGTCATCGTGACGGAAAGTGATTTCCTTTCTTACAGTCTCATTAGCCAGTTACCTAGTGTGTACGATCGGCGAATAATCCACGTCTCAACAAAGAGCTGGTCAAGCAATCCTTGTATCGCGTGAAGTAAGGCGAGTCCGACTTACACTTTGAAAAAAAGTGTATCTGTTATTCTGTGGACCGTGGATTCGTCATATCGAACTTAAGGTCATTGTCATTAGTGTCCAGTTACCGCGGCCACTTGTCAATCTTGAAACATCCATACTTGTGTTAATAACCGCTACCTCGATTGTGCGACAACGATGAATAACCGAGGTGAAGATTCGTTATACGCCCCTAATCCAAGCCCTAACGTCAACCCGACATATATATATAATAAAGTGTTAGGATTTATATAATTAGAGTTTGCAGTTAAGAGAAATAATGATAGCTTTGCCGCGGAAAATCACGTTCACAATATATTACAACGTAAGAAAGATCAATAATTCGTAAATCGTGGATAATGTTACAAATATTATAATTTACTACAAAATGTTAGATCGCGAATTAGGAATCTTGCACAGAATCAATTCTAGAATTAATGATAAATACTAATTCTTAAATGGATGTCGATATTTACGATATGGCTATTAACATCGGTTTGTACATCTCATGTGTATACCTATATCTTGTTAGTTTATTTAAAGTACTTTGTTTTTGTTATACCGTATGTGGACTATTCGCATGGTGTAGCTTTCGCTTGCTTCCGCTACGGCACGTGCAGAGCGCGGGACGTGACAGTATAATAGAGAGAAAACAGCGTTTACACGTCGAAATATTTCAAACGGTGCGGATATTACAGTCACTTCTCGACCAATTCGAAGAAAGATCACGTTTTGCGAGCTGCTTGGATCGTCTCGATGCTGCAAGTGGCGTGCACTACATTCGGCGTGTAAAATGGAGCGGGAAGAGCGCTTACACGTTGAAACATCTCCAACTGGAAGGGAACTACCGTCATACTACGTCAAAATCGACGAAAGATCATATTGGTCAGATGCTGGGATTATTTCGACGCAGAAAATGGAAAACTCTATACTCGGGGTTAAAAGCAGAAGGACAGAGCGTCAAAATGTCGAAATATCTCCAACCGGAAGGAAACTACAGATATATTCCGTAAAAATCGACGAAAAATCGCGTTTTGCGAGCTACTTGGATCGCCTCGATGCTACAAGCGGCGTCCACTACACTCAGCCTGTGAAATGGTCTGAAAAGAGAAATAAAAACGTCGAAAAATCTCCAACGGGAAGGATATTACTACTTTTTTTCGTAATAAAAGCAGAAAGATCGTGTATAGCTAGTTGCTAATTTTGTTTCGATGCTGAATGTGGCGAGCACTATATTTGGCATGTAAAAAGGTGTAGAACGAACGTTGAATCGTCGAAACATATCCACCAGGAAGGAAATTACAGTCAAATTTCATCAAGACCAACGAAACGTCACCTTTTGCGATCTTATGGATGACCTCGATGCTGCAAGCGGCGCCCACTACACTCAGCCTGTGAAATGATGTGAAAGGAGCAATAAAAAGGTCGAAATATCTCCAACGGGTGAGAAATTACGTTAGGTTATCGTCCAAACAGACGAAAGTTTACGTTTTGTGAACTGCTTGGACTGCAGCGATGCTGCGATAGGCGTGCACAACATTTTGCGTGTAAGGTGGAGTGAAAAGAGCGTTTGAATATTGAAATATCGCCAACGGCACGGAAATTACAGTCTGTTTTCGCCAAAATCGATGAATGATTGCGTTTTTCGAAAGCCTGGAATAGTTCCCGCGATGAATGGTGGAGTGTACCCCATTGTGCATATAAACTAGAGAATAAAGAATGTTTAAGCGTCGAAATATCTCCAACCGAACGGAAATTACAGTCAGTTTTCGCCAAAATCGTCGAATGTTCGCGTTTTGCGGGAGCGTGGATTAGTTTCGACGATGTATCCTGTGAGAAATCCATTGTGCATCCGAAATGGAGTGAAAAGAGCGTCGAAACGTCGAAATATCTCCAACGGAACGGAAATTACAGTAATTTTTCGCCCAAGAATGGGGAAAGATTGCGTTTTCGAGTGGTTGAGTTAATTTCGGCGATGAATGTGGCGTGCACTACATTCCGCGAGTGAGACGGATTGAAAAGAGCATATAAACGTCGAAATATCTCCAACGCAAAGGAAATTACAGTCAGTTTACGCAAAATCAACGAATGATTGCGTTTTGCTGTAACGTGGGTGAGTGTCGCGGATGAATCTTGTGAGGAATCCAATTTCCGTGTAAAATGGAGTAAAAAGAGCGTTTAAACGTTGAAATATATCCAGCGGAACAGAAATTACAGTCAGTTTACGCCAAAATCGACTAATGATCGCGTTTTGAGGCAGCGTGGGTAATTTCGACGATGAATGCTGCATGCTCTACATTCTGCGCGTGAGGTGTATTGAAAAGAGCGTTTAAACGCCGAAATATCCCCAACGGAAAGGAAATTACCGTCAGATCTTTGCCAAAATCGACGAATGATCACGTTTTACGAGTGGTTGTGTTAGTTTCGACGTTGTATCTTGTGAGGACTATATTGTGCGTGTAAAATGGAGTGAAAAGAGCGTTTAAACGTCGAAATATCTGCAACGGGTGGGAAATTTCAGTGATTCTTCGTCAAGAAACGACGAAATATCGCGTTTTGCGAGAAACTGAGCTTGCTTTGACGCTGGAAACAGCGTGCACTGCGTTTTGCTTGTCAAAAAGAGTAAAAAGAGCGTTTAAGCGTCGAAATATCTGCAACGGGTGGGAAGTTTCAGAGATTCTTCGTCAAGAAACGAAGAAATATCGTATTTTGCGAGAAACTGAGCTTGTTTTGACGCTGGAAACAGCGAGCACTGCGTTTGGGTTGTCAAAAAGAGTTAAAAGAGCGTTTAAACGTCGAAATATCTCCAACGCAAAGGAAATTACAGTCATTGTTCGCGCAAGTATATGGGGAGAGATGCGTTTTACGAGTGGTTGAGTTAATTTCGGCGATGAATGTGGCGTGCACTACATTCTGCGCATGAGGTGGAGTGAATAGGGCGTTTCAACGTCGAAATATCTCCAACGGGAAGGAAATTACAGAAATTTTTCGTTAAAATCAGCGATAGATCGCGATTTGCGAGATATTGCGAGTGGTTTCGCAGCTAACCGCAACGTGCACTACTTTCGGAGTGTGAAACTGAATGAATGGAGCGTTTAAACTTCGAAATATCTCCAACGGGAAGGATATTACAGTTACTTTTCGAGAAAATCGATGAAAGATCGCGTTTTGCGAGCTACTGCTGGTGGTTTGGCCACTAAAAGCGACGTGCGCTACATTCGGCGTGTAATACTGTGTGAAAGGGGCGTTTAGACGTCGGAATAACACCAACGGGAGGAAAATTTCAGTCATTTTTCGTCAAGAAACGACGAACGATCGCGTTTTGCGAGAAACTGCGCTTGGTTTGACGCTGGAAACAGCGAGCACTGCGTTTGGGTTGTCAAATGGAGTTAAAAGAGCGTTTAAACGTCGAAATATCTCCAACGGGAAGGAAATTACAGACATTTTTTGTTAAAATCGACGAAAGATCGCGATTTGCGAGATATTGCGAGTGGTTTGGCCACTAAAAGCGACGTGCGCTACATTCGGCGTGTAATACTGAGTGAAAGGGGCGTTTAAGCGTCGAAATAACACCAACGGGAGGGAAATTTCAGCCTTTTTCGTTTAGAAACGACGAAAGATCGCGTTTTGCAAGCAACTGCGCTTGGTTTGACGCTGGAAACAGCGAGCACTGCGTTTGGGTTGTCAAATGGAGTTAAAAGAGCGTTTAAACGTCGAAATATCTCCAACGGAAAGGAAATTACAGTCTGTTTATGCGAAAATCGACGAATGAACGCGTTTTGCGGTAGCGTTGGTTAGTTTCAACGATGTATCTTGTGAGAAATCCATTGTGCATCTGCAATGGAGTGAAAAGAGCGTTTAAACGTCGAAATATCTCCAACGGAAGGGAAATTACAGTAATTTTTCGCTCAAGTAAGGGGACAGATTGCGTTTTCGAGTGGTTGAGTTAATTTCGGCGATTAATGTGGCGTGCACGACATTCTGCGCGTTAGACGGAGTGAAATGAGCGTTTGAACATCGAAATATCTCCAACGGAATGGAAATTACCGTCAGTTTCCGCAAAATCGAAGAATGTTTGCGTTTTGCTGTAACGTGGTTTAGTGTCGACGATGTATCTTGTGAGAACTATATTCTGCGGGTAAAATAGAGTAAAAGAGCGTTTAAACGTCGAAATATCTCCAACGGAAAGGAAATTACAGACATTTTTCGTTAAAATCGACGAAAGATCGTGTTTTGCGAGTAACGGGGCTTGGTTACGCTCTGGAAATAGAGTGCACTGTGTTTGGCTTGTCAAAAAGAGTTAAAAGAGCGTATAAACGTCGAAATATCTGCAACGGGGGGGGGGGGGGAAATTTCAGTAATTTTTCGTCAAGAAACGACGAAAGATCGTATTTTGCGAGAAACTGAGCTTGTTTTGACGCTGGAAACAGCGAGCACTGCGTTTGGGTTGCCAAAAGAGTTAAAAGAGCGTTTAAACGTTGAAATATCTCCAACGGAAAGTAAATTACCGTCAGATCTTCGCCAAAATCGACGAATGATCACGTTTTACGAGTGGTTGTGTTAGTTTCGACGGTGAATCTTGTGAGGACTATATTGTGCGTGTAAAATGGAGTTAAAAGAGCGTTTAAACGTCGAAATATCCACAACGGGTGGGAAATTTCAGTGATTCTTCGTCAAGAAACGACGAAATATCGCGTTTTGCGAGAAACTGAGCTTGTTTTGACGCTGGAAACAGCGTGCACTGTATTTGGGTTGTCAAAAGGAGTTAGAAGAGCGTTTAACCGTCGAAATATCTCCAACGGGAAGGATATTACAGTTACTTTTCGATAAAATCGATGAAAGATCGTGTTTTGCGAGCTACTGCTGGTGGTTTGGCCACTAAAAGCGACGTGCGCTACATTCGGCGTGTAATACTGCGTGAAAGGGGCGTTTAGACGTCGAAATAACACCAACGGGAGGAAAATTTCAGTAATTTTTCGTCAAGAAACGACGAAAGATCGCGTTTTGCGAGGAACTTAGCTTGTTTTGACGATGAAAACAGCGAGCACTGCGTTTGGCTTGTTAAAAGGAGTTGAAAGAGCGTTTAAGCGTCGAAATATCTGCAACGGGTGGAAATTTCAGTAATTTTTCGTCAAGAAACGACGAAAGATCGCGTTTTGCGAGGAACTTAGCTTGTTTTGACGCTGAAAACACCGAGCACTGCGTTTGGCTTGTTAAAAGGAGTAAAAAGAGCGTTTAAACGTCGAAATATCTCCAACGAGAAGGAAATTACAGACATTTTTTGTTAAAATCGACGAAAGATCGCGTTTTGCGAGATATTGCGAGTGGTTTGGCCACTAAAAGCGACGTGCGCTACATTCGGCGTGTAATACTGAGTGAAAGGGGCGTTTAAGCGTCGAAATAACACCAACGGGAGGGAAATTTCAGCCTTTTTCGTCTAGAAACGACGAAAGATCGCGTTTTGCGAGCAACTGCGCTTGTTTTGACGCTGGATAGAGCGAGCACTGCGTTTGGGTTGTCAAATGGAGTTAATAGAGCGTTTAAACGTCGAAATATCTACAACGGGGAGGAAATTACAGACATTTTTCGTTAAAATCGACGAAAGATCTCGATTTGCGAGATATTGCGAGTCTTTTCGCAGGTAACCGCGACTAGCACTAATTTCGGAGTGTGAAACTGAGTGAATGGAGCGTTTAAACGTCGAAATATCTCCAACGGGAAGGAAATTACAGCCTGTTTACTCCATAATCGACCAATGATCGCGTTTTGCGGGAGCGCGTGATAGCTTCGACGATGAATGTGGCGTGCACAACATTCCGCGCGTGAGACGGAGTGAAAAGAGCGTTTAAACGTCGAAATATCTGCAACGGAAGGGAAATTACAGTCAGTTTACGCCATAATCGACGAATGATCGCGTTTTGCTGTAACGTGGGATAGTGTCGACGCTGTATCTTGTGAGCACTATATTCTGCGGGTAAAATAGAGTGAGTAGAGCGTTTAAATGTCGAAATATCTCCAACGCAAAGGAAATTACAGTCAGTTTACGCAAAATCGACGAATGATCGCGTTTTGCGGGAGCGCGTGATAGCTTCAACGATGAATGTGGCGTGCACAACATTCTGCGCGTGAAACGGAGTGAAAAGAGCGTTTAAACGTCGAAATATCTCCAAGGGAATGGAAATTACCATCAGATCTTTGCCAAAAACGACGAATGATCACGTTTTACGAGTGGTGGTGTTAGTTTCGACGATGTATCTCGTGAGGACTATATTGTGCGTGTAAAATGGAGTGAAAAGAGCATTTAAACGTCGAAATATCTGCAACGAGTGGGAAATTTCAGTGATTCTTCGTCAAGAAACGACGAAATATCGCTTTTTGCGTGAAACTCAGCTTGTTTTGACGCTGGAAACAGCGTGCACTGCGTTTTGCTTGTCAAAAAGAGTTACAAGAGCGTTTAAACGTCGAAATATCTGCAACTGGAGGGAAATTTCAGTAATTTTTCGTCAAGAAACGACGAAAGATCGTATTTTGCGAGAAACTGAGCATGTTTTGACGCTGGAAACAGCGAGCACTGCGTTTGGGTTGTCACAAAGAGTTAAAAGAGCGTTTAAACGTCGAAATATCTCCAGCGGAAAGGAAATTACAGACTGTTTACTCCATAATCGACGAATGATCGTGTTTTGCGGGAGCGCGGGATAGCTTCAACGATGAATGTGGCGTGCACAACATTCTGCGCGTGAAACAGTGTGAATAGAGCGTTTAAACGACGAAATATCTCCAACGCAAAGGAAATTACAGTCATTTTTCGCGCAAGTATATGGGGAGAGATGCGTTTTGCGAGTGGTTGAGTTAATTTCGGCGATGAATGTGGCGTGCACTACATTCTGCGCATGAGGTGGAGTGAATAGGGCGTTTCAACGTCGAAATATCTCCAACGGAAAGGAAATTACCGTCAGTTTACGCAAAATCGACGAATGTCTGCGTTTTGCTGTAAGGTGGGTTAGTGTCGACGCTGTATCTTGCGAGAACTATATTCTGCGGGTAAAATAGAGTGAAAAGAGCGTTTATACGTCGGAATATCTCCAGCGGAAAAGAAATTATAGTCAGTTTACGCCAAAATCGGCGAATGATCGCGTATTGCGGTTGCGTGGGTCAGTTTCTACGATGTATCCTGTGAGAAATCCATTGTGCATCTGAAATGGAGTGAAAAGAGCGTTTAAACGTCGAAATATCTCCAACGGAACGGAAATTACAGTAATTTTTCGCCCAAGTATGGGGAAAGATTGCGTTTTCGAGTGGTTGAGTTAATTTCGGCGATGAATGTGGCGTACACTACATTTTACGCGTGAGGTGGAGTGAAAAGAGCGTTTAAACGTCGAAATATCTCCAACGGGAAGGAAATTACAGAAATTTTTCGTTAAAATCAGCGATAGATCGCGATTTGCGAGATATTGCGAGTGGTTTCGCAGCTAACCGCAACGTGCACTACTTTCGGAGTGTGAAACTGAATGAATGGAGCGTTTAAACTTCGAAATATCTCCAACGGGAAGGATATTACAGTTACTTTTCGAGAAAATCGATGAAAGATCGCGTTTTGCGAGCTACTGCTGGTGGTTTGGCCACTAATAGCGACGTGCGCTACATTCGGCGTGTAATACTGTGTGAAAGGGGCGTTTAGACGTCGGAATAACACCAACGGGAGGAAAATTTCAGTCATTTTTCGTCAAGAAACGACGAACGATCGCGTTTTGCGAGAAACTGCGCTTGGTTTGACGCTGGAAACAGCGAGCACTGCGTTTGGGTTGTAAAATGGAGTTAAAAGAGCGTTTAAACGTCGAAATATCTCCAACGGAAAGGAAATTACAGTCTGTTTATGCGAAAATTGACGAATGAACGCGTTTTGCGGTAGCGTTGGTTAGTTTCAACGATGTATCTTGTGAGAACTCCATTGTGCATCTGCAATGGAGTGAAAAGAGCGTTTAAACGTCGAAATATCTCCAACGGAAGGGAAATTACAGTAATTTTTCGCTCAAGTAAGGGGACAGATTGCGTTTTCGAGTGGTTGAGTTAATTTCGGCGATTAATGTGGCGTGCACTACATTCTGCGCGTTAGACGGAGTGAAATGAGCGTTTGAACATCGAAATATCTCCAACGGAATGGAAATTACCGTCAGTTTCCGCAAAATCGACGAATGTTTGCGTTTTGCTGTAACGTGGTTTAGTGTCGACGATGTATCTTGTGAGAACTATATTCTGGGGGTAAAATAGAGTAAAAGAGCGTTTAAACGTCGAAATATCTCCAACGGAAAGGAAATTACAGACATTTTTCGTTAAAATCGACGAAAGATCGTGTTTTGCGAGTAACGGGGCTTGGTTACGCTCTGGAAATAGAGTGCACTGTGTTTGGCTTGTCAAAAAGAGTTAAAAGAGCGTATAAACGTCGAAATATCTGCAACGGGGGGGGGGAATTTCAGTAATTTTTCGTCAAGAAACGACGAAAGATCGTATTTTGCGAGAAACTGAGCTTGTTTTGACGCTGGAAACAGCGAGCACTGCGTTTGGGTTGTCAAAAAGAGTTAAAAGAGCGTTTAAACGTTGAAATATCTCCAACGGAAAGTAAATTACCGTCAGATCTTCGCCAAAATCGACGAATGATCACGTTTTACGAGTGGTTGTGTTAGTTTCGACGGTGAATCTTGTGAGGACTATATTGTGCGTGTAAAATGGAGTTAAAAGAGCGTTTAAACGTCGAAATATCCACAACGGGTGGGAAATTTCAGTGATTCTTCGTCAAGAAACGACGAAATATCGCGTTTTGCGAGACACTGAGCTTGTTTTGACGCTGGAAACAGCGTGCACTGTATTTGGGTTGTCAAAAGGAGTTAGAACAGCGTTTAACCGTCGAAATATGTCCAACGGGAAGGATATTACAGTTACTTTTCGATAAAATCGATGAAAGATCGTGTTTTGCGAGCTACTGCTGGTGGTTTGGCCACTAAAAGCGACGTGCGCTACATTCGGCGTGTAATACTGCGTGAAAGGGGCGTTTAGACGTCGAAATAACACCAACGGGAGGAAAATTTCAGTAATTTTTCGTCAAGAAACGACGAAAGATCGCGTTTTGCGAGGAACTTAGCTTGTTTTGACGATGAAAACAGCGAGCACTGCGTTTGGCTTGTTAAAAGGAGTTGAATGAGCGTTTAAGCGTCGAAATATCTGCAACGGGTGGAAATTTCAGTAATTTTTCGTCAAGAAACGACGAAAGATCGCGTTTTGCGAGGAACTTAGCTTGTTTTGACGCTGAAAACAGCGAGCACTGCGTTTGGCTTGTTAAAAGGAGTTAAAAGAGCGTTTAAACGTCGAAATATCTCCAACGAGAAGGAAATTACAGACATTTTTTGTTAAAATCGACGAAAGATCGCGTGTTGCGAGATATTGCGAGTGGTTTGGCCACTAAAAGCGACGTGCGCTACATTCGGCGTGTAATACTGAGTGAAAGGGGCGTTTAAGCGTCGAAATAACACCAACGGGAGGGAAATTTCAGCCTTTTTCGTCTAGAAACGACGAAAGATCGCGTTTTGCGAGCAACTGCGCTTGTTTTGACGCTGGAAAGAGCGAGCACTGCGTTTGGGTTGTCAAATGGAGTTAAAAGAGCGTTTAAACGTCGAAATATCTCCAACGGAAAGGAAATTACAGTCTGTTTATGCGAAAATCGACGAATGATCGCGTTTTGCGGTAGCGTGGGTTAGTTTCGACGATGTATCTTGTGAGAACTCCATTATGTGTGTGAAATGGAGTGAAAATAGCGATTAAAAGTAGAAATATCTCCAACGGAATGGAAATTACCGTCAGTTTACGCAAAATCGACGAATTTTCGCGTTTTGCTGTAACGTGGGTTAGTGTCGACGATGTATCTTGTGCGAACTATAGTCTGCGTGTAAAATAGAGTGAAAAGAGCGTATAAACGTCCAAATATCTCCAACGGAACGGAAGTTACAGTCCGTTTACACCAAAATATAAGGAACGAGTACGTTTTGAGAGTGGGCGAGTTAGTTTCGACGATGAAGTTGGAGTGCACACTATTCTGCGCGTGAGGTGGAGTGAAAAGAACGTTCAAAAATCTAAATATCTCCTCCGGAAAGAAAATTACCGTCAGTTTACGCGAAATCGACGTATGATCGCGTTTTGCGGGAGCGCGTGTTAGTTTCGACGATGTATCTTGTGAGAACTATATTCTGTGCGTAAAATAGAGTGAAAAGATCGTTTAAACGTCGACATATCTCAAACGCAACGGAAATTACAGTCAGTTTACGCCAAAATCGACAAATGATCGCGTTTTGCGGTAGCGTTGGTTAGTTTCAACAATGTATCTTGTGAGAACTCCATTGTGCATCTGCAATGGAGTGAAAGGAGCGTTTAAACGTCGAAATATCTCCAACGGAACGGAAATTACAGTAATTTTTCGCTCAAGTAAGGGGAAAGATTGCGTTTTCGAGTGGTTGAGTTAATTTCGGCGATTAATGTGGCGTGCACTACATTCTGCGCGTTCGACGGAGTGAAATGAGCGTTTAAACATCGAAATATCTCCAACGGAAAGGAAATTACAGTCAGTTAACGCCAAAATCGACGAATGATCGCGTATTCCGGGAGCGTGGGTTAATTTCGACGATAAATGTCGTGTGCACTACATTCTGCGCGTGAGATGTAGTGAAAAGAGCGTATAAACGTCCAAATATCTCCAACGGAACGGAAGTTACAGTTCGTTTACACCAAAATATAAGGAACGAGTACGTTTTGAGAGTGGGCGAGTTAGTTTCGACGATGGAGTTGGAGTGCACACTATTCTGCGCGTGAGGTGGAGTGAAAAGAACGTTTAAAAATCTAAATATCTCCTCCGGAAAGAAAATTACCGTCAGTTTACGCGAAATCGACGTATGATCGCGTTTTGCGGGTGCGCGTGTTAGTGTCGACGCTGTATCTTGTGAGCATTATATTCTGCGGGTAAAATAGAGTGAGTAGAGCGTTTAAATGTCGAAATATCTCCAACGCAAAGGAAATTACAGTCAGTTTACGCAAAATCGACGAATGATCGCGTTTTGCGGGAGCGAGTGATAGCTTTGACGATGAATGCGGTGTGCACAACATTCTGCGCGTGAGACGGAGTGAAAAAAGCGTTTAAACGTCGAAATATCTCTAGCGGAAAAGAAATTGTAGGCAGTTTACTCCAAAATCGGCGAATGATCGCGTTTTGCGGTTGCGTGGGTGAGTGTCGACGATGTATCTTGTGAGGAATTCAGTTTCCGTGTAAAATGGAGTAAAAAGAGCGCTTAAACGTTGAAATATCTCCAGCGGAACGGAAATTACAGTAATTTGTCGCACAAGTATGGGGAAAGATTGCGTTTTCGAGTGACTGAGTTAATTTCGGCGATGAATGTGGTGTGCACTACATTCTGCGCATGAGGTGGAGTGAATAGAGTGTTTAAATGTCGAAATATCTCCAACGCAAAGGAAATTACAGTCAGTTTACTCCAAAATCGACATATGATTGCGTTTTGCGGTAGCGTGGGTTAGTTTCAACTATGTATCTTGTGAGGACTCCATTGTGCATCTGTAATGCTGTGAAAACAGCGTATAAACGTCGAAATATCTCCAACGGAACGGAAATTACAGTATTTTTTCGCCCAAGTATGGGGAAAGATTGCGTTTTCGAGTAGCTGAGTTAATTTCGGCGATGAATGTGGCGTGCACTACATTCTGCGCGTGAGACGGAGTGAAAAGAGCGTTTAAACGTCGAAATATATCCAACGGAAATGAAATTACAGTCAGTTTACGCCAAAATCGACGAAAGATCGTGTTTTGCGAGTAACGGGGCTTGGTTACGCTCTGGAAATAGAGTGCACTGTGTTTGGCTTGTCAAAAAGAGTTGAAAAAGCGTTTAAGCGTCGAAATATCTGCAACGGGTGGAAATTTCAGTAATTTTTCGTCAAGAAACGACGAAAGATCGCGTTTTGCGAGGAACTTAGCTTGTTTTGACGCTGAAAACAGCGAGCACTGCGTTTGGCTTGTTAAAAGGAGTTGAAAGAGCGTTTAGTCTTCGAAATATCTGCAACGGGAGGGAAATTTCAGTAATTTTTCGTCAAGAAACTACGAAAGATCGCGTTTTGCGAGAAAATTAGGTTGTTTTGACGCTGAAAACAGCGAGCACTGCGTTTGGCTTGTTAAAAGGAGTTAATAGAGCGTTTAAACGTCGAAATATCTCCAACGGGGAGGAAATTGCAGACATTTTTCGTTAAAATCGACGAAAGATCTCGATTTGCGAGATATTGCGAGTCTTTTCGCAGGTAACCGCGACTAGCACTAATTTCGGAGTGTGAAACTGAGTGAATGGAGCGTTTAAACGTCGAAATATCTCCAACGGGAAGGAAATTACAGTCTGTTTACTCCATAATCGACCAATGATCGCGTTTTGCGGGAGCGCGTGATAGCTTCGACGATGAATGTGGCGTGCACAACATTCCGCGCGTGAGACGGAGTGAAAAGAGCGTTTAAACGTCGAAATATCTGCAACGGAAGGGAAATTACAGTCAGTTTACGCCATAATCGACGAATGATCGCGTTTTGCTGTAACGTGGGATAGTGTCGACGCTGTATCTTGTGAGCACTATATTCTGCGGGTAAAATAGAGTGAGTAGAGCGTTTAAATGTCGAAATATCTCCAACGCAAAGGAAATTACAGTCAGTTTACGCAAAATCGACGAATGATCGCGTTTTGCGGGAGCGCGTGATAGCTTCAACGATGAATGTGGCGTGCACAACATTCTGCGCGTGAAACGCAGTGAAAAGAGCGTTTAAACGTCGAAATATCTCCAAGGGAATGGAAATTACCATCAGATCTTTGCCAAAAACGACGAATGATCACGTTTTACGAGTGGTGGTGTTAGTTTCGACGATGTATCTCGTGAGGACTATATTGTGCGTGTAAAATGGAGTGAAAAGAGCATTTAAACGTCAAAATATCTGCAACGAGTGGGAAATTTCAGTGATTCTTCGTCAAGAAACGACGAAATATCGCTTTTTGCGTGAAACTCAGCTTGTTTTGACGCTGGAAACAGCGTGCACTGCGTTTTGCTTGTCAAAAAGAGTTACAAGAGCGTTTAAACGTCGAAATATCTGCAACTGGAGGGAAATTTCAGTAATTTTTCGTCAAGAAACGACGAAAGATCGTATTTTGCGAGAAACTGAGCATGTTTTGACGCTGGAAACAGCGAGCACTGCGTTTGGGTTGTCACAAAGAGTTAAAAGAGCGTTTAAACGTCGAAATATCTCCAGCGGAAAGGAAATTACAGACTGTTTACTCCATAATCGACGAATGATCGTGTTTTGCGGGAGCGCGGGATAGCTTCAACGATGAATGTGGCGTGCACAACATTCTGCGCGTGAAACGGTGTGAATAGAGCGTTTAAACGACGAAATATCTCCAACGGAAAGGAAATTACCGTCAGATCTTTGCAAAATCGAAGAATGATCACGTTTTACGAGTGTTTGTGTTAGTTTCGAGGATGTATCTTGTGCGGACTATATTGTGCGTGTAAAATGGAGTGAAAATAGCGTTTAAACATCGAAAAATCTCCAACGGAATGGAAATTACCGTCAGTTTCCGCAAAATTGACGAATGTTTGCGGTTTGATGTAACGTGGGTTAGTGTCGACGCTGTATCTTGTGAGCACTATATTCTGCGGGTAAAATAGAGTGAGTAGACCGTTTAAACGTCGAAATATCTCCGAAGCCACGGAAATTACAGTCAGTTTTCGCCAAAATCGACGAAAGATTGCGTATTGCGGGAGCGTGGGTTACTTTCGACGATGAATGTGGCGTGCACTACATTCTGCGCGTGAAGTAGAGTGAAAAGAGCGTTAATACGTCGGAATATCTCCAGCGGAAAAGAAATTATAGTCAGTTTACGCCAAAATCGGCGAATGATCGCGTTTTGCGGTAGCGTGGGTCACTTTCTACGATGTATCCTGTGAGAAATCCATTGTGCATCTGAAATGGAGTGAAAAGAGCGTTGAAACGTCGAAATATCTCCAACGGGAAGGATATTACAGTTATTTTTCGAGAAAATCGATGAAAGATCGCGTTTTGCGAGCTACTGCTGGTGGTATGGCCACTAAAAGCGACGTGCGCTACATTCGGCGTATAATACTGTGTGAAAGGGGCGTTTAGACGTCGAAATTACAACGGGAGGAAAATTTCAGTCATTTTTCGTCAAGAAACGACGAATGATCACGTTTTGCGAGAAACTGAGCTTGTTTTGACGCTGAAAACAGCGAGCACTGCGTTTGGGTTGTCAAATGGAGTTAAAAGAGCGTTTAAACGTCGAAATATCTCCAATGGAAAGGAAATTACAGTCTGTTTATGCGAAAATCGACGAATGATCGCGTTTTGCGGTAGCGTGGGTTAGTTTCGACGATGTATCTTGTGAGAACTCCATTGTGCGTGTGAAATGGAGTGAAAATAGCGGTTAAACGTAGAAATATCTCCAACGGAACGGAAATTACCGTCAGTTTACGCCAAAATCGACGAATGATCGCTTTTTGCGGCAGCGTTGGTTAATTTCGACGATGAATGCAGCATGCACTACATTCTGCGCGTGAAGTAGAGTGAAAAGAGCGTTTATACGTCGGAATATCTCCACCGGAAAAGAAATTACAGTCAGTTTACGCCAAAATCGACAAATGATCGCGTTTTACGAGTGGGTGTGTTAGTTTCGACGATGAATCTTGTGAGGACTATATTGCGCGTGTAAAATGGAGTTAAAAGAGCGTTTAAACGTCGAAATATCTACAACGGGTGGGAAATTTCAGTGATTCTTCGTCAAGAAACGACGAAATATCGGGTTTTGCGAGAAACTGAGCTTGTTTTGACGCTGGAAATAGCGTGCACTGTATTTGGGTTGTCAAAAGGAGTTAGAAGAGCGTTTAACCGTCGAAATATCTGCAACGGGTGGAAATTTCAGTAATTTTTCGTCAAGAAGCGACGAAAGATCGCGTTTTGCGATAAACTTAGCTTGTTTTGACGCTGAAAACAGCGAGCACTGCGTTTGGCTTGTTAAAAGGAGTTAAAAGTGCGTTTAAACGTCGAAATATCTCCAACGGGAAGGAAATTACAGTCTGTTTACTCCATAATCGACCAATGATCGCGTTTCGCGGGAGCGCGTGATAGCTTCGACGATGAATGTGGCGTGCACTACATTCTGCGCGTGAAGTAGAGTGAAAAGAGCGTTTATACGTCGGAATATCTCCAGCGGAAAAGAAATTATAGTCAGTTTACGCAAAAATCGGCGAATGATCGCGTTTTGCGGGAGCGTGGGTTACTTTCGACGATGAATGTGGCGTGCACTACATTCTGCGCGTGAAGTAGAGTGACAAGAGCGTTTATACGTCGGAATATCTCCAGCGGAAAAGAAATTATAGTCAGTTTACGCCAAAATCGGCGAATGATCGCGTTTTGCGGTTGCGTGGGTGAGTGTCGACGATGTATCTTGTGAGGAATTCAGTTTCCGTGTAAAATGGAGTAAAAAGAGCGCTTAAACGTTGAAATATCTCCAGCGGAACGGAAATTACAGTAATTTGTCGCCCAAGTATGGGGAAAGATTGCGTTTTCGAGTGACTGAGTTAATTTCGGCGATGAATGTGGTGTGCACTACATTCTGCGCATGAGGTGGAGTGAATAGAGTGTTTAAACGTCGAAATATCTCCAACGCAAAGGAAATTACAGTCAGTTTACTCCAAAATCGACATATGATTGCGTTTTGCGGTAGCGTGGGTTAGTTTCAACTATGTATCGTGTGAGGACTCCATTGTGCATCTGTAATGCTGTGAAAACAGCGTATAAACGTCGAAATATCTCCAACGGAACGGAAATTACAGTATTTTTTCGCCCAAGTATGGGGAAAGATTGCGTTTTCGAGTAGCTGAGTTAATTTCGGCGATGAATGTGGCGTGCACTACATTCTGCGCGTGAAGTAGAGTGAAAAGAGCGTTTATACGTCGGAATATCTCCAGCGGAAAAGAAATTATAGTCAGTTTACGCCAAAATCGGCGAATGATCGCGTTTTGCGGTTGCGTGGGTGAGTGTCGACGATGTATCTTGTGAGGAATTCAGTTTCCGTGTAAAATGGAGTAAAAAGAGCGCTTAAACGTTGAAATATCTCCAGCGGAACGGAAATTACAGTAATTTGTCGCCCAAGTATGGGGAAAGATTGCGTTTTCGAGTGACTGAGTTAATTTCGGCGATGAATGTGGTGTGCACTACATTCTGCGCATGAGGTGGAGTGAATAGAGTGTTTAAACGTCGAAATATCTCCAACGCAAAGGAAATTACAGTCAGTTTACTCCAAAATCGACATATGATTGCGTTTTGCGGTAGCGTGGGTTAGTTTCAACTATGTATCTTGTGAGGACTCCATTGTGCATCTGTAATGCTGTGAAAACAGCGTATAAACGTCGAAATATCTCCAACGGAACGGAAATTACAGTATTTTTTCGCGCAAGTATGGGGAAAGATTGCGTTTTCGAGTAGCTGAGTTAATTTCGGCGATGAATGTGGCGTGCACTACATTCTGCGCGTGAGACGGAGTGAAAAGAGCGTTTAAACGTCGAAATATAACCAACGGAAATGAAATTACAGTCAGTTTACGCCAAAATCGACGAAAGATCGCGTTTTGCGGTTGCGTGGGTTAGTATCGCCGATGATTGTCACGTGCGCTACATTCGGCGCGTGAGGTGGATTGAAAAGAGCGTTTGAACGCCGAAATATCTCCAACGCAAAAGAAATTAGAGTCAGTTTACGCTAAAATCTACGAATGATCGCGTTTTGCGGTAGCGTGGTTCAGTTTCTACGATGTATCCTGTGAGAAATCCATTGTGCATCTGAAATGGAGTGAAAAGAGCGTTGAAACGTCGAAATATCTCCAACGGGAAGGATATTACAGTTACTTTTCGAGATAATCGATGAAAGGTCGCGTTTTGCGAGCTACTGCTGGTGGTTTGGCCACTAAAAGCGACGTGCGCTACATTCGGCGTGTAATACTGTGTGAAAGGGGCGTTTAGACGTCGAAATAACAACAACGGGAGGAAAATTTCAGTCATTTTTCGTCAAGAAACGACGAATGATCGCGTTTTGCGAGAAACTGAGCTTGTTTTGACGCTGAAAACAGCGAGCACTGCGTTTGGGTTGTCAAATGGAGTTAAAAGAGCGTTTAAACGTCGAAATATCTCCAATGGAAAGGAAATTACAGTCTGTTTATGCGAAAATCGACGAATGATCGCGTTTTGCGGTAGCGTGGGTTAGTTTCGACGATGTATCTTGTGAGAACTCCATTGTGCGTGTGAAATGGAGTGAAAATAGCGTTTAAACGTAGAAATATCTCCAACGGAACGGAAATTACCGTCAGTTTACGCCAAAATCGACGAATGATCGCGTATTCCGGGAGCGTGGGTTAATTTCGGCGATGAATGTGGTGTGCACTACATTCTGCGCGTGAGATGTAGTGAAAAGAGCGTATAAACGTCCAAATATCTCCAACGGAACGGAAGTTACAGTCCGTTTACACCAAAATATAAGGAACGAGTACGTTTTGAGAGTGGGCGAGTTAGTTTCGACGATGAAGTTGGAGTGCACACTATTCTGCGCGTGAGGTGGAGTGAAAAGAACGTTAAAAAATCTAAATATCTCCTCCGGAAAGAAAATTACCGTCAGTTTACGCGCAATCGACGTATGATCGCGTTTTGCG
The DNA here is from genome assembly GCA_037178635.1 of Bombus dahlbomii. Taxonomy (NCBI): domain Eukaryota; kingdom Metazoa; phylum Arthropoda; class Insecta; order Hymenoptera; family Apidae; genus Bombus; species Bombus dahlbomii. The sequence continues at coordinate 4,777,276 of CM074117.1, forward strand.
GGAGCGCGTGTTCGTTTCGACGATGTATCTTGTGAGAACTATATTCTGTGCGTAAAATAGAGTGAAAAGATCGTTTAAACGTCGACATATCTCAAACACAAAGGAAATTACAGTCAGTTTACGCCAAAATCGACAAATGATCGCGTTTTGCGGTAGCGTTGGTTAGTTTCAACGATGTATCTTGTGAGAACTCCATTGTGCATCTGCAATGGAGTGAAAAGAGCGTTCAAACATCGAAATATCTCCAACGTAAAGGAAATTACAGTCAGTTTTCGACAAAGTTGACAAATGATCGCCTTTTGCGAGCTATGGCGCGCGGTCTTGCAGCTAAGCGCGACGTGCACCACATTCGGCGTGTAAAACTGAATGAAAGGAGCGTTTAAACATCGAAATATCACAAACGGGAAGGAAATTTCAGTCATTATTCGTCAGGAAACGACGAAAAATCGCGTTTTGCGAGAAACTGAGCTTGTTTTGACGCTGGAAACAGCGTGCACTGTATTTGGGTTGTCAAAAGGTGTTAGAAGCGCGTTTAACGGTCGAAATATCGCCAACGGGAAGGATATTACAGTTACTCTTCGAGAAAATCGACGAAAGATCACGTTTTGCGAGCTACTGCTGGTATTTTGGCCATTAAAAGCGACGTGCGCTACATTTGGCGTGTAATACTGAGTGAGAGGGGCGTTGAAACGTCGATATAACACCAACGGGAGGGAAATTTCAGTCATTTTTCGTTAAGAAACGACGAAATATCGCGTATTACGAGAAACTGATCTTGTTTTGACGCTGGAAACAGCATGCACTGCGTTTGGCTTGTCAAAAGTAGATACAAGAGCGTTTAAACGTCAAAATATCTCCAACGGGAAGGAAATTAGTGACATTTTTCTTTAAAATCGACGAAAGATCGCGATTTGCGAGATATTGCGAGTGGTTTCGCAGGTAACCGCGACGTGCACTAATTTCGGAGTGTGAAACTGAGTGAATGGAGCGTTTAAACGTCGAAATATCTCCAACGGGAAGGAAATTACAGTCTGTTTACTCCATAATCGACCAATGATCGCGTTTCGCGGGAGCGCGTGATAGCTTCGGCGATGAATGTGGCGTGCACAACATTCTGCGCGTGAGACGGAGTAAAAGAGCGTTTAAACGTCCAAATATCTCCAACGGATCGGAAGTTACAGTTCGTTTACGCCAAAATATAAGGAACGAATATGTTTTGAGTGTGGGTGAGTTAGTTTCGTCGATGAAGTTGGAGTTCACACCATTCTGCGCGTCATGTGGAGTGAAAAGAACGTTTAAAAATCTAAATATCTCCATCGGAAAGAAAATTACCGTCAGATCTTCGCAAAATCGACGAATGATCACGTTTAAAGAGTATTTGTGTTAGTTTCGACGATGTATCCAGTGAGGACTATATTGTGCGTGTAAAATGGAGTGAGAAGAGCGTTTAAACGTCGAAATATCTCCAACGGAAATGAAATTACAGTCAGGTTACGCCAAAATCGACGAAAGATCGCGTATTGCGGGAGCGTGGGTTACTTTCGACGATGAATGGGGTGTGCACTAGATTCTGCGTGTAAAATGGAGCGAAAAGACCGTTTAAACGTCGAAATATCTCCGAAGCCACGGAAATTACAGTCAGTTTTCGCCAAAATCGAAGAAAGATTGCGTCTTGCGAGTGGTCGAGCTAGTTTCGACGATGTATCTTTTGAGGACTATATTGTGCGTGTGAAATGGAGTGAAAAGAACGTTCAAAAATCTAAATATCTCCTCCGGAAAGAAAATTACCGTCAGTTTACGCGAAATCGACGTATGATCGCGTTTTGCGGGAGCGCGTGTTCGTTTCGACGATGTATCTTGTGAGAACTATATTCTGTGCGTAAAATAGAGTGAAAAGATCGTTTAAACGTCGACATATCTCAAACGCAAAGGAAATTACAGTCAGTTTACGCCAAAATCGACAAATGATCGCGTTTTGCGGTAGCGTTGGTTAGTTTCAACGATGTATCTTGTGAGAACTCCATTGTGCATCTGCAATGGAGTGAAAAGAGCGTTGAAACGTCGAAATATCTACAACGGAACGGAAATTACAATAATTTTTCGCCCAAGAATGGGGAGAGATTGCGTTTTCGAGTGGTTGAGTTAATTTCAGGGATGAATGTGGCGTGCACTACATTCTGCGCGTGAAGTAGAGTGAAAAGAGCGTATAAACGTCGAAATATCTCCAACGCAAAGGAAATTACAGTCAGTTTACGCAAAATCGACGAATGATCGCGTTTGGCGGGAGCGAGTGATAGCTTCGACGATTAGTGCGGCGTGCACAACATTCTGCGCGTGAGACGGAGTAAAAGGGCGTTTAAACGTCGAAATATCTCCAACGGAAAAGAAATTACAGTCAGTTGACGCCAATATCGACCAATGATCGCGTATAGCGGGAGGGTAGGTTAGTTTCGACGATGAGTGTGGTGTGCACAACATTCTGCGCGTGAGACGGAGTGAAAAGAGCGTTTAAACGTCGAAATATCTCCAGCGGAAAAGAAATTATAGTCAGTTTACGCCAAAATCGGCGAATGATCGCGTTTTGCGGTTGCGTGGGATAGTATCGACGATGAGTGTCGCGTACACTACATTCTGCGCGTGAGGTGGAGTGAAAAGATCGTTTAAACGTCGAAATATCTCTAACGGGAACGAAATTACAGAAATTTTTCGTTAAAATCAGCGAAATATCGCGTTTTGCGAGAAACTGAGCTTGTTTTTACGCTGGAAACAGCGAGCACTGCGTTTGGGTTGTCAAAAAGAGATTACGGAGCGTTTAATCGCCGAATTATCTATAACGGGAGGGAAATTTCTGTAATTTTTCGTCAAGAAACGACGAGAGATCGTATTTTGCGAGAAACTGACCGTGTTTTGACGCTGGAAACAGCGACCACTGCGTTTGGGTTGTCAAAAAGAGTTAAAAGAGCGTTTAAACGTCGAAATATCTCCAACGGAATGGAAATTACCGTCAGTTTACGCAAAATCGACGAATGTTTGCGTTTTACTGTAACGTGGGTTAGTGTCGACGCTGTATCTTGTGAGCACTATATTCAGCGGGTAAAATAGTGTGAGAAGAGCGTTTAAATGTCGAAATATCTCCAACGGAAAAGAAATTACAGTCAGTTAACGCCAATATCGACCAACGATCCCGTTTAGGGGGAGGGTAGGTTAGTCTCGACGATGAGTGTGGTGTGCACTACATTCTACGCATGAGGTGGAGTGAATAGAGCGCTTAAACGTCGAAATATCTCCAACAGGACGGAAATTGCAGTCATTTTTCGCGCAAGTATATGGGGAGAGATGCGTTTTGCGAGTAGTTGAGTTAATTTGGGCGATGCATGTGGTGTGCACAATATTCTGCGCGTGAGACGGAGTGAAAAGAGCGTTTAAACGTCGAAATATCTCCAGCGGAAAAGAAATTGTAGTCAGTTTACTCCAAAATCGGCGAATGATCGCGTTTTGCGGTTGCGTGGGTGAGTGTCGACGATGTTTCTTGTGAGGAATCCAATTTCCGTGTAAAATGGAGTAAAAAGAGCGATTAAACGTCGAAATATCTCCAGCGGAAAGGAAATTACAGTCTGCTTACTCCATAATCGACAAATGATCGCGTTTAGCGGAAGCGTAGGTTAGTTTCGACGATGAGTGTGGTGTGCACCACATTCTGCGCATGACGTGGAGTTAATAGAGCCTTTACGCGTCGAAATATCTCCAACGGAAAAGAAATTACAGTCAGATAACGCCAATATCGGCCAATGATCCCGTTTAGGGGGAGGGTAGGTTAGTTTCGACGATGAGTGTGGTGTGCACTACATTCTGCGCAAGAGGTGTAGTGAATAGAGCGTTTGAACGTCGAAATATCTCCAACGGAAAGGAAATTACAATCAGATCTTTGCAAAATCGACGAATGATCACGTTTTACGAGTGGTTGTGTCAGTTTCGACGATGTATCTTGTGCGGACTATATTGTGCGTTTAAAATGGAGTTAAAATATGGTTAAACGTAGAAATATCACCAACGGAATGGAAATTACCATCAGTTTACGCAAAATCGACGAATGTCTGCGTTTTGCTGTAACGTGGGATAGTGTCGACGCTGTATCATGTGAGAACTATATTCTGCAGGTAAAATAGAGTGAAAAGAGCGTTTAAACGTCGAAATATTTCCAACGGAAAAAAAATTACAGTCAGTTTACGCCAAAATCGACAAATGATCGCGTTTTGCGGCAGCGTTGATTAATTTCGACGATGAATGCTGCATGCACTACATTCTGCGCGTGAAGTAGAGTGAAAAGAGCGTTTATACGTCGGAATATCTCCAGCGGAAAAGAAATTAAAGTCAGTTTACGCCAAAATCGGCGAATGATCGCGTTTTGCGGTTGCATGGGTTAGTATCGACGATGATTGTCGCGTGCACTACATTCTGCGCGTGAGGTGGTTTGAAAAGTGCGTTTAAACGCCGAAATATCTCCAACGCAAAAGAAATTAGAGTCAGTTTACGCTAAAATCGACGAATGATCGCGTTTTGCGGTGGCGTAGGTCAGTTTCTACGAAGTATCCTGTCAGAAATCAATTGTGCATCTGAAATGGAGTGAAAAGAGCGTTTAAACGTCGAAATATCTCCAACGGAACGGAAATTACAGTAATTTTTCGCCCAAGTATGGGGAAAGATTGCGTTTTCGAGTGCTTGAGTTAATTTCGGCGATGAATGTGGCGTGCACTACATTCCGCGCCTGAGACAGAATGAAAAGAGCGTATAAACGTCGAAATATCTCCAACGCAAAGGAAATTACAGTCAGTTTACGCAAAATCGACGAATGTTTGCGTATTGCGGGAGCGTGGGTTCATTTCGACGATGAATATGGTGTGCACTAGGTTCTGCGTGTGAGATGGAGTGAAAAGAGCGTTTAAACGTCCAAATATCTCCAACGGAAAGGAGATTACCGTCAGATCTTCGCCAAAATCAACGAATGATCACGTTTTACGAGTGGTTGAGTCAGTTTCGACGATGTGTCTTGTGAGGACTATATTGTGCGTGTACAATGGAGTGAAAATAGCGTTTAAACTTCGAAATGCCTCCAACGGAAATGAAAGTACAGTCAGTTTACGCGAAAATCGTCAAATGATAGCGTTTTGCGGTAGAGTGGGTTAGTTTCGACGATGAGTGTGGTGTGCACTATATTCTGCGCAAGAGGTGGAGTGAATAGAGTGTTTAAACGTCGAAATACCTCCAACGCAAATGAAATTACAGTCAGTTTACTCCAAAATCGACATATGATCGCGTTTTGCGGTAGCGTTGGTTAGTTTCAACGATGTATCTTGTGAGAACTCCATTGTGCATCTGCAATGGAGTGAAAAGAGCGTTGAAACGTCGAAATATCTACAACGGAACGGAAATTACAATAATTTTTCGCCCAAGAATGGGGAGAGATTGCGTTTTCGAGTGGTTGAGTTAATTTCAGGGATGAATGTGGCGTGCACTACATTCTGCGCGTGAAGTAGAGTGAAAAGAGCGTATAAACGTCGAAATATCTCCAGCGGAAAAGAAATTGTAGTCAGTTTACTCCAAAATCGGCGAATGATCGCGTTTTGCGGTTGCGTGGGTGAGTGTCGACGATGTTTCTTGTGAGGAATCCAATTTCCGTGTAAAATGGAGTAAAAAGAGCGATTAAACGTCGAAATATCTCCAGCGGAAAGGAAATTACAGTCTGCTTACTCCATAATCGACAAATGATCGCGTTTAGCGGAAGCGTAGGTTAGTTTCGACGATGAGTGTGGTGTGCACCACATTCTGCGCATGACGTGGAGTTAATAGAGCCTTTACGCGTCGAAATATCTCCAACGGAAAAGAAATTACAGTCAGATAACGCCAATATCGGCCAATGATCCCGTTTAGGGGGAGGGTAGGTTAGTTTCGACGATGAGTGTGGTGTGCACTACATTCTGCGCAAGAGGTGTAGTGAATAGAGCGTTTGAACGTCGAAATATCTCCAACGGAAAGGAAATTACAATCAGATCTTTGCAAAATCGACGAATGATCACGTTTTACGAGTGGTTGTGTCAGTTTCGACGATGTATCTTGTGCGGACTATATTGTGCGTTTAAAATGGAGTTAAAATATGGTTAAACGTAGAAATATCACCAACGGAATGGAAATTACCATCAGTTTACGCAAAATCGACGAATGTCTGCGTTTTGCTGTAACGTGGGATAGTGTCGACGCTGTATCATGTGAGAACTATATTCTGCAGGTAAAATAGAGTGAAAAGAGCGTTTAAACGTCGAAATATTTCCAACGGAAAAAAAATTACAGTCAGTTTACGCCAAAATCGACAAATGATCGCGTTTTGCGGCAGCGTTGATTAATTTCGACGATGAATGCTGCATGCACTACATTCTGCGCGTGAAGTAGAGTGAAAAGAGCGTTTATACGTCGGAATATCTCCAGCGGAAAAGAAATTAAAGTCAGTTTACGCCAAAATCGGCGAATGATCGCGTTTTGCGGTTGCATGGGTTAGTATCGACGATGATTGTCGCGTGCACTACATTCTGCGCGTGAGGTGGTTTGAAAAGTGCGTTTAAACGCCGAAATATCTCCAACGCAAAAGAAATTAGAGTCAGTTTACGCTAAAATCGACGAATGATCGCGTTTTGCGGTGGCGTAGGTCAGTTTCTACGAAGTATCCTGTCAGAAATCAATTGTGCATCTGAAATGGAGTGAAAAGAGCGTTTAAACGTCGAAATATCTCCAACGGAACGGAAATTACAGTAATTTTTCGCCCAAGTATGGGGAAAGATTGCGTTTTCGAGTGCTTGAGTTAATTTCGGCGATGAATGTGGCGTGCACTACATTCCGCGCCTGAGACAGAATGAAAAGAGCGTATAAACGTCGAAATATCTCCAACGCAAAGGAAATTACAGTCAGTTTACGCAAAATCGACGAATGTTTGCGTATTGCGGGAGCGTGGGTTCATTTCGACGATGAATATGGTGTGCACTAGGTTCTGCGTGTGAGATGGAGTGAAAAGAGCGTTTAAACGTCCAAATATCTCCAACGGAAAGGAGATTACCGTCAGATCTTCGCCAAAATCAACGAATGATCACGTTTTACGAGTGGTTGAGTCAGTTTCGACGATGTGTCTTGTGAGGACTATATTGTGCGTGTACAATGGAGTGAAAATAGCGTTTAAACTTCGAAATGCCTCCAACGGAAATGAAAGTACAGTCAGTTTACGCGAAAATCGTCAAATGATAGCGTTTTGCGGTAGAGTGGGTTAGTTTCGACGATGAGTGTGGTGTGCACTATATTCTGCGCAAGAGGTGGAGTGAATAGAGTGTTTAAACGTCGAAATACCTCCAACGCAAATGAAATTACAGTCAGTTTACTCCAAAATCGACATATGATCGCGTTTTGCGGTAGCGTTGGTTAGTTTCAACGATGTATCTTGTGAGAACTCCATTGTGCATCTGCAATGGAGTGAAAAGAGCGTTGAAACGTCGAAATATCTACAACGGAACGGAAATTACAATAATTTTTCGCCCAAGAATGGGGAGAGATTGCGTTTTCGAGTGGTTGAGTTAATTTCAGGGATGAATGTGGCGTGCACTACATTCTGCGCGTGAAGTAGAGTGAAAAGAGCGTATAAACGTCGAAATATCTCCAACGCAAAGGAAATTACAGTCAGTTTACGCAAAATCGACGAATGATCGCGTTTGGCGGGAGCGAGTGATAGCTTCGACGATTAGTGCGGCGTGCACAACATTCTGCGCGTGAGACGGAGTAAAAGGGCGTTTAAACGTCGAAATATCTCCAACGGAAAAGAAATTACAGTCAGTTGACGCCAATATCGACCAATGATCGCGTATAGCGGGAGGGTAGGTTAGTTTCGACGATGAGTGTGGTGTGCACAACATTCTGCGCGTGAGACGGAGTGAAAAGAGCGTTTAAACGTCGAAATATCTCCAGCGGAAAAGAAATTATAGTCAGTTTACGCCAAAATCGGCGAATGATCGCGTTTTGCGGTTGCGTGGGATAGTATCGACGATGAGTGTCGCGTACACTACATTCTGCGCGTGAGGTGGAATGAAAAGATCGTTTAAACGTCGAAATATCTCTAACGGGAACGAAATTACAGAAATTTTTCGTTAAAATCAGCGAAATATCGCGTTTTGCGAGAAACTGAGCTTGTTTTTACGCTGGAAACAGCGAGCACTGCGTTTGGGTTGTCAAAAAGAGATTACGGAGCGTTTAATCGCCGAATTATCTATAACGGGAGGGAAATTTCTGTAATTTTTCGTCAAGAAACGACGAGAGATCGTATTTTGCGAGAAACTGACCGTGTTTTGACGCTGGAAACAGCGACCACTGCGTTTGGGTTGTCAAAAAGAGTTAAAAGAGCGTTTAAACGTCGAAATATCTCCAACGGAATGGAAATTACCGTCAGTTTACGCAAAATCGACGAATGTTTGCGTTTTACTGTAACGTGGGTTAGTGTCGACGCTGTATCTTGTGAGCACTATATTCAGCGGGTAAAATAGTGTGAGAAGAGCGTTTAAATGTCGAAATATCTCCAACGGAAAAGAAATTACAGTCAGTTAACGCCAATATCGACCAACGATCCCGTTTAGGGGGAGGGTAGGTTAGTCTCGACGATGAGTGTGGTGTGCACTACATTCTACGCATGAGGTGGAGTGAATAGAGCGCTTAAACGTCGAAATATCTCCAACAGGACGGAAATTGCAGTCATTTTTCGCGCAAGTATATGGGGAGAGATGCGTTTTGCGAGTAGTTGAGTTAATTTGGGCGATGCATGTGGTGTGCACAATATTCTGCGCGTGAGACGGAGTGAAAAGAGCGTTTAAACGTCGAAATATCTCCAGCGGAAAAGAAATTGTAGTCAGTTTACTCCAAAATCGGCGAATGATCGCGTTTTGCGGTTGCGTGGGTGAGTGTCGACGATGTTTCTTGTGAGGAATCCAATTTCCGTGTAAAATGGAGTAAAAAGAGCGATTAAACGTCGAAATATCTCCAGCGGAAAGGAAATTACAGTCTGCTTACTCCATAATCGACAAATGATCGCGTTTAGCGGAAGCGTAGGTTAGTTTCGACGATGAGTGTGGTGTGCACCACATTCTGCGCATGACGTGGAGTTAATAGAGCCTTTACGCGTCGAAATATCTCCAACGGAAAAGAAATTACAGTCAGATAACGCCAATATCGGCCAATGATCCCGTTTAGGGGGAGGGTAGGTTAGTTTCGACGATGAGTGTGGTGTGCACTACATTCTGCGCAAGAGGTGTAGTGAATAGAGCGTTTGAACGTCGAAATATCTCCAACGGAAAGGAAATTACAATCAGATCTTTGCAAAATCGACGAATGATCACGTTTTACGAGTGGTTGTGTCAGTTTCGACGATGTATCTTGTGCGGACTATATTGTGCGTTTAAAATGGAGTTAAAATATGGTTAAACGTAGAAATATCACCAACGGAATGGAAATTACCATCAGTTTACGCAAAATCGACGAATGTCTGCGTTTTGCTGTAACGTGGGATAGTGTCGACGCTGTATCATGTGAGAACTATATTCTGCAGGTAAAATAGAGTGAAAAGAGCGTTTAAACGTCGAAATATTTCCAACGGAAAAAAAATTACAGTCAGTTTACGCCAAAATCGACAAATGATCGCGTTTTGCGGCAGCGTTGATTAATTTCGACGATGAATGCTGCATGCACTACATTCTGCGCGTGAAGTAGAGTGAAAAGAGCGTTTATACGTCGGAATATCTCCAGCGGAAAAGAAATTAAAGTCAGTTTACGCCAAAATCGGCGAATGATCGCGTTTTGCGGTTGCATGGGTTAGTATCGACGATGATTGTCGCGTGCACTACATTCTGCGCGTGAGGTGGTTTGAAAAGTGCGTTTAAACGCCGAAATATCTCCAACGCAAAAGAAATTAGAGTCAGTTTACGCTAAAATCGACGAATGATCGCGTTTTGCGGTGGCGTAGGTCAGTTTCTACGAAGTATCCTGTCAGAAATCAATTGTGCATCTGAAATGGAGTGAAAAGAGCGTTTAAACGTCGAAATATCTCCAACGGAACGGAAATTACAGTAATTTTTCGCCCAAGTATGGGGAAAGATTGCGTTTTCGAGTGCTTGAGTTAATTTCGGCGATGAATGTGGCGTGCACTACATTCCGCGCCTGAGACAGAATGAAAAGAGCGTATAAACGTCGAAATATCTCCAACGCAAAGGAAATTACAGTCAGTTTACGCAAAATCGACGAATGTTTGCGTATTGCGGGAGCGTGGGTTCATTTCGACGATGAATATGGTGTGCACTAGGTTCTGCGTGTGAGATGGAGTGAAAAGAGCGTTTAAACGTCCAAATATCTCCAACGGAAAGGAGATTACCGTCAGATCTTCGCCAAAATCAACGAATGATCACGTTTTACGAGTGGTTGAGTCAGTTTCGACGATGTGTCTTGTGAGGACTATATTGTGCGTGTACAATGGAGTGAAAATAGCGTTTAAACTTCGAAATGCCTCCAACGGAAATGAAAGTACAGTCAGTTTACGCGAAAATCGTCAAATGATAGCGTTTTGCGGTAGAGTGGGTTAGTTTCGACGATGAGTGTGGTGTGCACTATATTCTGCGCAAGAGGTGGAGTGAATAGAGTGTTTAAACGTCGAAATACCTCCAACGCAAATGAAATTACAGTCAGTTTACTCCAAAATCGACATATGATCGCGTTTTGCGGTAGCGTGGGTTAGTTTCAACCATGTATCTTGTGAGAACTCCATTGTGCATCTGTAATGCTGTGAAAACAGCGTATAAACGTCGAAATATCTCCAACGGAACGGAAGTTACAGTAATTTTTCGCCCAAGTATGGGGAAAGATTGCGTTTTCGAGTAGCTGAGTTAATTTCGGCGATGAATGTGGCGTGCACTACATTCTGCGCGTGAGACGGAGTGAAAAGAGCGTTTAAACGTCGAAATATATCCAACGCAAAGGAAATTACAGTCAGTTTACGCCAAAATCGACAAATGATCGCGTTTTACGAGTGGTTGTGTTAATTTCGACGATGAATCTTGTGAGGACTATATTGTGCGTGTAAAATGGAGTTAAAAGAGCGTTTAAACGTCGAAATATCTACAACGGGTGGGAAATTTCAGTGATTCTTCGTCAAGAAACGACGAAATATCGTGTTTTGCGAGAAACTGAGCTTGTTTTGACGCTGGAAACAGCGAGCACTGCGTTTGGCTTGTTAAAAGGAGTTGAAAGAGCGTTTAAGCGTCGAAATATCTGCAACAGGAGGGAAATTTCAGTAATTTTTCGTCAAGAAACGACGAAAGATCGCGTTTTGCGAGAAACTTAGCTTGTTTTGACGCTGAAAACAGCGAGCACTGCGTTTGGCTTGTTAAAAGGAGTTACAAGAGGGTTTAAACGTCGAAATATCTCCAACGGGGAGGAAATTACAGACATTTTTCGTTAAAATCGACGAAGGATCTCGATTTGCGAGATATTGCGAGTCGTTTCGCAGGTAACCGCGACGTGCGCTAATTTCGGAGTGTGAAACTGAGTGAATGGAGCGTTTAAACGTCGAAATATCTCCAACGGGAAGGAAATTACAATCTGTTTACTCCATAATCGACCAATGATCGGGTTTAGCGGAAGCGTAGGTTAGTTTCGACGATGAGTGTGGTGTGCACTACGTTCTGCGCATGGGGTGGAGTGAATAGAGCGTTTAAACGTCGAAATATCTCCAACGGAATGGAAATTACCGTCAGTTTCCGCAAAATTGACGAATGTTTGCGGTTTGATGTAACGTGGGTTAGTGTCGACGCTGTATCTTGTGCGAACTATTTTCAGCGGTTAAAATAGTGTGAGAAGAGCGTTTAAACGTCGAAATATCTGCAACGGAAGGGAAATTACAGTCAGTTTACGCAAAATCGACGAATGATCGCGTTTTGCGGGAACGCGTGATAGCTTCAACGATGAATGTGGCGTGCACAACATTCTGCGCGTGAAACGGAGTGAAAAGAGCGTTTAAACGTCGAAATATCTCCAAGGCAATGGAAATTACCATCAGATCTTTGCCAAAAACGACGAATGATCACGTTTTACGAGTGGTTGTGTTAGTTTCGACGATGTATCTCGTGAGGACTATATTGTGCGTGTAAAATGGAGTGAAAAGAGCGTTTAAACGTCGAAATATCTGCAACGGGTGGGAAATTTCAGTGATTCTTCGTCAAGAAACGACGAAATATCGCGTTTTGCGAGAAACTGAGCTTGCTTTGACGCTGGAAACAGCGTGCACTGCGTTTTGCTTGTCAAAAAGAGTAAAAAGAGCGTTTAAGCGTCGAAATATCTGCAACGGGTGGGAAGTTTCAGTGATTCTTCGTCAAGAAACGAAGAAATATCGTATTTTGCGAGAAACTGAGCTTGTTTTGACGCTGGAAACAGCGAGCACTGCGTTTGGGTTGTCAAAAAGAGTTAAAAGAGCGTTTAAACGTCGAAATATCTCCAACGCAAAGGAAATTACAGTCATTTTTCGCGCAAGTATATGGGGAGAGATGCGTTCTGCGAGTGGTTGAGTTAATTTCGGCGATGAATGTGGCGTGCACTACATTCTGCGCATGAGGTGGAGTGAATAGGGCGTTTCAACGTCGAAATATCTCCAACGGAAAGGAAATTACCGTCAGATCTTCGCCAAAATCGACGAATGATCACGTTTTACGAGTGGTTGTGTTAGATTCGGCAATGTATCTTGTGCGGACTATATTGTGCGTGTAAAATGGAGTTAAATGAGCGTTTAAACGTCGAAATATCTACAACGGGTGGGAAATTTCAGTGATTCTTCGTCAAGAATCGACGAAATATCGCGTTTTGCGAGGAACTTAGCTTGTTTTGACGCTGAAAACAGCGAGCACTGCGTTTGGCTTGTTAAAAGGAGTTGAAAGAGCGTTTAGTCTTCGAAATATCTGCAACGGGAGGGAAATTTCAGTAATTTTTCGTCAAGAAACTACGAAAGATCGCGTTTTGCGAGAAAATTAGGTTGTTTTGACGCTGAAAACAGCGAGCACTGCGTTTGACTTGTTAAAAGGAGTTAATAGAGCGTTTAAACGTCGAAATATCTCCAACGGGGAGGAAATTACAGACATTTTTCGTTAAAATCGACGAAAGATCTCGATTTGCGAGATATTGCGAGTCTTTTCGCAGGTAACCGCGACTAGCACTAATTTCGGAGTGTGAAACTGAGTGAATGGAGCGTTTAAACGTCGAAATATCTCCAACGGGAAGGAAATTACAGTCTGTTTACTCCATAATCGACCAATGATCGCGTTTTGCGGGAGCGCGTGATAGCTTCGACGATGAATGTGGCGTGCACAACATTCCGCGCGTGAGACGGAGTGAAAAGAGCGTTTAAACGTCGAAATATCTGCAACGGAAGGGAAATTACAGACATTTTTCGTTAAAATCGACGAATGATCACGTTTTACGAGTGGTTGTGTTAGTTTCGAGGGTGAATCTTGTGAGGACTATATTGTGCGTGTAAAATGGAGTTAAAAGAGCGTTTAAACGTCGAAATATCCACAACGGGTGGGAAATTTCAGTGATTCTTCGTCAAGAAACGACGAAATATCGCGTTTTGCGAGAAACTGAGCTTGTTTTGACGCTGGAAACAGCGTGCACTGTATCTGGGTTGTCAAAAGGAGTTAGAAGAGCGTTTAACCGTCGAAATATCTCCCACGGGAAGGATATTACAGTTACTTTTCGATAAAATCGATGAAAGATCGCGTTTTGCGAGCTACTGCTGGTGGTTTGTCCACTAAAAGCGACGTGCGCTACATTCGGCGTGTAATACTGAGTGAAAGGGGCGTTTAAGCGTCGAAATAACACCAACGGGAGGGAAATTTCAGCCTTTTTCGTCTAGAAACGACGAAAGATCGCGTTTTGCGAGCAACTGCGCTTGTTTTGACGCTGGAAAGAGCGAGCACTGCGTTTGGGTTGTCAAATGGAGTTAAAAGAGCGTTTAAACGTCGAAATATCTCCAACGGAAAGGAAATTACAGTCTGTTTATGCGAAAATCGACGAATGATCGCGTTTTGCGGTAGCGTTGGTTAGTTTCAACGATGTATCTTGTGAGAACTCCATTGTGCATCTGCAATGGAGTGAAAAGAGCGTTTAAACGTCGAGACATCTCCAACGGGAATGAAATTACAGACATTTTCCGTTAAAATCGACGAAAGATCGTATTTTGCGAGAAACTGAGCTTGTTTTGACGCTGGAAACAGCGAGCACTGCGTTTGGCTTGTTAAAAGGAGTTGAAAGAGCGTTTAAGCGTCGAAATATCTGCAACGGGTGGAAATTTCAGTAATTTTTCGTCAAGAAACGACGAAAGATCGCGTTTTGCGAGGAACTTAGCTTGTTTTGACGCTGAAAACAGCGAGCACTGCGTTTGGCTTGTTAAAAGGAGTTAAAAGAGCGTTTAAACGTCGAAATGTCTGCAACGGGTGGGAAATTTCAGTGATTCTTCGTCAAGAAACGACGAAATATCGCGTTTAGCGAGAAACTTAGCTTGTTTTGACGCTGAAAACAGCGAGCACTGCGTTTGGCTTGTTAAAAGGAGTGAAAAGACCGTATAAACGTCGAAATATATCCAACGCAAAGGAAATTACAGTGAGTTTACGCCAAAATCGACGAAAGATCGCGTATTGCGGGAGCGTGGGTTACTTTCGACGATGAATGGGGTGTGCACTAGCTTCTGCGTCTAAAAGGAAGCGAAAAGACCGTTTACGCGTCGAAATATCTCCGAAGCCACGGAAATTACAGTCGGTTTTCGCCAAAATCGAAGAAAGATTGCGTTTTGCGAACAACTGCGCTTGTTTTGACGCTGGAAAGAGCGAGCACTGCGTTTGGGTTGTCAAATGGAGTTAAAAGAGCGTTTAAACGTCGAAATATCTCCAACGGAAAGGAAATTACAGCCTGTTTATGCGAAAATCGACGAATGATCGCGTTTTGCGGTAGCGTCGGTTAGTTTCGACGATGTATCTTGTGAGAAATGTATTCTGCGCGTAAAATAGAGTGAAAAGAGCGTTTAAACGTCGAAATATATCCAACGCAAAGGAAATTACAGTCAGTTTACGCCAAAATCGGCGAATGTTTGCGTTTTGCTGTAACGTGGTTTAATGTCGACGCTGTATCTTGTGAGAACTATATTCTGCGGGTAAAATAGAGTAAAAGAGCGTTTAAACGTCGAAATATCTCCAACGGAAAGGAAATTACCGTCAGATCTTCGCCAAAATCGACGAATGATCACGTTTTACGAGTGGTTGTGTTAGTTTCGACGATGTATCTTGTGAGGACTATATAGTGCGTGTAAAATGGAGTGAATAGAGCGTTTAAACTTCGAAATATCTGCAACGGGTGGGAAATTTCAGTGATTCTTCGTCAAGAAACGACGAAATATCGCGTTTTGCGAGAAACTTAGCTTGTTTTGACGCTGAAAACAGCGAGCACTGCGTTTGGCTTGTTAGAAGGAGTTAAAAGAGCGTTTAAACGTCGAAATATCTCCAACGGAAAGGAAATTACAGTCTGTTTATGCGAAAATCGACGAATGATTGCGTTTTGCGGTAGCGTGGGTTAGTTTCGACGATGTATCTTGTGAGAACTCCATTGTGCGTGTGAAATGGAGTGAAAATAGCTTTCAAACGTAGAAATATCTCCAACGGAATGGAAATTACCGTCAGGTTACGCAAAATCGACGAATGTTCGCGTTTTGCTGTAACGTGGGTTAGTGTCGACGATGTATCTTGTGCGAACTATAGTCTGCGTGTAAAGTAGAGTGAAAGGAGTGTTTAAACGTCGAAATATCTCCAACGGAAAGGAAATTACAGTCAGTTAACGCCAAAATCGACGAATGATCGCGTATTCCGGGAGCGTGGGTTAATTTCGACGATAAATGTCGTGTGCACTACATTCTGCGCGTAAGATGTAGTGAAAAGAGCGTATAAGCGTCCAAATATCTCCAACGGAACGGAAGTTACAGTTCGTTTACACCAAAATATAAGGAACGAGTACGTTTTGAGAGTGGGCGAGTTAGTTTCGACGATGGAGTTGGAGTGCACACTATTCTGCGCGTGAGGTGGAGTGAAAAGAACGTTTAAAAATCTAAATATCTCCTCCGGAAAGAAAATTACCGTCAGTTTACGCGAAATCGACGTATGATCGCGTTTTGCGGGTGCGCGTGTTAGTGTCGACGCTGTATCTTGTGAGCATTATATTCTGCGGGTAAAATAGAGTGAGCAGAGCGTTTAAATGTCGAAATATCTCCAACGCAAAGGAAATTACAGTCAGTTTACGCAAAATCGACGAATGATCGCGTTTTGCGGGAGCGAGTGATAGCTTTGACGATGAATGCGGTGTGCACAACATTCTGCGCGTGAGACGGAGTGAAAAGAGCGTTTAAACGTCGAAATATCTCTAGCGGAAAAGAAATTGTAGGCAGTTTACTCCAAAATCGGCGAATGATCGCGTTTTGCGGTTGCGTGGGTGAGTGTCGACGATGTATCTTGTGAGGAATTCAGTTTCCGTGTAAAATGGAGTAAAAAGAGCGCTTAAACGTTGAAATATCTCCAGCGGAACGGAAATTACAGTAATTTGTCGCCCAAGTATGGGGAAAGATTGCGTTTTCGAGTGACTGAGTTAATTTCGGCGATGAATGTGGTGTGCACTACATTCTGCGCATGAGGTGGAGTGAATAGAGTGTTTAAACGTCGAAATATCTCCAACGCAAAGGAAATTACAGTCAGTTTACTCCAAAATCGACGAATGATCGCGTTTTGCGGGAGCGAGTGATAGCTTTGACGATGAATGCGGTGTGCACAACATTCTGCGCGTGAGACGGAGTGAAAAGAGCGTTTAAACGTCGAAATATCTCTAGCGGAAAAGAAATTGTAGGCAGTTTACTCCAAAATCGGCGAATGATCGCGTTTTGCGGTTGCGTGGGTGAGTGTCGACGATGTATCTTGTGAGGAATTCAGTTTCCGTGTAAAATGGAGTAAAAAGAGCGCTTAAACGTTGAAATATCTCCAGCGGAACGGAAATTACAGTAATTTGTCGCCCAAGTATGGGGAAAGATTGCGTTTTCGAGTGACTGAGTTAATTTCGGCGATGAATGTGGTGTGCACTACATTCTGCGCATGAGGTGGAGTGAATAGAGTGTTTAAACGTCGAAATATCTCCAACGCAAAGGAAATTACAGTCAGTTTACTCCAAAATCGACATATGATTGCGTTTTGCGGTAGCGTGGGTTAGTTTCGACGATGTATCTTGTGAGGACTATATAGTGCGTGTAAAATGGAGTGAATAGAGCGTTTAAACTTCGAAATATCTGCAACGGGTGGGAAATTTCAGTGATTCTTCGTCAAGAAACGACGAAATATCGCGTTTTGCGAGAAACTTAGCTTGTTTTGACGCTGAAAACAGCGAGCACTGCGTTTGGCTTGTTAAAAGGAGTTGAAAGAGCGTTTAGTCTTCGAAATATCTGCAACAGGAGGGAAATTTCAGTAATTTTTCGTCAAGAAACGACGAAAGATCGCGTTTTGCGAGAAACTTAGCTTGTTCTGACGCTGAAAACAGCGTGTACTGCGTTTGGTTTGATGAAAGGAGTTACAAGAGGGTTTAAACGTCGAAATATCTCCAACGGGGAGGAAATTACAGTCTGTTTACTCCATAATCGACCAATGATCGCGTTTTGCGGGAGCGCGTGATAGCTTCGACGATGAATTTGGCGTGCACAACATTCTGCGCGTGAGACGGAGTGAAAAGAGCGTTTAAACGTCCAAATATCTCCAACGGAACGGAAGTTACAGTCCGTTTACGCAAAAATATAAGGAACGAATATGTTTTGAGAGTGGGTCAGTTAGTTTCGTCGATGAAGTTGGAGTTCACACCATTCTCCGCGTGAGGTGAAGTGAAAAGAACGTTTAAAAATCTAAATATCTCCATCGGAAAGAAAATTACCGTCAGATCTTCGCAAAATCGACGAATGATCACGTTTTAAGAGTATTTGTGTTAGTTTCGACGATGTATCCTGTGAGGACTATATTGTGCGTGTAAAATGGAGTTAAAAGAGCGTTTAAACGTCGAAATATCTCCAACGGAAAAGAAATTACAGACAGTTTACGCCAAAATCGACCAACGATCGCGTTTAGCGGGAGCGTTGGATAGTTTCGACGATGTGTGTGCCGTGCACTACATTCTGCGCATGAGGTGGAGTGAATAGAGCGTTTAAACGTCGAAATATCTCCAACGGAAAGGAAATTACCGTCAGATCTTTGCAAAATCGACGAATGATCACGTTTTACGAGTGGTTGTGTTAGTTTCGAGGATGTATCTTGTGCGGACTATATTGTGCGTGTAAAATGGAGTGAAAATTGCGTATAAACATCGAAATATCTCCAACGGAATGGAAATTACCGTCAGTTTCCGCAAAATCGACGAATGTTTGCGTTTTGCTGTAACGTGGTTTTTGTGTCGACGCTGTATCTTGTGAGCACTATATTCTGCGGGTAAAATAGAGTGAGTAGAGGGTTTAAATGTCGAAATATCTCCAACGCAAAGGAAATTACAGTCAGTTTACGCAAAATCGACGAATGATCGCGTTTTGCGGGAGCGCGTGATAGCATCAACGATGAATGTGGCGTGCACAACATTCTGCGCGTGAAACGGAGTGAAAAGAGCGTTTAAACGTCGAAACATCTCCAGCGGAAAGGAAATTACCGTCAGATCTTCGCCAAAATCGACGAATGATCACGTTTTACGAGTGGTTGTGTTAGTATCGACGATGTATCTTGTGAGGACTATATTGTGCGTGTAAAATGGAGTGAAAGGAGCGTTTACACGTCGAATTATCTGCAACGGGTGGGAAATTTCAGTGATTCTTCGTCAAGAAGCGACGAAATATCGCGTTTTGCGAGAAACTGAGCTTGCCTTGATGCTGGATACAGCGTGCACTGCGTTTGGCTTGTCAAAAAGAGTTAAAAGAGCGTTTAAACGTCGAAATATCTGCAACGGGAGGGAAATTTCAGTAATTTTTCGTCAAGAAACGACGAAAGATCGTATTTTGCGAGAAACTGAGCTCGTTTTGACGCTGGAAACAGCGAGCACTGCGTTTGGGTTATCAAAAAGTGTTAAAAGAGCGTTTAAACGTCGAAATATCTCCAACGGAAGGGAAATTACAGTCAGTTTACGCAATAATCGACGAATGATCGCGTTTTGCTGTAACGTGGGTGAGTGTCGTCGATATATCTTGTGAGGAATCCAATTTCCGTGTAAAATGGAGTAAAAAGAGCGTTTAAACGTCGAAACATCTCCAGCGGAAAGGAAATTACCGTCAGATCTTCGCCAAAATCGACGAATGATCACGTTTTACTAGTGGTTGTGTTAGTTTCGACGATGTATCTTGTGAGGACTATATTGTGCGCGTAAAATGGAGTGAAAAGAGCGTTTACACGTCGAATTATCTGCAACGGGTGGGAAATTTCAGTGATTCTTCGTCAAGAAGCGACGAAATATCGCGTTTTGCGAGAAACTGAGCTTGCCTTGATGCTGGAAACAGCGTGCACTGCGTTTGGCTTGTCAAAAAGAGTTAAAAGAGCGTTTAAACGTCGAAATATCTGCAACGGGAGGGAAATTTCAGTAATTTTTCGTCAAGAAACGACGAAAGATCGTATTTTGCGAGAAACTGAGCTCGTTTTGACGCTGGAAACAGCGAGCACTGCGTTTGGGTTATCAAAAAGTGTTAAAAGAGCGTTTAAACGTCGAAATATCTCCAACGGAAGGGAAATTACAGTCAGTTTACGCAATAATCGACGAATGATCGCGTTTTGCTGTAACGTGGGTGAGTGTCGTCGATATATCTTGTGAGGAATCCAATTTCCGTGTAAAATGGAGTAAAAAGAGCGTTTAAACGTCGAAACATCTCCAGCGGAAAGGAAATTACCGTCAGATCTTCGCCAAAATCGACGAATGATCACGTTTTACTAGTGGTTGTGTTAGTTTCGACGATGTATCTTGTGAGAACTATATTCTGCGGGTAAAATAGAGTGAAAAGAGCGTTTAAACGCCGAAATATCTCCAACGCAAAAGAAATTAGAGTCAGTTTATGCTAAAATCGACGAATGATCGCGTTTGGCGGTAGCGTGGGTCAGTTTCTACGATGTATCCTGTGAGAAATCCATTGTGCATCTGAAATGGAGTGAAAAGAGCGGTTAAACGTCGAAATATCTCCAACGGATCGGAAATCACAGTAATTTTTCGCCCAAGTATGGGGAAAGATTGCGTTTTTGAGTGGTTGAGTTAATTTCGGCGATGAATGTGGCATTCACTACATTCCGCGCGTGAGACGGAGTGAAAAGAGCGATTGAACGACGAAATATCTCCAACGGAAAGGAAATTACAGAAATATTTCGTTAAAATCAGCGAAAGATCGCGATTTGCGAGATATTGCGAGTGGTTTCGCAGCTAACCGCGACGTGCACTACTTTCGGAGTGCGAAACTGAGTGAAAGGTGCGTTTAAACTTCGAAATATCTGCAACGGGTTGGAAATTTCAGTCATTTTTCGTCAAGAAACGACGAAGGATCGTGTTTTGCGAGAAACTGAGCTTCGTTTGACGCTGGAAACAGCGAGCACTGCGTTTGGGTTGTCAAAAAGAGTTAAACGAGCGTTTAAACATCGAAATATCTCCAACGGAAGGGAAATTACAGTCAGTTTACGCCATAATCGACGAATGATCGCGTTTTGCGGTAACGTGGGTGAGTGTCGTCGATGTATCTTGTGAGGAATCCAATTTCCGTGTAAAATGGAGTAAAAAGGGCGTTTAAACGTCGAAATATCTCGAACGGAAAAGAAATTACAGTCAGTTTACAACAAAACCGACGAATGATCTCGTTTAGCGGGAGCGTAGGTTAGTTTCGACGATGAATGTTGCATGCTCTACATTCTGCGCGTGAGATGGATTGAAAAGAGCGTTTAAACGCCGAAATATCTCCAACGGAAAGGAAATTACCTTCAGATCTTCGCCAAAATCGAGAATGATCGCGTTTTACGAGTGGTTGTGTTAGTTTCGACGATGTATCTCGTGAGAA
The DNA here is from genome assembly GCA_037178635.1 of Bombus dahlbomii. Classification (NCBI taxonomy): domain Eukaryota; kingdom Metazoa; phylum Arthropoda; class Insecta; order Hymenoptera; family Apidae; genus Bombus; species Bombus dahlbomii. Next base: position 4,798,463 of record CM074117.1, read on the forward strand.
CTCCATTGTGCGTATAAAATTGAGTGAAAATAGTGTTTAAACGTTGAACAATCTACATCGGAATGGAAATTACCGTCACTTTACGCAAAATCGACGAATGTTTGCGTTTTGCTGTAACGTGGGTTAGTGTCGACGATGTATCTTGTGAGCACTATATTCTGCGGGTAAAATAGAGTGAAAGGAGCGTTTAAATGTCGAAATATCTCCAACGGAAAGGAAATTACCATCAGATCTTTGCCAAAATCGACGAATGATCACGTTTTACGAGTGGTTGTGTTAGTTTCGACGATGTATCTTGTGAGGACTATATTGTGCGTGTAAAATGGAGTGAAAAGAGCGTTTAAACGTCGAAATATCTCCAACGGAAAGCAAATTACCGTCAGATCTTTGCACAATCGTCGAATGATCACGTTTTACGAGTGGTTGTGTCAGTTTCGACGATGTATCTTGTGCGGACTATATTGTGCGTGTAAAATGGAGTGAAAATAGCGTTTAAACGTAGAAATATCACCAACGCAATGGAAATTACCATCAATTTACGCAAAATCGACGAATGTCTGCGTTTTGCTGTAATGCGGGTTAGTGTCGACATTGTATAATGTGAGAACTATATTCTGCAGGTAAAATAGAGTGAAAAGAGCGTTTAAACGTCGAAATATATCCAACGGAAAAGAAATTACAGACAGTTTACGCCATAATCGACAAATGATCGCGTTTTGCGGTTGCATGGGTTAGTATCGGCGATGAATGTGGCGTGCACTACATTCCCCGCGTGAGACGGAAGGAAAAGAGCGTATAAACGTCGAAATATCTCCAACGCAAGGGAAATTACAGTCAGTTTACGCTAAATCGATGAATGATCGCGTTTTGCGGGAGCGAGTGATGGCTTCGACGATGAATGCGGCGTGCACAACATTCTGCGCATGAGACGGAGTGAAAAGAGCGCTTAAACGTCGAAATATCTTCAACGGAACAGAAATTACAGTCAGTTTACCCCAAAATCGGCGAATGATCGCGTTTTGCGGCAGCGTTGGTTAATTTCGACGATGAATGCTGCATGCTCTACATTCTGCGCGTGAGGTGGATTGAAAAGAGCGTTTAAAGCCCGAAATATCTCCAACGGAAAGCAAATTACCGTCAGATCTTCGCCAAAATCGACGAATGATCACGTTTTACGAGTGGTTGTGTTAATTTCGACGATGAATGCTGCATGCTCTACATTCTGCGCGTGAGGTGGATTGAAAAGAGCGCTTAAACGTCGAAACATCTCCAACGGAAAGGAAATTACCGTCAGGTCGTCGCCAAAATCGACGAATGATCACGTTTTACGAGTGGTTGTGCTAGTTTCGACGATGTATCTTGTGAGGACTATATTGTGCGTGTAAAATGGAGTGAAAAGAGCGTTTAAACGTCGAAATATCTGCTACGGGTGGGAAACTTCAGTGATTCTTCGTCAAGAAACGACGAAATATCGCGTTTTGCGAGAAACTGAGCTTGTTTTGACGCTGGAAACAGCGTGCACTGCGTTTGGGTTGTCAAAAAGAGATAAAAGAGCGTTTAAACGTCGAAATATCTCCAACGGAACAGAAATTACAGTCAGTTTACGCCAAAATCGACCAATGATCGCGTTTAGCGTTAGCGTAGGTTAGTTTCGACGATGAGTGTGGTGTGCACTACATTCTGCGCATGAGGTGGAGTGAATAGAGCGTTTAAGCGTCGAGATATCTCCAACGGAAAGGAAATTACCATCAGATCTGCGCCAAAATCGACGAATGATCACGTTTTACGAGTGGTTGTGTTAGTTTCGACGATGTATCTTGAGAGAACTTTATTGTACGTGTAAAATGGAGTGAAAAGAGCGTTTAAACGTCGACATATTTGCAACGGGTTGGAAATTTCAGTGATTCTTGCTCAAGAAACGACGAAATATCGCGTTTTGCGAGATACTGAGCTTGTTTTGACGCTGGAAACAGCGTGCACTGCGTTTGGCTTGTCAAAAAGAGTTAAAAGAGCGTCTAAACGTCGAAATATCTGCAACGGAAGGGAAATTTCAGTAATTTTTCGTCAAGAAACGACGAAAGATCGTATTATGCAAGAAACTGAGCTTGTTTTGACGCTGGAAACAGCGAGCACTGCGTTTGGGTTGTCAAAAAGAGATAAAAGAGCGTTTAAACGTCGAAATATCTCCAACGGAAGGGAAATTACAGTCAGTTTACGCCATAATCGACGAATGATCGCGTTTTGCTGTAACGTGGGTGAGTGTCGTCGATGTATCTTGCGAGGAATCCAATTTCCGTCTAAAATGGAGTAAAAAAAGCGATTAAACGTCGAAATATCTCCAGCGGAAAGGAAATTACAGTCTGTTCACTCCATAATCGACCAATGATCGCGTTTAGCGTGAGCGTAGGTTAGGGTCGACGATGAGTGTGGCTTGCACAACATTCTGCGCGTGAAGCGGAGGGAAAAGAGCGTTTAAACGTCGAAATATCTCCAACGGAAAGGAAATTACCATCAAATCTTTGCCAAAATCCGACGAATGATCACGTTTTACGGGTGGTTGTGTTAGTTTAGTTAGTTAGTAAACGTCGAAATTTCTCCAACGGAAAGGAAATTACCATCAGATCTTTGCCAAATTCCGACGAATGATCACGTTTTACGGGTGGTTGTGTTAGTTTCGACGATGTATCGTGTGGGGAGTATATTGTGCGTGTAAAATGGAGTGAAAATAGCATTTAAACTTCGAAACATCTCCAACGGAAAAGAAATTACAGACAGTTTACGCCAAAACCGAAGAATGATCGCGTTTAGCGGGAGCGTAGGTTAGTTTCGACGATGAGTGTGGTGTGCACTACATTCTGCGCATGAGGTGGAGTGAATAGAGCGTTTAAACGTCAAAATATCTCTAACGGAAAAGAAATTACCGTTAGATCTTTGCAAAATCGACGAATGATCACGTTTTACGAGGGGTTGTGTTAGTTTCGACGATGCATCTTGTGCGGACTATATTGCGCGTGTAAAATGGAGTGAATAAAGCGTTTAAACGTCGAAATGTCTCCAACGCAAAGGAAATTACAGTCAGTTTACTCCAAAATCGGCGAATGATCGCGTTTTGCGGTAGCGTGGGTCACTTTCTACGATGTATCCTGTGAGAAATCCATTGTGCATCTGAAATGGAGTGAAAAGAGCGTTGAAACGTCGAAATATCTCCAACGGGAAGGATATTACAGTTATTTTTCGAGAAAATCGATGAAAGATCGCGTTTTGCGAGCTACTGCTGGTGGTTTGGCCACTAAAAGCGACGTGCGCTACATTCGGCGTATAATACTGTGTGAAAGGGGCGTTTAGACGTCGAAATTACAACGGGAGGAAAATTTCAGTCATTTTTCGTCAAGAAACGACGAATGATCGCGTTTTGCGAGAAACTGAGCTTGTTTTGACGCTGAAAACAGCGAGCACTGCGTTTGACTTGTTAAACGGAGTTAAAAAGCGTTTAAACGTCGAAATATCTCCAACGGGAAGGAAATTACAGACATTTTCTGTTAAAATCGACGAAAGATCGCGATTTGCGAGATATTGCGAGTGGTTTGCCACTAAAAGCGACATGCGCTACATTCGGCGTGTAATACTTAGTGAAAGGGGCGTTTAAGCGTCGAAATAACACCAACGGGAGGGAAATTTCAGTCTTTTGCGTCTAGAAACGACGAAAGATCGCGTTTTGCGAGCAACTGCGCTTGTTTTGACGCTGGAAACAGCGAGCACTGCGTTTGGGTTGTCAAATGGAGTTAAAAGAGCGTTTAAACGTCGAAATATCTCCAATGGAAAGGAAATTACAGTCTGTTTATGCGAAAATCGACGAATGATCGCGTTTTGCGGGAGCGCGTGTTCGTTTCGACGATGTATCTTGTGAGAACTATATTCTGTGCGTAAAATAGAGTGAAAAGATCGTTTAAACGTCGACATATCTCAAACGCAAAGGAAATTACAGTCAGTTTACGCCAAAATCGACAAATGATCGCGTTTTGCGGTAGCGTTGGTTAGTTTCAACGATGTATCTTGTGAGAACTCCATTGTGCATCTGCAATGGAGTGAAAAGAGCGTTTAAACATCGAAATATCTCCAATGCAGAGGAAATTACAGTCAGTTTTCGACAAAGTTGACAAATGATCGCCTTTTGCGAGCTATGGCGCGCGGTCTTGCAGCTAAGCGCGACGTGCACCACATTCGGCGTGTAAAACTGAATGAAAGGAGCGTTTAAACGTCGACATATCACAAACGGGAAGGAAATTTCAGTCATTATTCGTCAGGAAACGACGAAAAATCGCGTTTTGCGAGAAACTGAGCTTGTTTTGACGCTGGAAACAGCGTGCACTGTATTTGGGTTGTCAAAAGGTGTTAGAAGCGCGTTTAACGGTCGAAATATCGCCAACGGGAAGGATATTACAGTTACTTTTCGAGAAAATCGACGAAAGATCACCTTTTGCGAGCTACTGCTGGTAGTTTGGCCATTAAAAGCGACGTGCGCTACATTTGGCGTGTAATACTGAGTGAGTGGGGCGTTTAAACGTCGATATAACACCAACGGGAGGGAAATTTCAGTCATTTTTCGTCAAGAAACGACGAAATATCGCGTATTACGAGAAACTGATCTTGTTTTGACGCTGGAAACAGCATGCACTGCGTTTGGCTTGTCAAAATTAGATAAAAGAGCGTTTAAACGTCAAAATATCTCCAACGGGAAGGAAATTAGTGACATTTTTCTTTAAAATCGACGAAAGATCGCGATTTGCGAGATATTGCGAGTGGTTTCGCAGGTAACCGCGACGTGCACTAATTTCGGAGTGTGAAACTGAGTGAATGGAGCGCTTAAACGTCGAAATATCTCCAACGGGAAGGAAATTACAGTCTGTTTACTCCATAATCGACCAATGATCGCGTTTCGCGGGAGCGCGTGATAGCTTCGGCGATGAATGTGGCGTGCACAACATTCTGCGCGTGAGACGGAGTAAAAGAGCGTATAAACGTCCAAATATCTCCAACGGATCGGAAGTTACAGTTCGTTTACGCCAAAATATAAGGAACGAATATGTTTTGAGAGTGGGTGAGTTAGTTTCGTCGATGAAGTTGGAGTTCACACCATTCTGCGCGTCATGTGGAGTGAAAAGAACGTTTAAAAATCTAAATATCTCCATCGGAAAGAAAATTACCGTCAGATCTTCGCAAAATCGACGAATGATCACGTTTTAAGAGTATTTGTGTTAGTTTCGACGATGTATCCTGTGAGGACTATATTGTGCGTATAAAATGGAGTGAGAAGACCGTTTAAACGTCGAAATATCTCCAACAGAAATGAAATTACAGTCAGTTTACGCCAAAATCGACGAAAGATCGCGTATTGCGGGAGCGTGGATCAGTTTCTACGATGTATCCTGTGAGAAATCCATTGTGCATCTGAAATGGAGTGAAAAGATCGTTGAAACGTCGAAATATCTACAACGGAACGGAAATTACAATAATTTTTCGCCCAAGAATGGGGAGAGATTGCGTTTTCGAGTGGTTGAGTTAATTTCGGGGATGAATGTGGCGTGCACTACATTCTGCGCGTGAAGTAGAGTGAAAAGAGCGTATAAACGTCGAAATATCTCCAACGCAAAGGAAATTACAGTCAGTTTACGCAAAATCGACGAGTGATCACGTTGTGCGAGAGCGAGTGATAGCTTCGACGATTAATGCGGCGTGCACAACATTCTGCGCGTGAGACGGAGTAAAAGGGCGTTTAAACGTCGAAATATCTCCAACGGAAAAGAAATTACAGTCAGTTGACGCCAATATCGACCAATGATCGCGTATAGCGGGAGGGTAGGTTAGTTTCGACGATGAGTGTGGTGTGCACAACATTCTGCGCGTGAGACGGAGTGAAAAGAGCGTTTTAACGTCGAAATACCTCCAGCGGAAAAGAAATTACAGTCAGTTTACGCCAAAATCGACAAATGATCGCGTTTTGCGGCAGCGTTGGTTAATTTCGACGATGAATGCAGCATGCACTACATTCTGCGCGTGAAGTAGAGTGAAAAGAGCGTTTATACGTCGGAATATCTCCAGCGGAAAAGAAATTACAGTCAGTTTACGCCAAAATCGACAAATGATCGCGTTTTACGAGTGGTTGTGTTAGTTTCGACGATGAATCTTGTGAGGACTATATTGTGCGTGTAAAATGGAGTTAAAAGAGCGTTTAAACGTCGAAATATCTACAACGGGTGGGAAATTTCAGTGATTCTTCGTCAAGAAACGACGAAATATCGGGTTTTGCGAGAAACTGAGCTTGTTTTGACGCTGGAAACAGCGTGCACTGTATTTGGGTTGTCAAAAGGAGTTAGAAGAGCGTTTAACCGTCGAAATATCTGCAACGGGTGGAAATTTCAGTAATTTTTCGTCAAGAAACGACGAAAGATCGCGTTTTGCGAAAAACTTAGCTTGTTTTGACGCTGGAAACAGCGTGCACTGCGTTTGGCTTGTCAAAAAGAGTTAAAAGAGCGTTTAAACGTCGAAATATCTGCAACGGGAGGGAAATTTCAGTAATTTTTCGTCAAGAAACGACGAAAGATCGTATTTTGCGAGAAACTGAGCTCGTTTTGACGCTGGAAACAGCGAGCACTGCGTTTGGGTTATCAAAAAGTGTTAAAAGAGCGTTTAAACGTCGAAATATCTCCAACGGAAGGGAAATTACAGTCAGTTTACGCAATAATCGACGAATGATCGCGTTTTGCTGTAACGTGGGTGAGTGTCGTCGATATATCTTGTGAGGAATCCAATTTCCGTGTAAAATGGAGTAAAAAGAGCGTTTAAACGTCGAAACATCTCCAGCGGAAAGGAAATTACCGTCAGATCTTCGCCAAAATCGACGAATGATCACGTTTTACTAGTGGTTGTGTTAGTTTCGACGATGTATCTTGTGAGAACTATATTCTGCGGGTAAAATAGAGTGAAAAGAGCGTTTAAACGCCGAAATATCTCCAACGCAAAAGAAATTAGAGTCAGTTTATGCTAAAATCGACGAATGATCGCGTTTGGCGGTAGCGTGGGTCAGTTTCTACGATATATCCTGTGAGAAATCCATTGTGCATCTGAAATGGAGTGAAAAGAGCGGTTAAACGTCGAAATATCTCCAACGGATCGGAAATCACAGTAATTTTTCGCCCAAGTATGGGGAAAGATTGCGTTTTTGAGTGGTTGAGTTAATTTCGGCGATGAATGTGGCATTCACTACATTCCGCGCGTGAGACGGAGTGAAAAGAGCGATTGAACGACGAAATATCTCCAACGGAAAGGAAATTACAGAAATATTTCGTTAAAATCAGCGAAAGATCGCGATTTGCGAGATATTGCGAGTGGTTTCGCAGCTAACCGCGACGTGCACTACTTTCGGAGTGCGAAACTGAGTGAAAGGTGCGTTTAAACTTCGAAATATCTGCAACGGGTTGGAAATTTCAGTCATTTTTCGTCAAGAAACGACGAAGGATCGTGTTTTGCGAGAAACTGAGCTTCGTTTGACGCTGGAAACAGCGAGCACTGCGTTTGGGTTGTCAAAAAGAGTTAAACGAGCGTTTAAACATCGAAATATCTCCAACGGAAGGGAAATTACAGTCAGTTTACGCCATAATCGACGAATGATCGCGTTTTGCGGTAACGTGGGTGAGTGTCGTCGATGTATCTTGTGAGGAATCCAATTTCCGTGTAAAATGGAGTAAAAAGGGCGTTTAAACGTCGAAATATCTCGAACGGAAAAGAAATTACAGTCAGTTTACAACAAAACCGACGAATGATCTCGTTTAGCGGGAGCGTAGGTTAGTTTCGACGATGAATGTTGCATGCTCTACATTCTGCGCGTGAGATGGATTGAAAAGAGCGTTTAAACGCCGAAATATCTCCAACGGAAAGGAAATTACCTTCAGATCTTCGCCAAAATCGAGAATGATCGCGTTTTACGAGTGGTTGTGTTAGTTTCGACGATGTATCTCGTGAGAACTCCATTGTGCGTATAAAATTGAGTGAAAATAGTGTTTAAACGTTGAACAATCTACATCGGAATGGAAATTACCGTCACTTTACGCAAAATCGACGAATGTTTGCGTTTTGCTGTAACGTGGGTTAGTGTCGACGATGTATCTTGTGAGCACTATATTCTGCGGGTAAAATAGAGTGAAAGGAGCGTTTAAATGTCGAAATATCTCCAACGGAAAGGAAATTACCATCAGATCTTTGCCAAAATCGACGAATGATCACGTTTTACGAGTGGTTGTGTTAGTTTCGACGATGTATCTTGTGAGGACTATATTGTGCGTGTAAAATGGAGTGAAAAGAGCGTTTAAACGTCGAAATATCTCCAACGGAAAGCAAATTACCGTCAGATCTTTGCACAATCGTCGAATGATCACGTTTTACGAGTGGTTGTGTCAGTTTCGACGATGTATCTTGTGCGGACTATATTGTGCGTGTAAAATGGAGTGAAAATAGCGTTTAAACGTAGAAATATCACCAACGCAATGGAAATTACCATCAATTTACGCAAAATCGACGAATGTCTGCGTTTTGCTGTAATGCGGGTTAGTGTCGACATTGTATAATGTGAGAACTATATTCTGCAGGTAAAATAGAGTGAAAAGAGCGTTTAAACGTCGAAATATATCCAACGGAAAAGAAATTACAGACAGTTTACGCCATAATCGACAAATGATCGCGTTTTGCGGTTGCATGGGTTAGTATCGGCGATGAATGTGGCGTGCACTACATTCCCCGCGTGAGACGGAAGGAAAAGAGCGTATAAACGTCGAAATATCTCCAACGCAAAGGAAATTACAGTCAGTTTACGCTAAATCGATGAATGATCGCGTTTTGCGGGAGCGAGTGATGGCTTCGACGATGAATGCGGCGTGCACAACATTCTGCGCATGAGACGGAGTGAAAAGAGCGCTTAAACGTCGAAATATCTTCAACGGAACAGAAATTACAGTCAGTTTACCCCAAAATCGGCGAATGATCGCGTTTTGCGGCAGCGTTGGTTAATTTCGACGATGAATGCTGCATGCTCTACATTCTGCGCGTGAGGTGGATTGAAAAGAGCGTTTAAAGCCCGAAATATCTCCAACGGAAAGCAAATTACCGTCAGATCTTCGCCAAAATCGACGAATGATCACGTTTTACGAGTGGTTGTGTTAATTTCGACGATGAATGCTGCATGCTCTACATTCTGCGCGTGAGGTGGATTGAAAAGAGCGCTTAAACGTCGAAACATCTCCAACGGAAAGGAAATTACCGTCAGGTCGTCGCCAAAATCGACGAATGATCACGTTTTACGAGTGGTTGTGCTAGTTTCGACGATGTATCTTGTGAGGACTATATTGTGCGTGTAAAATGGAGTGAAAAGAGCGTTTAAACGTCGAAATATCTGCTACGGGTGGGAAACTTCAGTGATTCTTCGTCAAGAAACGACGAAATATCGCGTTTTGCGAGAAACTGAGCTTGTTTTGACGCTGGAAACAGCGTGCACTGCGTTTGGGTTGTCAAAAAGAGATAAAAGAGCGTTTAAACGTCGAAATATCTCCAACGGAACAGAAATTACAGTCAGTTTACGCCAAAATCGACCAATGATCGCGTTTAGCGTTAGCGTAGGTTAGTTTCGACGATGAGTGTGGTGTGCACTACATTCTGCGCATGAGGTGGAGTGAATAGAGCGTTTAAGCGTCGAGATATCTCCAACGGAAAGGAAATTACCATCAGATCTGCGCCAAAATCGACGAATGATCACGTTTTACGAGTGGTTGTGTTAGTTTCGACGATGTATCTTGAGAGAACTTTATTGTACGTGTAAAATGGAGTGAAAAGAGCGTTTAAACGTCGACATATTTGCAACGGGTTGGAAATTTCAGTGATTCTTGCTCAAGAAACGACGAAATATCGCGTTTTGCGAGATACTGAGCTTGTTTTGACGCTGGAAACAGCGTGCACTGCGTTTGGCTTGTCAAAAAGAGTTAAAAGAGCGTCTAAACGTCGAAATATCTGCAACGGAAGGGAAATTTCAGTAATTTTTCGTCAAGAAACGACGAAAGATCGTATTATGCAAGAAACTGAGCTTGTTTTGACGCTGGAAACAGCGAGCACTGCGTTTGGGTTGTCAAAAAGAGATAAAAGAGCGTTTAAACGTCGAAATATCTCCAACGGAAGGGAAATTACAGTCAGTTTACGCCATAATCGACGAATGATCGCGTTTTGCTGTAACGTGGGTGAGTGTCGTCGATGTATCTTGCGAGGAATCCAATTTCCGTCTAAAATGGAGTAAAAAAAGCGATTAAACGTCGAAATATCTCCAGCGGAAAGGAAATTACAGTCTGTTCACTCCATAATCGACCAATGATCGCGTTTAGCGTGAGCGTAGGTTAGGGTCGACGATGAGTGTGGCTTGCACAACATTCTGCGCGTGAAGCGGAGGGAAAAGAGCGTTTAAACGTCGAAATATCTCCAACGGAAAGGAAATTACCATCAAATCTTTGCCAAAATCCGACGAATGATCACGTTTTACGGGTGGTTGTGTTAGTTTAGTTAGTTAGTAAACGTCGAAATTTCTCCAACGGAAAGGAAATTACCATCAGATCTTTGCCAAATTCCGACGAATGATCACGTTTTACGGGTGGTTGTGTTAGTTTCGACGATGTATCGTGTGGGGAGTATATTGTGCGTGTAAAATGGAGTGAAAATAGCATTTAAACTTCGAAACATCTCCAACGGAAAAGAAATTACAGACAGTTTACGCCAAAACCGAAGAATGATCGCGTTTAGCGGGAGCGTAGGTTAGTTTCGACGATGAGTGTGGTGTGCACTACATTCTGCGCATGAGGTGGAGTGAATAGAGCGTTTAAACGTCAAAATATCTCTAACGGAAAAGAAATTACCGTTAGATCTTTGCAAAATCGACGAATGATCACGTTTTACGAGGGGTTGTGTTAGTTTCGACGATGCATCTTGTGCGGACTATATTGCGCGTGTAAAATGGAGTGAATAAAGCGTTTAAACGTCGAAATGTCTCCAACGCAAAGGAAATTACAGTCAGTTTACTCCAAAATCGGCGAATGATCGCGTTTTGCGGTAGCGTGGGTCACTTTCTACGATGTATCCTGTGAGAAATCCATTGTGCATCTGAAATGGAGTGAAAAGAGCGTTGAAACGTCGAAATATCTCCAACGGGAAGGATATTACAGTTATTTTTCGAGAAAATCGATGAAAGATCGCGTTTTGCGAGCTACTGCTGGTGGTTTGGCCACTAAAAGCGACGTGCGCTACATTCGGCGTATAATACTGTGTGAAAGGGGCGTTTAGACGTCGAAATTACAACGGGAGGAAAATTTCAGTCATTTTTCGTCAAGAAACGACGAATGATCGCGTTTTGCGAGAAACTGAGCTTGTTTTGACGCTGAAAACAGCGAGCACTGCGTTTGACTTGTTAAACGGAGTTAAAAAGCGTTTAAACGTCGAAATATCTCCAACGGGAAGGAAATTACAGACATTTTCTGTTAAAATCGACGAAAGATCGCGATTTGCGAGATATTGCGAGTGGTTTGCCACTAAAAGCGACATGCGCTACATTCGGCGTGTAATACTTAGTGAAAGGGGCGTTTAAGCGTCGAAATAACACCAACGGGAGGGAAATTTCAGTCTTTTGCGTCTAGAAACGACGAAAGATCGCGTTTTGCGAGCAACTGCGCTTGTTTTGACGCTGGAAACAGCGAGCACTGCGTTTGGGTTGTCAAATGGAGTTAAAAGAGCGTTTAAACGTCGAAATATCTCCAATGGAAAGGAAATTACAGTCTGTTTATGCGAAAATCGACGAATGATCGCGTTTTGCGGGAGCGCGTGTTCGTTTCGACGATGTATCTTGTGAGAACTATATTCTGTGCGTAAAATAGAGTGAAAAGATCGTTTAAACGTCGACATATCTCAAACGCAAAGGAAATTACAGTCAGTTTACGCCAAAATCGACAAATGATCGCGTTTTGCGGTAGCGTTGGTTAGTTTCAACGATGTATCTTGTGAGAACTCCATTGTGCATCTGCAATGGAGTGAAAAGAGCGTTTAAACATCGAAATATCTCCAATGCAGAGGAAATTACAGTCAGTTTTCGACAAAGTTGACAAATGATCGCCTTTTGCGAGCTATGGCGCGCGGTCTTGCAGCTAAGCGCGACGTGCACCACATTCGGCGTGTAAAACTGAATGAAAGGAGCGTTTAAACGTCGACATATCACAAACGGGAAGGAAATTTCAGTCATTATTCGTCAGGAAACGACGAAAAATCGCGTTTTGCGAGAAACTGAGCTTGTTTTGACGCTGGAAACAGCGTGCACTGTATTTGGGTTGTCAAAAGGTGTTAGAAGCGCGTTTAACGGTCGAAATATCGCCAACGGGAAGGATATTACAGTTACTTTTCGAGAAAATCGACGAAAGATCACCTTTTGCGAGCTACTGCTGGTAGTTTGGCCATTAAAAGCGACGTGCGCTACATTTGGCGTGTAATACTGAGTGAGTGGGGCGTTTAAACGTCGATATAACACCAACGGGAGGGAAATTTCAGTCATTTTTCGTCAAGAAACGACGAAATATCGCGTATTACGAGAAACTGATCTTGTTTTGACGCTGGAAACAGCATGCACTGCGTTTGGCTTGTCAAAATTAGATAAAAGAGCGTTTAAACGTCAAAATATCTCCAACGGGAAGGAAATTAGTGACATTTTTCTTTAAAATCGACGAAAGATCGCGATTTGCGAGATATTGCGAGTGGTTTCGCAGGTAACCGCGACGTGCACTAATTTCGGAGTGTGAAACTGAGTGAATGGAGCGTTTAAACGTCGAAATATCTCCAACGGGAAGGAAATTACAGTCTGTTTACTCCATAATCGACCAATGATCGCGTTTCGCGGGAGCGCGTGATAGCTTCGGCGATGAATGTGGCGTGCACAACATTCTGCGCGTGAGACGGAGTAAAAGAGCGTATAAACGTCCAAATATCTCCAACGGATCGGAAGTTACAGTTCGTTTACGCCAAAATATAAGGAACGAATATGTTTTGAGAGTGGGTGAGTTAGTTTCGTCGATGAAGTTGGAGTTCACACCATTCTGCGCGTCATGTGGAGTGAAAAGAACGTTTAAAAATCTAAATATCTCCATCGGAAAGAAAATTACCGTCAGATCTTCGCAAAATCGACGAATGATCACGTTTTAAGAGTATTTGTGTTAGTTTCGACGATGTATCCTGTGAGGACTATATTGTGCGTATAAAATGGAGTGAGAAGACCGTTTAAACGTCGAAATATCTCCAACAGAAATGAAATTACAGTCAGTTTACGCCAAAATCGACGAAAGATCGCGTATTGCGGGAGCGTGGATCAGTTTCTACGATGTATCCTGTGAGAAATCCATTGTGCATCTGAAATGGAGTGAAAAGATCGTTGAAACGTCGAAATATCTACAACGGAACGGAAATTACAATAATTTTTCGCCCAAGAATGGGGAGAGATTGCGTTTTCGAGTGGTTGAGTTAATTTCGGGGATGAATGTGGCGTGCACTACATTCTGCGCGTGAAGTAGAGTGAAAAGAGCGTATAAACGTCGAAATATCTCCAACGCAAAGGAAATTACAGTCAGTTTACGCAAAATCGACGAGTGATCGCGTTGTGCGAGAGCGAGTGATAGCTTCGACGATTAATGCGGCGTGCACAACATTCTGCGCGTGAGACGGAGTAAAAGGGCGTTTAAACGTCGAAATATCTCCAACGGAAAAGAAATTACAGTCAGTTGACGCCAATATCGACCAATGATCGCGTATAGCGGGAGGGTAGGTTAGTTTCGACGATGAGTGTGGTGTGCACAACATTCTGCGCGTGAGACGGAGTGAAAAGAGCGTTTTAACGTCGAAATACCTCCAGCGGAAAAGAAATTACAGTCAGTTTACGCCAAAATCGACAAATGATCGCGTTTTGCGGCAGCGTTGGTTAATTTCGACGATGAATGCAGCATGCACTACATTCTGCGCGTGAAGTAGAGTGAAAAGAGCGTTTATACGTCGGAATATCTCCAGCGGAAAAGAAATTACAGTCAGTTTACGCCAAAATCGACAAATGATCGCGTTTTACGAGTGGTTGTGTTAGTTTCGACGATGAATCTTGTGAGGACTATATTGTGCGTGTAAAATGGAGTTAAAAGAGCGTTTAAACGTCGAAATATCTACAACGGGTGGGAAATTTCAGTGATTCTTCGTCAAGAAACGACGAAATATCGGGTTTTGCGAGAAACTGAGCTTGTTTTGACGCTGGAAACAGCGTGCACTGTATTTGGGTTGTCAAAAGGAGTTAGAAGAGCGTTTAACCGTCGAAATATCTGCAACGGGTGGAAATTTCAGTAATTTTTCGTCAAGAAACGACGAAAGATCGCGTTTTGCGAAAAACTTAGCTTGTTTTGACGCTGAAAACAGCGAGCACTGCGTTTGGCTTGTTAAAAGGAGTTAAAAGTGCGTTTAAACGTCGAAATATCTCCAACGGGAAGGAAATTACAGTCTGTTTACTCCATAATCGACCAATGATCGCGTTTCGCGGGAGCGCGTGATAGCTTCGACGATGAATGTGGCGTGCACAACATTCTGCGCGTGAGACGGAGAAAAAGGGCGTTTAAACGTCCAAATATCTCCAACGGATCGGAAGTTACAGTTCGTTTACGCCAAAATATAAGGAACGAATATGTTTTGAGAGTGGGTGAGTTAGTTTCTTCGATGAAGTTGGAGTTCACACCATTCTGCGCGTGATGTGGAGTGAAAAGAACGTTTAAAAATCTAAATATCTCCATCGGAAAGAAAATTACCGTCAGATCTTCGCAAAATCGACGAATGATCACGTTTTAAGGGTATTTGTGTTAGTTTCGACGATGTATCCTGTGAGGACTATATTGTGCGTGTAAAATGGAGTGAGAAGAGCGTTTAAACGTCGAAATATCTCTAACGGAAATGAAATTACAGTCAGTTTACGCCAAAATCGACGAAAGATCGCGTATTGCGGGAGCGTGGGTTACTTTCGACGATGAATGTGGCGTGCACTACATTCTGCGCGTGAAGTAGAGTGAAAAGAGCGTTTATACGTCGGAATATCTCCAGCGGAAAAGAAATTATAGTCAGTTTACGCCAAAATCGGCGAATGATCGCGTTTTGCGGTTGCGTGGGTTAGTATCGCCGATGATTGTCACGTGCGCTACATTCGGCGCGTGAGGTGGATTGAAAAGAGCGTTTGAACGCCGAAATATCTCCAACGCAAAAGAAATTAGAGTCAGTTTACGCTAAAATCTACGAATGATCGCGTTTTGCGGTAGCGTGGGTCAGTTTCTACGATGTATCCTGTGAGAAATCCATTGTGCATCTGTAATGGAGTGAAAAGAGCGTTGAAACGTCGAAATATCTCCAACGGGAAGGATATTACAGTTACTTTTCGAGAAAATCGATGAAAGATCGCGTTTTGCGAGCTACTGCTGGTGGTTTGGCCACTAAAAGCGACGTGCGCTACATTCGGCGTGTAATACTGTGTGAAAGGGGCGTTTAGACGTCGAAATAACAACAACGGGAGGAAAATTTCAGTCATTTTTCGTCAAGAAACGACGAATGATCGCGTTTTGCGAGATACTGAGCTTGTGTTGACGCTGAAAACAGCGAGCACTGCGTTTGGCTTGTTAAAAGGAGTTAATAGAGCGTTTAAACGTCGAAATATCTCCAACGGGAAGGAAATTACAGACATTTTCTGTTAAAATCGACGAAAGATCGCGATTGGCGAGATATTGCGAGTGGTTTGCCTCTAAAAGCGACATGCGCTACATTCGGCGTGTAATACTTAGTGAAAGGGGCGTTTAAGCGTCGAAATAACACCAACGGGAGGGAAATTTCAGTCTTTTGCGTCTAGAAACGACGAAAGATCGCGTTTTGCGAGCAACTGCGCTTGTTTTGACGCTGGAAACAGCGAGCACTGCGTTTGGGTTGTCAAATGGAGTTAAAAGAGCGGTTAAACGTCGAAATATCTCCAATGGAAAGGAAATTACAGTCTGTTTATGCGAAAATCGACGAATGATCGCGTTTTGCGGTTGCGTGGGTTAGTTTCGACGATGTATCTTGTGAGAACTCCATTGTGCGTGTGAAATGGAGTGAAAATAGCGTTTAAACGTAGAAATATCTCCAACGGAATGGAAATTACCGTCAGTTTACGCCAAAATCGACAAATGATCGCTTTTTGCGGCAGCGTTGGTTAATTTCGACGATGAATGCAGCATGCACTACATTCTGCGCGTGAAGTAGAGTGAAAAGAGCGTTTATACGTCGGAATATCTCCAGCGGAAAAGAAATTACAGTCAGTTTACGCCAAAATCGACAAATGATCGCGTTTTACGAGTGGTTGTGTTAGTTTCGACGATGAATCTTGTGAGGACTATATTGTGCGTGTAAAATGGAGTTAAAAGAGCGTTTAAACGTCGAAATATCTACAACGGGTGGGAAATTTCAGTGATTCTTCGTCAAGAAACGACGAAATATCGGGTTTTGCGAGAAACTGAGCTTGTTTTGACGCTGGAAACAGCGTGCACTGTATTTGGGTTGTCAAAAGGAGTTAGAAGAGCGTTTAACCGTCGAAATATCTGCAACGGGTGGAAATTTCAGTAATTTTTCGTCAAGAAACGACGAAAGATCGCGTTTTGCGAAAAACTTAGCTTGTTTTGACGCTGAAAACAGCGAGCACTGCGTTTGGCTTGTTAAAAGGAGTTGAAAGAGCGTTTAGTCTTCGAAATATCTGCAACGGGAGGAAAATTTCAGTCATTTTTCGTCAAGAAACGACGAATGATCGCGTTTTGCGAGAAACTGAGCTTGTTTTGACGCTGAAAACAGCGAGCACTGCGTTTGGGTTGTCAAAAAGAGTTAAAAGAGCGTTTAAACGTCGAAATATCTCCAACGCAAAGGAAATTACAGTCATTTTTCGCGCAAGTATATGGGGAGAGATGCGTTTTGCGAGTGGTTGAGTTAATTTCGGCGATGAATGTGGCGTGCACTACATTCTGCGCATGAGGTGGAGTGAATAGGGCGTTTCAACGTCGAAATATCTCCAACGGAAAGGAAATTACCGTCAGATCTTCGCCAAAATCGACGAATGATCACGTTTTACGAGTGGTTGTGTTAGATTCGGCAATGTATCTTGTGCGGACTATATTGTGCGTGTAAAATGAAGTGAAAATAGCGTTTAAACGTAGAAATATCTCCAACGGAAAGGAAATTACCGTCAGTTTACGCAAAATCGACGAATGTCTGCGTTTTGCTATAACGTGGGTTAGTGTCGACGCTGTATCTTGTGAGAACTATATTCTGCGGGTAAAATAGAGTGAAAACAGCGTTTATACGTCGGAATATCTCCAGCGGAAAAGAAATTATAGTCAGTTTACGCTAAAATCGACGAATGATCGCGTTTTGCGGTAGCGTGGGTCAGTTTCTACAATGTATCCTGTGAGAAATCCATTGTGCATCTGAAATGGAGTGAAAAGAGCGTTGAAACGTCGAAATATCTGCAACGGGAAGGATATTACAGTTACTTTTCGAGAAAATCGATGAAAGATCGCGTTTTGCGAGCTACTGCTGGTGGTTTGGCCACTAAAAGCGACGTGCGCTACATTCGGCGTGTAATACTGTGTGAAAGGGGCGTTTAGACGTCGGAATAACACCAACGGGAGGAAAATTTCAGTCATTTTTCTTCAAGAAACAACGAACGATAGCGTTTTGCGAGAAACTGCGCTTGGTTTGACGCTGGAAACAGCGAGCACTGCGTTTGGGTTGTCAAATGGAGTTAAAAGAGCGTTTAAACGTCGAAATATCTCCAACGGGAAGGAAATTACAGACATTTTTTGTTAAAATCGACGAAAGATCGCGATTTGCGAGATATTGCGAGTGGTTTGGCCACTAAAAGCGACGTGCGCTACATTCGGCGTGTAATACTGAGTGAAAGGGGCGTTTAAGCGTCGAAATAACACCAACGGGAGGGAAATTTCAGTCTTTTTCGTTTAGAAACGACGAAAGATCGCGTTTTGCAAGCAACTGCGCTTGGTTTGACGCTGGAAACAGCGAGCACTGCGTTTGGGTTGTCAAATGGAGTTAAAAGAGCGCTTAAACGTCGAAATATCTCCAACGGAAAGGAAATTACAGTCCGTTTACGCGAAAATCGACGAATGTTTGCGTTTTGCTGTAACGTGGTTTAGTGTCGACGATGTATCCTGTGAGGACTATATTGTGCGTATAAAATGGAGTGAGAAGACCGTTTAAACGTCGAAATATCTGCAACGGAAGGGAAATTACAGAGATTTTTCGTTAAAATCGACGAATGATCACGTTTTACGAGTGGTTGTGTTAGTTTCGACGGTGAATCTTGTGAGGACTATATTGTGCGTGTAAAATAGAGTTAAAAGAGCGTTTAAACGTCGAAATATCCACAACGGGTGGGAAATTTCAGTGATTCTTCGTCAAGAAACGACGAAATATCGCGTTTTGCGAGAAACTGAGCTTGTTTTGACGCTGGAAACAGCGTGCACTGTATTTGGGTTGTCAAAAGGAGTTAGAAGAGCGTTTAACCGTCGAAATATCTCCCACGGGAAGGATATTACAGTTACTTTTCGATAAAATCGATGAAAGATCGCGTTTTGCGAGCTACTGCTGGTGGTTTGGCCACTAAAAGCGACGTGCGCTACATTCGGCGTGTAATACTGCGTGAAAGGGGCGTTTAGACGTCGAAATAACACCAACGGGAGGAAAATTTCAGTAATTTTTCGTCAAGAAACGACGAAAGATCGCGTTTTGCGAGGAACTTAGCTTGTTTTGACGATGAAAACAGCGAGCACTGCGTTTGGCTTGTTAAAAGGAGTTGAAAGAACGTTTAGTCTTCGAAATATCTGCAACGGGAGGGAAATTTCAGTAATTTTTCGTCAAGAAACGACGAAAGATCGCGTTTTGCGAGAAACTTAGCTTGTTTTGACGCTGAAAACAGCGAGCACTGCGTTTGGCTTGTTAAAAGGAGTTAAAAGAGCGTTTAAACGTCGAAATATCTCCAACGAGAAGGAAATTACAGACATTTATTGTTAAAATCGACGAAAGATCGCGTTTTGCGAGATATTGCGAGTGGTTTGGCCACTAAAAGCGACGTGCGCTACATTCGGCGTGTAATACTGAGTGAAAGGGGCGTTTAAGCGTCGAAATAACACCAACGGGAGGGAAATTTCAGCCTTTTTCGTCTAGAAACGACGAAAGATCGCGTTTTGCGAGCAACTGCGCTTGTTTTGACGCTGGAAAGAGCGAGCACTGCGTTTGGGTTGTCAAATGGAGTTAAAAGAGCGTTTAAACGTCGAAATATCTCCAACGGAAAGGAAATTACAGTCTGTTTATGCGAAAATCGACGAATGATCGCGTTTTGCGGTAGCGTTGGTTAGTTTCAACGATGTATCTTGTGAGAACTCCATTGTGCATCTGCAATGGAGTGAAAAGAGCGTTTAAACGTCAAGACATCTCCAACGGGAATGAAATTACAGACATTTTCCGTTAAAATCGACGAAAGATCGTATTTTGCGAGAAACTGAGCTTGTTTTGACGCTGGAAACAGCGAGCACTGCGTTTGGCTTGTTAAAAGGAGTTGAAACAGCGTTTAAGCGTCGAAATATCTGCAACGGGTGGAAATTTCAGTAATTTTTCGTCAAGAAACGACGAAAGATCGCGTTTTGCGAGGAACTTAGCTTGTTTTGACGCTGAAAACAGCGAGCACTGCGTTTGGCTTGTTAAAAGGAGTTGAAAGAGCGTTTAGTCTTCGAAATATCTGCAACAGGAGGGAAATTTCAGTAATTTTTCGTCAAGAAGCGACGAAAGATCGCGTTTTGCGAGAAACTTAGCTTGTTTCACGCTGAAAACAGCGAGCACTGCGTTTGGCTTGTTAAAAGGAGTTAAAGGAGCGTTTAAACGTCGAAATATCTCCAACGGGAAGGAAATTACAGACATCTTTTGTTAAAATCGACGAAAGATCGCGATTTGCGAGCTATGGCGCGCGGTCTTGCAGCTAAGCGCGACGTGCACCACATTCGGCGTGTAAAACTGAATGAAAGGAGCGTTTAAACGTCGACATATCACAAACGGGAAGGAAATTTCAGTCATTATTCGTCAGGAAACGACGAAAAATCGCGTTTTGCGAGAAACTGAGCTTGTTTTGACGCTGGAAACAGCGTGCACTGTATTTGGGTTGTCAAAAGGTGTTAGAAGCGCGTTTAACGGTCGAAATATCGCCAACGGGAAGGATATTACAGTTACTTTTCGAGAAAATCGACGAAAGATCACCTTTTGCGAGCTACTGCTGGTAGTTTGGCCATTAAAAGCGACGTGCGCTACATTTGGCGTGTAATACTGAGTGAGTGGGGCGTTTAAACGTCGATATAACACCAACGGGAGGGAAATTTCAGTCATTTTTCGTCAAGAAACGACGAAATATCGCGTATTACGAGAAACTGATCTTGTTTTGACGCTGGAAACAGCATGCACTGCGTTTGGCTTGTCAAAATTAGATAAAAGAGCGTTTAAACGTCAAAATATCTCCAACGGGAAGGAAATTAGTGACATTTTTCTTTAAAATCGACGAAAGATCGCGATTTGCGAGATATTGCGAGTGGTTTCGCAGGTAACCGCGACGTGCACTAATTTCGGAGTGTGAAACTGAGTGAATGGAGCGTTTAAACGTCGAAATATCTCCAACGGGAAGGAAATTACAGTCTGTTTACTCCATAATCGACCAATGATCGCGTTTCGCGGGAGCGCGTGATAGCTTCGGCGATGAATGTGGCGTGCACAACATTCTGCGCGTGAGACGGAGTAAAAGAGCGTATAAACGTCCAAATATCTCCAACGGATCGGAAGTTACAGTTCGTTTACGCCAAAATATAAGGAACGAATATGTTTTGAGAGTGGGTGAGTTAGTTTCGTCGATGAAGTTGGAGTTCACACCATTCTGCGCGTCATGTGGAGTGAAAAGAACGTTTAAAAATCTAAATATCTCCATCGGAAAGAAAATTACCGTCAGATCTTCGCAAAATCGACGAATGATCACGTTTTAAGAGTATTTGTGTTAGTTTCGACGATGTATCCTGTGAGGACTATATTGTGCGTATAAAATGGAGTGAGAAGACCGTTTAAACGTCGAAATATCTCCAACAGAAATGAAATTACAGTCAGTTTACGCCAAAATCGACGAAAGATCGCGTATTGCGGGAGCGTGGATCAGTTTCTACGATGTATCCTGTGAGAAATCCATTGTGCATCTGAAATGGAGTGAAAAGATCGTTGAAACGTCGAAATATCTACAACGGAACGGAAATTACAATAATTTTTCGCCCAAGAATGGGGAGAGATTGCGTTTTCGAGTGGTTGAGTTAATTTCGGGGATGAATGTGGCGTGCACTACCTTCTGCGCGTGAAGTAGAGTGAAAAGAGCGTATAAACGTCGAAATATCTCCAACGCAAAGGAAATTACAGTCAGTTTACGCAAAATCGACGAGTGATCGCGTTGTGCAAGAGCGAGTGATAGCTTCGACGATTAATGCGGCGTGCACAACATTCTGCGCGTGAGACGGAGTAAAAGGGCGTTTAAACGTCGAAATATCTCCAACGGAAAAGAAATTACAGTCAGTTGACGCCAATATCGACCAATGATCGCGTATAGCGGGAGGGTAGGTTAGTTTCGACGATGAGTGTGGTGTGCACAACATTCTGCGCGTGAGACGGAGTGAAAAGAGCGTTTTAACGTCGAAATACCTCCAGCGGAAAAGAAATTACAGTCAGTTTACGCCAAAATCGACAAATGATCGCGTTTTGCGGCAGCGTTGGTTAATTTCGACGATGAATGCAGCATGCACTACATTCTGCGCGTGAAGTAGAGTGAAAAGAGCGTTTATACGTCGGAATATCTCCAGCGGAAAAGAAATTACAGTCAGTTTACGCCAAAATCGACAAATGATCGCGTTTTACGAGTGGTTGTGTTAGTTTCGACGATGAATCTTGTGAGGACTATATTGTGCGTGTAAAATGGAGTTAAAAGAGCGTTTAAACGTCGAAATATCTACAACGGGTGGGAAATTTCAGTGATTCTTCGTCAAGAAACGACGAAATATCGGGTTTTGCGAGAAACTGAGCTTGTTTTGACGCTGGAAACAGCGTGCACTGTATTTGGGTTGTCAAAAGGAGTTAGAAGAGCGTTTAACCGTCGAAATATCTGCAACGGGTGGAAATTTCAGTAATTTTTCGTCAAGAAACGACGAAAGATCGCGTTTTGCGAAAAACTTAGCTTGTTTTGACGCTGAAAACAGCGAGCACTGCGTTTGGCTTGTTAAAAGGAGTTAAAAGTGCGTTTAAACGTCGAAATATCTCCAACGGGAAGGAAATTACAGTCTGTTTACTCCATAATCGACCAATGATCGCGTTTCGCGGGAGCGCGTGATAGCTTCGACGATGAATGTGGCGTGCACAACATTCTGCGCGTGAGACGGAGAAAAAGGGCGTTTAAACGTCCAAATATCTCCAACGGATCGGAAGTTACAGTTCGTTTACGCCAAAATATAAGGAACGAATATGTTTTGAGAGTGGGTGAGTTAGTTTCTTCGATGAAGTTGGAGTTCACACCATTCTGCGCGTGATGTGGAGTGAAAAGAACGTTTAAAAATCTAAATATCTCCATCGGAAAGAAAATTACCGTCAGATCTTCGCAAAATCGACGAATGATCACGTTTTAAGGGTATTTGTGTTAGTTTCGACGATGTATCCTGTGAGGACTATATTGTGCGTGTAAAATGGAGTGAGAAGAGCGTTTAAACGTCGAAATATCTCTAACGGAAATGAAATTACAGTCAGTTTACGCCAAAATCGACGAAAGATCGCGTATTGCGGGAGCGTGGGTTACTTTCGACGATGAATGTGGCGTGCACTACATTCTGCGCGTGAAGTAGAGTGAAAAGAGCGTTTATACGTCGGAATATCTCCAGCGGAAAAGAAATTATAGTCAGTTTACGCCAAAATCGGCGAATGATCGCGTTTTGCGGTTGCGTGGGTTAGTATCGCCGATGATTGTCACGTGCGCTACATTCGGCGCGTGAGGTGGATTGAAAAGAGCGTTTGAACGCCGAAATATCTCCAACGCAAAAGAAATTAGAGTCAGTTTACGCTAAAATCTACGAATGATCGCGTTTTGCGGTAGCGTGGGTCAGTTTCTACGATGTATCCTGTGAGAAATCCATTGTGCATCTGTAATGGAGTGAAAAGAGCGTTGAAACGTCGAAATATCTCCAACGGGAAGGATATTACAGTTACTTTTCGAGAAAATCGATGAAAGATCGCGTTTTGCGAGCTACTGCTGGTGGTTTGGCCACTAAAAGCGACGTGCGCTACATTCGGCGTGTAATACTGTGTGAAAGGGGCGTTTAGACGTCGAAATAACAACAACGGGAGGAAAATTTCAGTCATTTTTCGTCAAGAAACGACGAATGATCGCGTTTTGCGAGATACTGAGCTTGTGTTGACGCTGAAAACAGCGAGCACTGCGTTTGGCTTGTTAAAAGGAGTTAATAGAGCGTTTAAACGTCGAAATATCTCCAACGGGAAGGAAATTACAGACATTTTCTGTTAAAATCGACGAAAGATCGCGATTGGCGAGATATTGCGAGTGGTTTGCCTCTAAAAGCGACATGCGCTACATTCGGCGTGTAATACTTAGTGAAAGGGGCGTTTAAGCGTCGAAATAACACCAACGGGAGGGAAATTTCAGTCTTTTGCGTCTAGAAACGACGAAAGATCGCGTTTTGCGAGCAACTGCGCTTGTTTTGACGCTGGAAACAGCGAGCACTGCGTTTGGGTTGTCAAATGGAGTTAAAAGAGCGGTTAAACGTCGAAATATCTCCAATGGAAAGGAAATTACAGTCTGTTTATGCGAAAATCGACGAATGATCGCGTTTTGCGGTTGCGTGGGTTAGTTTCGACGATGTATCTTGTGAGAACTCCATTGTGCGTGTGAAATGGAGTGAAAATAGCGTTTAAACGTAGAAATATCTCCAACGGAATGGAAATTACCGTCAGTTTACGCCAAAATCGACAAATGATCGCTTTTTGCGGCAGCGTTGGTTAATTTCGACGATGAATGCAGCATGCACTACATTCTGCGCGTGAAGTAGAGTGAAAAGAGCGTTTATACGTCGGAATATCTCCAGCGGAAAAGAAATTACAGTCAGTTTACGCCAAAATCGACAAATGATCGCGTTTTACGAGTGGTTGTGTTAGTTTCGACGATGAATCTTGTGAGGACTATATTGTGCGTGTAAAATGGAGTTAAAAGAGCGTTTAAACGTCGAAATATCTACAACGGGTGGGAAATTTCAGTGATTCTTCGTCAAGAAACGACGAAATATCGGGTTTTGCGAGAAACTGAGCTTGTTTTGACGCTGGAAACAGCGTGCACTGTATTTGGGTTGTCAAAAGGAGTTAGAAGAGCGTTTAACCGTCGAAATATCTGCAACGGGTGGAAATTTCAGTAATTTTTCGTCAAGAAACGACGAAAGATCGCGTTTTGCGAAAAACTTAGCTTGTTTTGACGCTGAAAACAGCGAGCACTGCGTTTGGCTTGTTAAAAGGAGTTGAAAGAGCGTTTAGTCTTCGAAATATCTGCAACGGGAGGAAAATTTCAGTCATTTTTCGTCAAGAAACGACGAATGATCGCGTTTTGCGAGAAACTGAGCTTGTTTTGACGCTGAAAACAGCGAGCACTGCGTTTGGGTTGTCAAAAAGAGTTAAAAGAGCGTTTAAACGTCGAAATATCTCCAACGCAAAGGAAATTACAGTCATTTTTCGCGCATGTATATGGGGAGAGATGCGTTTTGCGAGTGGTTGAGTTAATTTCGGCGATGAATGTGGCGTGCACTACATTCTGCGCATGAGGTGGAGTGAATAGGGCGTTTCAACGTCGAAATATCTCCAACGGAAAGGAAATTACCGTCAGATCTTCGCCAAAATCGACGAATGATCACGTTTTACGAGTGGTTGTGTTAGATTCGGCAATGTATCTTGTGCGGACTATATTGTGCGTGTAAAATGAAGTGAAAATAGCGTTTAAACGTAGAAATATCTCCAACGGAAAGGAAATTACCGTCAGTTTACGCAAAATCGACGAATGTCTGCGTTTTGCTATAACGTGGGTTAGTGTCGACGCTGTATCTTGTGAGAACTATATTCTGCGGGTAAAATAGAGTGAAAACAGCGTTTATACGTCGGAATATCTCCAGCGGAAAAGAAATTATAGTCAGTTTACGCTAAAATCGACGAATGATCGCGTTTTGCGGTAGCGTGGGTCAGTTTCTACAATGTATCCTGTGAGAAATCCATTGTGCATCTGAAATGGAGTGAAAAGAGCGTTGAAACGTCGAAATATCTGCAACGGGAAGGATATTACAGTTACTTTTCGAGAAAATCGATGAAAGATCGCGTTTTGCGAGCTACTGCTGGTGGTTTGGCCACTAAAAGCGACGTGCGCTACATTCGGCGTGTAATACTGTGTGAAAGGGGCGTTTAGACGTCGGAATAACACCAACGGGAGGAAAATTTCAGTCATTTTTCTTCAAGAAACAACGAACGATAGCGTTTTGCGAGAAACTGCGCTTGGTTTGACGCTGGAAACAGCGAGCACTGCGTTTGGGTTGTCAAATGGAGTTAAAAGAGCGTTTAAACGTCGAAATATCTCCAACGGGAAGGAAATTACAGACATTTTTTGTTAAAATCGACGAAAGATCGCGATTTGCGAGATATTGCGAGTGGTTTGGCCACTAAAAGCGACGTGCGCTACATTCGGCGTGTAATACTGAGTGAAAGGGGCGTTTAAGCGTCGAAATAACACCAACGGGAGGGAAATTTCAGTCTTTTTCGTTTAGAAACGACGAAAGATCGCGTTTTGCAAGCAACTGCGCTTGGTTTGACGCTGGAAACAGCGAGCACTGCGTTTGGGTTGTCAAATGGAGTTAAAAGAGCGCTTAAACGTCGAAATATCTCCAACGGAAAGGAAATTACAGTCCGTTTACGCGAAAATCGACGAATGTTTGCGTTTTGCTGTAACGTGGTTTAGTGTCGACGATGTATCCTGTGAGGACTATATTGTGCGTATAAAATGGAGTGAGAAGACCGTTTAAACGTCGAAATATCTGCAACGGAAGGGAAATTACAGAGATTTTTCGTTAAAATCGACGAATGATCACGTTTTACGAGTGGTTGTGTTAGTTTCGACGGTGAATCTTGTGAGGACTATATTGTGCGTGTAAAATAGAGTTAAAAGAGCGTTTAAACGTCGAAATATCCACAACGGGTGGGAAATTTCAGTGATTCTTCGTCAAGAAACGACGAA
The DNA here is from genome assembly GCA_037178635.1 of Bombus dahlbomii. Taxonomy (NCBI): domain Eukaryota; kingdom Metazoa; phylum Arthropoda; class Insecta; order Hymenoptera; family Apidae; genus Bombus; species Bombus dahlbomii. The sequence continues at coordinate 4,824,966 of CM074117.1, forward strand.
ATATCGCGTTTTGCGAGAAACTGAGCTTGTTTTGACGCTGGAAACAGCGTGCACTGTATTTGGGTTGTCAAAAGGAGTTAGAAGAGCGTTTAACCGTCGAAATATCTCCCACGGGAAGGATATTACAGTTACTTTTCGATAAAATCGATGAAAGATCGCGTTTTGCGAGCTACTGCTGGTGGTTTGGCCACTAAAAGCGACGTGCGCTACATTCGGCGTGTAATACTGCGTGAAAGGGGCGTTTAGACGTCGAAATAACACCAACGGGAGGAAAATTTCAGTAATTTTTCGTCAAGAAACGACGAAAGATCGCGTTTTGCGAGGAACTTAGCTTGTTTTGACGATGAAAACAGCGAGCACTGCGTTTGGCTTGTTAAAAGGAGTTGAAAGAACGTTTAGTCTTCGAAATATCTGCAACGGGAGGGAAATTTCAGTAATTTTTCGTCAAGAAACGACGAAAGATCGCGTTTTGCGAGAAACTTAGCTTGTTTTGACGCTGAAAACAGCGAGCACTGCGTTTGGCTTGTTAAAAGGAGTTAAAAGAGCGTTTAAACGTCGAAATATCTCCAACGAGAAGGAAATTACAGACATTTATTGTTAAAATCGACGAAAGATCGCGTTTTGCGAGATATTGCGAGTGGTTTGGCCACTAAAAGCGACGTGCGCTACATTCGGCGTGTAATACTGAGTGAAAGGGGCGTTTAAGCGTCGAAATAACACCAACGGGAGGGAAATTTCAGCCTTTTTCGTCTAGAAACGACGAAAGATCGCGTTTTGCGAGCAACTGCGCTTGTTTTGACGCTGGAAAGAGCGAGCACTGCGTTTGGGTTGTCAAATGGAGTTAAAAGAGCGTTTAAACGTCGAAATATCTCCAACGGAAAGGAAATTACAGTCTGTTTATGCGAAAATCGACGAATGATCGCGTTTTGCGGTAGCGTTGGTTAGTTTCAACGATGTATCTTGTGAGAACTCCATTGTGCATCTGCAATGGAGTGAAAAGAGCGTTTAAACGTCAAGACATCTCCAACGGGAATGAAATTACAGACATTTTCCGTTAAAATCGACGAAAGATCGTATTTTGCGAGAAACTGAGCTTGTTTTGACGCTGGAAACAGCGAGCACTGCGTTTGGCTTGTTAAAAGGAGTTGAAACAGCGTTTAAGCGTCGAAATATCTGCAACGGGTGGAAATTTCAGTAATTTTTCGTCAAGAAACGACGAAAGATCGCGTTTTGCGAGGAACTTAGCTTGTTTTGACGCTGAAAACAGCGAGCACTGCGTTTGGCTTGTTAAAAGGAGTTGAAAGAGCGTTTAGTCTTCGAAATATCTGCAACAGGAGGGAAATTTCAGTAATTTTTCGTCAAGAAGCGACGAAAGATCGCGTTTTGCGAGAAACTTAGCTTGTTTCACGCTGAAAACAGCGAGCACTGCGTTTGGCTTGTTAAAAGGAGTTAAAGGAGCGTTTAAACGTCGAAATATCTCCAACGGGAAGGAAATTACAGACATCTTTTGTTAAAATCGACGAAAGATCGCGATTTGCGAGCTATGGCGCGCGGTCTTGCAGCTAAGCGCGACGTGCACCACATTCGGCGTGTAAAACTGAATGAAAGGAGCGTTTAAACGTCGACATATCACAAACGGGAAGGAAATTTCAGTCATTATTCGTCAGGAAACGACAAACATCGTGTTTTGCGAGTAACGGGGCTTGGTTACGCTCTGGACATAGAGTGCACTGTGTTTGGCTTGTCAAAAAGAGTGAAAAGAGCGTATAAACGTCGAAATATATCCAACGCAAAGGAAATTACAGTCAGTTTACGCCAAAATCGACGAAAGATCGCGTATTGCGGGAGCGTGGGTTACTTTCGACGATGAATGGGGTGTGCACTAGCTTCTGCGTGTAAAAGGAAGCGAAAAGACCGTTTACGCGTCGAAATATCTCCGAAGCCACGGAAATTACAGTCAGTTTTCGCCAAAATCGACGAATGATCGCGTTTTGCGGTAACGTGGGTGAGTGTCGTCGATGTATCTTGTGAGGAATCCAATTTCCGTGTAAAATGGAGTAAAAAGGGCGTTTAAACGTCGAAATATCTCGAACGGAAAAGAAATTACAGTCTGTTTATGCGAAAATCGACGAATGATCGCGTTTTGCGGTAGCGTCGGTTAGTTTCGACGATGTATCTTGTGAGAAATGTATTCTGCGCGTAAAATAGAGTGAAATGAGCGTTTAAACGTCGAAATATCTCCAACGCAAAGGAAATTACAGTCAGCTTACGCCAAAATCGACAAATGATCGCGTTTTGCGGCACCGTTGGTTAATTTCGACGATGAATGCAGCATGCACTACATTCTGCGCGTGAAGTAGAGTGAAAGGAGCGTTTATACGTCGGAATATCTCCAGCGGAAAAGAAATTATAGACAGTTTACGCCAAAATCGGCGAATGATCGCGTTTTGCGTTTGCGTGGGTTAGTATCGACGATGTATCTTGTGAGAACTCCATTGTGCGTGTGAAATGGAGTGAAAAGAGCGTATAAACGTCCAAACATCTCCAACGGAACGGAAGTTACAGTCCGTTTACACCAAAATATAAGGAACGAGTACGTTTTGAGAGTGGGCGAGTTAGTTTCGACGATGAAGTTGGAGTGCACACTATTCTGCGCGTGAGGTGGAGTGAAAAGAACGTTCAAAAATCTAAATATCTCCTCCGGAAAGAAAATTACCGTCAGTTTACGCGAAATCGACAAATGATCGCGTTTTGCGGTAGCGTTGGTTAGTTTCAACGATGTAACTTGTGAGAACTCCATTGTGCATCTGCAATGGAGTGAAAAGAACGTTTAAACGTCGAAATATATCCAACGCAAAGGAAATTACAGTCAGTTTACGCCAAAATCGGCGAATGTTTGCGTTTTGCTGTAACGTGGTTTAATGTCGACGCTGTATCTTGTGAGAACTATATTCTGCGGGTAAAATAGAGTAAAAGAGCGTTTAAACGTCGAAATATCTCCAACGGAGAGGAAATTACCGTCAGATATTCGCCAAAATCGACGAATGATCACGTTTTACGAGTGGTTGTGTTAGTTTCGACGATGTATCTTGTGAGGACTATATAGTGCGTGTAAAATGGAGTGAATAGAGCGTTTAAACTTCGAAATATCTGCAACGGGTGGGAAATTTCAGTGATTCTTCGTCAAGAAACGACGAAATATCGCGTTTTGCGAGAAACTTAGCTTGTTTTGACGCTGAAAACAGCGAGCACTGCGTTTGGCTTGTTAGAAGGAGTTAAAAGAGCGTTTAAACGTCGAAATATCTCCAACGGAAAGGAAATTACAGTCTGTTTATGCGAAAATCGACGAATGATTGCGTTTTGCGGTAGCGTGGGTTAGTTTCGACGATGTATCTTGTGAGAACTCCATTGTGCGTGTGAAATGGAGTGAAAATAGCTTTTAAACGTAGAAATATCTCCAACGGAATGGAAATTACCGTCAGGTTACGCAAAATCGACGAATGTTCGCGTTTTGCTGTAACGTGGGTTAGTGTCGACGATGTATCTTGTGCGAACTATAGTCTGCGTGTAAAGTAGAGTGAAAGGAGTGTTTAAACGTCGAAATATCTCCAACGGAAAGGAAATTACAGTCAGTTAACGCCAAAATCGACGAATGATCGCGTATTCCGGGAGCGTGGGTTAATTTCGACGATAAATGTCGTGTGCACTACATTCTGCGCGTGAGATGTAGTGAAAAGAGCGTATAAACGTCCAAATATCTCCGACGGAACGGAAGTTACAGTTCGTTTACACCAAAATATAAGGAACGAGTACGTTTTGAGAGTGGGCGAGTTAGTTTCGACGATGGAGTTGGAGTGCACACTATTCTGCGCGTGAGGTGGAGTGAAAAGAACGTTTAAAAATCTAAATATCTCCTCCGGAAAGAAAATTACCGTCAGTTTACGCCATAATCGACGAATGATCGCGTTTTGCTGTAACGTGGGATAGTGTCGACGCTGTATCTTGTGAGCACTATATTCTGCGGGTAAAATAGAGTGAGTAGAGCGTTTAAATGTCGAAATATCTCCAACGGGTGGGAAATTTCAGTGATTCTTCGTCAAGAAACGACGAAATATCGCGTTTTGCGAGGAACATAGCTTGTTTTGACGCTGAAAACAGCGAGCACTGCGTTTGGCTTGTTAAAAGGAGTTGAAAGAGCGTTTAGTCTTCGAAATATCTGCAACGGGAGGAAAATTTCAGTCATTTTTCGTCAAGAAACGACGAATGATCGCGTTTTGCGAGAAACTTAGCTTGTTTTGACGCTGAAAACAGCGAGCACTGCGTTTGGCTTGTTAAAAGGAGTTAAAAGAGCGTTTAAACGTCGAAATATCTCCAACGAGAAGGAAATTACAGACATTTATTGTTAAAATCGACGAAAGATCGCGTTTTGCGAGATATTGCGAGTGGTTTGGCCACTAAAAGCGACGTGCGCTACATTCGGCGTGTAATACTGAGTGAAAGGGGCGTTTAAGCGTCGAAATAACACCAACGGGAGGGAAATTTCAGCCTTTTTCGTCTAGAAACGACGAAAGATCGCGTTTTGCGAGCAACTGCGCTTGTTTTGACGCTGGAAAGAGCGAGCACTGCGTTTGGGTTGTCAAATGGAGTTAAAAGAGCGTTTAAACGTCGAAATATCTCCAACGGAAAGGAAATTACAGTCTGTTTATGCGAAAATCGACGAATGATCGCGTTTTGCGGTAGCGTTGGTTAGTTTCAACGATGTATCTTGTGAGAACTCCATTGTGCATCTGCAATGGAGTGAAAAGAGCGTTTAAACGTCAAGACATCTCCAACGGGAATGAAATTACAGACATTTTCCGTTAAAATCGACGAAAGATCGTATTTTGCGAGAAACTGAGCTTGTTTTGACGCTGGAAACAGCGAGCACTGCGTTTGGCTTGTTAAAAGGAGTTGAAACAGCGTTTAAGCGTCGAAATATCTGCAACGGGTGGAAATTTCAGTAATTTTTCGTCAAGAAACGACGAAAGATCGCGTTTTGCGAGGAACTTAGCTTGTTTTGACGCTGAAAACAGCGAGCACTGCGTTTGGCTTGTTAAAAGGAGTTGAAAGAGCGTTTAGTCTTCGAAATATCTGCAACAGGAGGGAAATTTCAGTAATTTTTCGTCAAGAAGCGACGAAAGATCGCGTTTTGCGAGAAACTTAGCTTGTTTCACGCTGAAAACAGCGAGCACTGCGTTTGGCTTGTTAAAAGGAGTTAAAGGAGCGTTTAAACGTCGAAATATCTCCAACGGGAAGGAAATTACAGACATCTTTTGTTAAAATCGACGAAAGATCGCGATTTGCGAGATATTGCGAGTGGTTTCGCAGCTAGTCGCGACGTGCACTAATTTCGGATTGTGAAACTGATTGAATGGGGCGTTTAAAAGTCGAAATATCTCCAACGGGAATGAAATTACAGACATTTTCCGTTAAAATCGACGAAACATCGTGTTTTGCGAGTAACGGGGCTTGGTTACGCTCTGGACATAGAGTGCACTGTGTTTGGCTTGTCAAAAAGAGTGAAAAGAGCGTATAAACGTCGAAATATATCCAACGCAAAGGAAATTACAGTCAGTTTACGCCAAAATCGACGAAAGATCGCGTATTGCGGGAGCGTGGGTTACTTTCGACGATGAATGGGGTGTGCACTAGCTTCTGCGTGTAAAAGGAAGCGAAAAGACCGTTTACGCGTCGAAATATCTCCGAAGCCACGGAAATTACAGTCAGTTTTCGCCAAAATCGACGAATGATCGCGTTTTGCGGTAACGTGGGTGAGTGTCGTCGATGTATCTTGTGAGGAATCCAATTTCCGTGTAAAATGGAGTAAAAAGGGCGTTTAAACGTCGAAATATCTCGAACGGAAAAGAAATTACAGTCTGTTTATGCGAAAATCGACGAATGATCGCGTTTTGCGGTAGCGTCGGTTAGTTTCGACGATGTATCTTGTGAGAAATGTATTCTGCGCGTAAAATAGAGTGAAATGAGCGTTTAAACGTCGAAATATCTCCAACGCAAAGGAAATTACAGTCAGCTTACGCCAAAATCGACAAATGATCGCGTTTTGCGGCACCGTTGGTTAATTTCGACGATGAATGCAGCATGCACTACATTCTGCGCGTGAAGTAGAGTGAAAGGAGCGTTTATACGTCGGAATATCTCCAGCGGAAAAGAAATTATAGACAGTTTACGCCAAAATCGGCGAATGATCGCGTTTTGCGTTTGCGTGGGTTAGTATCGACGATGTATCTTGTGAGAACTCCATTGTGCGTGTGAAATGGAGTGAAAAGAGCGTATAAACGTCCAAACATCTCCAACGGAACGGAAGTTACAGTCCGTTTACACCAAAATATAAGGAACGAGTACGTTTTGAGAGTGGGCGAGTTAGTTTCGACGATGAAGTTGGAGTGCACACTATTCTGCGCGTGAGGTGGAGTGAAAAGAACGTTCAAAAATCTAAATATCTCCTCCGGAAAGAAAATTACCGTCAGTTTACGCGAAATCGACAAATGATCGCGTTTTGCGGTAGCGTTGGTTAGTTTCAACGATGTAACTTGTGAGAACTCCATTGTGCATCTGCAATGGAGTGAAAAGAACGTTTTAAACGTCGAAATATATCCAACGCAAAGGAAATTACAGTCAGTTTACGCCAAAATCGGCGAATGTTTGCGTTTTGCTGTAACGTGGTTTAATGTCGACGCTGTATCTTGTGAGAACTATATTCTGCGGGTAAAATAGAGTAAAAGAGCGTTTAAACGTCGAAATATCTCCAACGGAGAGGAAATTACCGTCAGATATTCGCCAAAATCGACGAATGATCACGTTTTACGAGTGGTTGTGTTAGTTTCGACGATGTATCTTGTGAGGACTATATAGTGCGTGTAAAATGGAGTGAATAGAGCGTTTAAACTTCGAAATATCTGCAACGGGTGGGAAATTTCAGTGATTCTTCGTCAAGAAACGACGAAATATCGCGTTTTGCGAGAAACTTAGCTTGTTTTGACGCTGAAAACAGCGAGCACTGCGTTTGGCTTGTTAGAAGGAGTTAAAAGAGCGTTTAAACGTCGAAATATCTCCAACGGAAAGGAAATTACAGTCTGTTTATGCGAAAATCGACGAATGATTGCGTTTTGCGGTAGCGTGGGTTAGTTTCGACGATGTATCTTGTGAGAACTCCATTGTGCGTGTGAAATGGAGTGAAAATAGCTTTTAAACGTAGAAATATCTCCAACGGAATGGAAATTACCGTCAGGTTACGCAAAATCGACGAATGTTCGCGTTTTGCTGTAACGTGGGTTAGTGTCGACGATGTATCTTGTGCGAACTATAGTCTGCGTGTAAAGTAGAGTGAAAGGAGTGTTTAAACGTCGAAATATCTCCAACGGAAAGGAAATTACAGTCAGTTAACGCCAAAATCGACGAATGATCGCGTATTCCGGGAGCGTGGGTTAATTTCGACGATAAATGTCGTGTGCACTACATTCTGCGCGTGAGATGTAGTGAAAAGAGCGTATAAACGTCCAAATATCTCCGACGGAACGGAAGTTACAGTTCGTTTACACCAAAATATAAGGAACGAGTACGTTTTGAGAGTGGGCGAGTTAGTTTCGACGATGGAGTTGGAGTGCACACTATTCTGCGCGTGAGGTGGAGTGAAAAGAACGTTTAAAAATCTAAATATCTCCTCCGGAAAGAAAATTACCGTCAGTTTACGCCATAATCGACGAATGATCGCGTTTTGCTGTAACGTGGGATAGTGTCGACGCTGTATCTTGTGAGCACTATATTCTGCGGGTAAAATAGAGTGAGTAGAGCGTTTAAAATGTCGAAATATCTCCAACGGGTGGGAAATTTCAGTGATTCTTCGTCAAGAAACGACGAAATATCGCGTTTTGCGAGGAACATAGCTTGTTTTGACGCTGAAAACAGCGAGCACTGCGTTTGGCTTGTTAAAAGGAGTTGAAAGAGCGTTTAGTCTTCGAAATATCTGCAACGGGAGGAAAAATTTCAGTCATTTTTCGTCAAGAAACGACGAATGATCGCGTTTTGCGAGAAACTTAGCTTGTTTTGACGCTGAAAACAGCGAGCACTGCGTTTGGCTTGTTAAAAGGAGTTAAAAGAGCGTTTTAAACGTCGAAATATCTCCAACGAGAAGGAAATTACAGACATTTATTGTTAAAATCGACGAAAGATCGCGGTTTTGCGAGATATTGCGAGTGGTTTGGCCACTAAAAGCGACGTGCGCTACATTCGGCGTGTAATACTGAGTGAAAGGGGCGTTTAAGCGTCGAAATAACACCAACGGGAGGGAAATTTCAGCCTTTTTCGTCTAGAAACGACGAAAGATCGCGTTTTGCGAGCAACTGCGCTTGTTTTGACGCTGGAAAGAGCGAGCACTGCGTTTGGGTTGTCAAATGGAGTTAAAAGAGCGTTTAAACGTCGAAATATTTCCAAACGGAAAGGAAATTACAGTCTGTTTATGCGAAAATCGACGAATGATCGCGTTTTGCGGTAGCGTTGGTTAGTTTCAACGATGTATCTTGTGAGAACTCCATTGTGCATCTGCAATGGAGTGAAAAGAGCGTTTAAACGTCAAGACATCTCCAACGGGAATGAAATTACAGACATTTTCCGTTAAAAATCGACGAAAGATCGTATTTTGCGAGAAACATGAGCTTGTTTTGACGCTGGAAACAGCGAGCACTGCGTTTGGCTTGTTAAAAGGAGTTGAAACAGCGTTTAAGCGTCGAAATATCTGCAACGGGTGGAAATTTCAGTAATTTTTCGTCAAGAAACGACGAAAGATCGCGTTTTGCGAGGAACTTAGCTTGTTTTGACGCTGAAAACAGCGAGCACTGCGTTTGGCTTGTTTAAAAGGAGTTGAAAGAGCGTTTAGTCTTCGAAATATCTGCAACAGGAGGGAAATTTCAGTAATTTTTCGTCAAGAAGCGACGAAAGATCGCGTTTTGCGAGAAACTTAGCTTGTTTCACGCTGAAAACAGCGAGCACTGCGTTTGGCTTGTTAAAAGGAGTTAAAGGAGCGTTTTAAACGTCGAAATATCTCCAACGGAAGGAAATTACAGACATCTTTTGTTAAAATCGACGAAAGATCGCGATTTGCGAGATATTGCGAGTGGTTTCGCAGCTAGTCGCGACGTGCACTAATTTCGGATGAAACTGATTGAATGGGGCGTTTAAAAGTCGAAATATCTCCAACGGGAATGAAATTACAGACATTTTCCGTTAAAATCGACGAAACATCGTGTTTTGCGAGTAACGGGGCTTGGTTACGCTCTGGACATAGAGTGCACTGTGTTTGGCTTGTCAAAAAGAGTGAAAAGAGCGTATAAACGTCGAAATATATCCAACGCAAAGGAAATTACAGTCAGTTTACGCCAAAATCGACGAAAGATCGCGTATTGCGGGAGCGTGGGTTACTTTCGACGATGAATGGGGTGTGCACTAGCTTCTGCGTGTAAAAGGAAGCGAAAAGACCGTTTACGCGTCGAAATATCTCCGAAGCCACGGAAATTACAGTCAGTTTTCGCCAAAATCGACGAATGATCGCGTTTTGCGGTAACGTGGGTGAGTGTCGTCGATGTATCTTGTGAGGAATCCAATTTCCGTGTAAAATGGAGTAAAAAGGGCGTTTAAACGTCGAAATATCTCGAACGGAAAAGAAATTACAGTCTGTTTATGCGAAAATCGACGAATGATCGCGTTTTGCGGTAGCGTCGGTTAGTTTCGACGATGTATCTTGTGAGAAATGTATTCTGCGCGTAAAATAGAGTGAAATGAGCGTTTAAACGTCGAAATATCTCCAACGCAAAGGAAATTACAGTCAGCTTACGCCAAAATCGACAAATGATCGCGTTTTGCGGCACCGTTGGTTAATTTCGACGATGAATGCAGCATGCACTACATTCTGCGCGTGAAGTAGAGTGAAAGGAGCGTTTATACGTCGGAATATCTCCAGCGGAAAAGAAATTATAGACAGTTTACGCCAAAATCGGCGAATGATCGCGTTTTGCGTTTGCGTGGGTTAGTATCGACGATGTATCTTGTGAGAACTCCATTGTGCGTGTGAAATGGAGTGAAAAGAGCGTATAAACGTCCAAACATCTCCAACGGAACGGAAGTTACAGTCCGTTTACACCAAAATATAAGGAACGAGTACGTTTTGAGAGTGGGCGAGTTAGTTTCGACGATGAAGTTGGAGTGCACACTATTCTGCGCGTGAGGTGGAGTGAAAAGAACGTTCAAAAATCTAAATATCTCCTCCGGAAAGAAAATTACCGTCAGTTTACGCGAAATCGACAAATGATCGCGTTTTGCGGTAGCGTTGGTTAGTTTCAACGATGTAACTTGTGAGAACTCCATTGTGCATCTGCAATGGAGTGAAAAGAACGTTTAAACGTCGAAATATATCCAACGCAAAGGAAATTACAGTCAGTTTACGCCAAAATCGGCGAATGTTTGCGTTTTGCTGTAACGTGGTTTAATGTCGACGCTGTATCTTGTGAGAACTATATTCTGCGGGTAAAATAGAGTAAAAGAGCGTTTAAACGTCGAAATATCTCCAACGGAGAGGAAATTACCGTCAGATATTCGCCAAAATCGACGAATGATCACGTTTTACGAGTGGTTGTGTTAGTTTCGACGATGTATCTTGTGAGAACTGCATTGTGCGTGTGAAATGGAGTGAAAATAGCGTTTAAACGTAGAAATATCTCCAACGGAATGGAATTACCGTCAGTTTACGCAAAATCGACGAATTTTCGCGTTTTGCTGTAACGTGGGTTAGTGTCGACGATGTATCTTGTGCGAACTATAGTCTGCGCGTACAATAGAGTGAAAAGAGTGTTTAAACGTCCAAATATCTCCAACGGAACGGAAATTACCGTCAGATCTTTGCAAAATCGAAGAATGACCACGTTTTACGAGTGTTTGTGTTAGTTTCGAGGATGTATCTTGTGCGGACTATATTGTGCGTGTAAAATGGAGTGAAAATAGCGTTTAACCATCGAAAAATCTCCAACGGAATGGAAATTACCGTCAGTTTCCGCAAAATTGACGAATGTTTGCGGTTTGATGTAACGTGGGTTAGTGTCGACGCTGTATCTTGTGCGAACTATTTTCAGCGGTTAAAATAGAGTGAGAAGAGCGTTTAAACGTCGAAATATCTGCAACGGAAGGGAAATTACAGTCAGTTTACGCAAAATCGACGAATGATCGCGTTTTGCGGGAGCGCGTGATAGCTTCAACGATGAATGTGGCGTGCACAACATTCTGCGCGTGAAACGGAGTGAAAAGAGCGTTTAAACGTCGAAATATCTGCAACGGGTGGGAAATTTCAGTGATTCTTCGTCAAGAAACGACGAAATATCGCGTTTTGCGAGAAACTCAGCTTGTTTTGACGCTGGACACAGCGTGCACTGCGTTTTGCTTGTCAAAAAGTGTTACAAGAGCGTTTAAACGTCGAAATATCTGCAACTGGAGGGAAATTTCAGTAATTTTTCGTCAAGAAACGACGAAAGATCGTATTTTGCGAGAAACTGACCTTGTTTTGACGCTGGAAACAGCGAGCACTGCGTTTGGGTGGTCAAAAAGAGTTAAAAGAGCGTTTAAACGTCGAAATATCTCCAGCGGAAAGGAAATTACAGTCTTTTTACTCCATAATCGACGAATGATCGTGTTTTGCGGGAGCGCGGGATAGCTTCAACGATGAATGTGGCGTGCACAACATTCTGCGCGTGAAACGGTGTGAATAGAGCGTTTAAACGAAGAAATATCTCCAACGGAAAGGAAATTACCGTCAGATCTTTGCAAATTCGAAGAATCCATCACGTTTTACGAATGTTTGTGTTAGTTTCGAGGATGTATCTTGTGCGGACTATATTGTGCGTGGAAAATGGAGTGAAAATAGCGTTTAAACATCGAAAAATCTCCAACGGAATGGAAATTACCGTCAGTTTCCGCAAAATTGACGAATGTTTGCGGTTTGATGTAACGTGGGTTAGTGTCGACGCTGTATCTTGTGCGAACTATTTTCAGCGGTTAACATAGAGTGAGAAGAGCGTTTAAACGTCGAAATATCTGCAACGGAAGGGAAATTACAGTCAGTTTACGCCAAAATCGACAAATGATCGCGTTTTGCGGCAGCGTTGGTTAATTTCGACGATGAATGCAGCATGCACTACATTCTGCGCGTGAAGTAGAGTGAAAAGAGCGTTTATACGTCGGAATATCTCCAGCGGAAAAGAAATTACAGTCAGTTTACGCCAAAATCGACAAATGATCGCGTTTTACGAGTGGTTGTGTTAGTTTCGACGATGAATCTTGTGAGGACTATATTGTGCGTGTAAAATGGAGTTAAAAGAGCGTTTAAACGTAGAAATATCTACAACGGGTGGGAAATTTCAGTGATTCTTCGTCAAGAAACGACGACATATCGGGTTTTGCGAGAAACTGAGCTTGTTTTGACGCTGGAAACAGCGTGCACTGTATTTGGGTTGTCAAAAGGAGTTAGAAGAGCGTTTAACCGTCGAAATATCTGCAACGGGTGGAAATTTCAGTAATTTTTCGTCAAGAAACGACGAAAGATCGCGTTTTGCGAAAAACTTAGCTTGTTTTGACGCTGAAAACAGCGAGCACTGCGTTTGGCTTGTTAAAAGGAGTTAAAAGTGCGTTTAAACGTCGAAATATCTCCAACGGGAAGGAAATTACAGTCTGTTTACTCCATAATCGACCAATGATCGCGTTTCGCGGGAGCGCGTGATAGCTTCGACGATGAATGTGGCGTGCACAACATTCTGCGCGTGAGACGGAGTAAAAGGGCGTTTAAACGTCCAAATATCTCCAACGGATCGGAAGTTACAGTTCGTTTACGCCAAAATATAAGGAACGAATATGTTTTGAGAGTGGGTGAGTTAGTTTCGTCGATGAAGTTGGAGTTCACACCATTCTGCGCGTGATGTGGAGTGAAAAGAACGTTTAAAAATCTAAATATCTCCATCGGAATGAAAATTACCGTCAGATCTTCGCAAAATCGACGAATGATCACGTTTTAAGGGTATTTGTGTTAGTTTCGACGATGTATCCTGTGAGGACTATATTGTGCGTGTAAAATGGAGTGAGAAGAGCGTTTAAACGTCGAAATATCTCCAACGGAAATGAAATTACAGTCAGTTTACGCCAAAATCGACGAAAGATCGCGTATTGCGGGAGCGTGGGTTACTTTCGACGATGAATGGGGTGTGCACTAACTTCTGCGTGTAAAAGGAAGCGAAAAGACCGTTTACGCGTCGAAATATCTCCGAAGCCACGGAAATTACAGTCAGTTTTCGCCAAAATCGAAGAAAGATTGCGTTTTGCGGGAGCGTGGGTTACTTTCGACGATGAATGTGGCGTGCACTACATTCTGCGCGTGAAGTAGAGTGAAAAGAGCGTTTATACGTCGGAATATCTCCAGCGGAAAAGAAATTATAGTCAGTTTACGCCAAAATCGGCGAATGATCGCGTTTTGCGGTTGCGTGGGTTAGTATCGACGATGATTGTCACGTGCGCTACATTCGGCGCGTGAAGTAGAGTGAAAAGAGCGTTTATACGTCGGAATATCTCCAGCGGAAAAGAAATTATAGTCAGTTTACGCCAAAATCGGCGAATGATCGCGTTTTGCGGTTGCGTGGGTTAGTATCGACGATGATTGTCACGTGCGCTACTTTCGGCGCGTGAGGTGGATTGAAAAGAGCGTTTGAACGCCGAAATATCTCCAACGCAAAAGAAATTAGAGTCAGTTTACGCTAAAATCTACGAATGATCGCGTTTTGCGGTAGCGTGGTTCAGTTTCTACGATGTATCCTGTGAGAAATCCATTGTGCATCTGAAATGGAGTGAAAAGAGCGTTGAAACGTCGAAATATCTCCAACGGGAAGGATATTACAGTTACTTTTCGAGAAAATCGATGAAAGATCGCGTTTTGCGAGCTACTGCTGGTGGTTTGGCCACTAAAAGCGACGTGCGCTACATTCGGCGCGTAATACTGTGTGAAAGGGACGTTTAGACGTCGAAATAACAACAACGGGAGGAAAATTTCAGTCATTTTTCGTCAAGAAACGACGAATGATCGCGTTTTGCGAGAAACTGAGCTTGTGTTGACGCTGAAAACAGCGAGCACTGCGTTTGGCTTGTTAAAAGGAGTTAAAAGAGCGTTTAAACGTCGAAATATCTCCAACGGGAAGGAAATTACAGACATTTTCTGTTGAAATCGACGAAAGATCGCGATTTGCGAGATATTGCGAGTGGTTTGCCACTAAAAGCGACATGCGCTACATTCGGCGTGTAATTCTTAGTGAAAGGGGCGTTTAAGCGTCGAAATAACACCAACGGGAGGGAAATTTCAGTCTTTTGCGTCTAGAAACGACGAAAGATCGCGTTTTGCGAGCAACTGCGCTTGTTTTGACGCTGGAAACAGCGAGCACTGCGTTTGGGTTGTCAAATGGAGTTAAAAGAGCGTTTAAACGTCGAAATATCTCCAATGGAAAGGAAATTACAGTCTGTTTATGCGAAAATCGACGAATGATCGCGTTTTGCGGTAGCGTGGGTTAGTTTCGACGATGTATCTTGTGAGAACTATATTGTGCGTGTGAAATGGAGTGAAAAGAACGTTCAAAAATCTAAATATCTCCTCCGGAAAGAAAATTACCGTCAGTTTACGCGAAATCGACGTATGATCGCGTTTTGCGGGAGCGCGTGTTAGTTTCGACGATGTATCTTGTGAGAACTATATTCTGTGCGTAAAATAGAGTGAAAAGAGCGTTCAAACGTCGAAATGCCTCCAACGGAAATGAAATTACAGTCAGTTTACGCCAAAACCGACGAATGATCGCGTTTTGCGGTAGCGTGGATCAGTTTCTACGATGTATCCTGTGAGAAATCCATTGTGCATCTGAAATGGAGTGAAAAGAGCGTTGAAACGTCGAAATATCTACAACGGAACGGAAATTACAATAATTTTTCGCCCAAGAATGGGGAGAGATTGCGTTTTCGAGTGGTTGAGTTAATTTCAGGGATGAATGTGGCGTGCACTACATTCTGCGCGTGAAGTAGAGTGAAAAGAGCGTATAAACGTCAAAATATCTCCAACGCAAAGGAAATTACAGTCTGCTTACTCCATAATCGAAAAATGATCGCGTTTAGCGGAAGCGTAGGTTAGTTTCGACGATGAGTGTGGTGTGCACCACATTCTGCGCATGACGTGGAGTGAATAGAGCGTTTACGCGTCGAAATATCTCCAACGGAAAAGAAATTACAGTCAGTTAACGCCAATATCGACCAATGATCCCGTTTAGGGGGAGGGTAGGTTAGTTTCGACGATGAGTGTGGTGTGCACTACATTCTGCGCAAGAGGTGTAGTGAATAGAGCGTTTGAACATCGAAATATCTCCAACGGAAAGGAAATTACCGTCAGATCTTCGCCAAAATCGACGAATGATCACGTTTTACGAGTGGTTGTGTTAGTTTCGACGACGTATCTCGTGAGAACTCCATCGTGCGTATAAAATGGAGTGAAAATAGTGTTTAAACGTCGAAAAATCTCCAACGGAATGGAAATTACCGTCAGTTTACGCCATAATCGACGAATGATGGCGTTTTGCGGTTGCGTGGGTGAGTGTCGACGATGTATCTTGTGAGGAATCCAATTTCCGTGTAAAATGGAGTAAAAAGAGCGCTTAAACGTCGAAATATCTCCAGCGGAAAGGAAATTACAGTCTGTTTACTCCATAATCGACAAATGATCGCGTTTAGCGGAAGCGTAGGTTAGTTTCGACGATGAGTGTGGTGTGCACCACATTCTGCGCATGACGTGGAGTGAATAGAGCGTTTACGCGTCGAAATATCTCCAACGGAAAGGAAATTACAATCAGATCTTTGCAAAATCGACGAATGATCACGTTTTACGAGTGGTTGTGTCAGTTTCGACGATGTATCTTGTGCGGACTATATTGTGCGTGTAAAATGGAGTTAAAATATGTTTAAACGTAGAAATATCTCCAACGGAATGGAAATTACCATCAGTTTACGTAAAATCGACGAATGTCTGCGTTTTGCTGTAACGTGGGATAGTGTCGACGCTGTATCATGTGAGAACTATATTCTGCAGGTAAAATAGAGTGAAAAGAGCGTTTAAACGTCGAAATATTTCCAACGGAAAAGAAATTACAGTCAGTTTACGCCAAAATCAACAAATGATCGCGTTTTGCGGCAGCGTTGATTAATTTCGACGATGAATGCTGCATGCACTACATTCTGCGCGTGAAGTAGAGTGAAAAGAGCGTTTATACGTCGGAATATCTCCAGCGGAAAAGAAATTAAAGTCAGTTTACGCCAAAATCGGCGAATGATCGCGTTTTGCGGTTGCATGGGTTAGTATCGACGATGATTGTCGCGTGCACTACATTCTGCGCGTGAGGTGGATTGAAAAGTGCGTTTAAACGCCGAAATATCTCCAACGCAAAAGAAATTAGAATCAGTTTACGCTAAAATCGACGAATGATCGCGTTTTGCGGTGGCGTAGGTCAGTTTCTACGAAGTATCCTGTCAGAAATCAATTGTGCATCTGAAATGGAGTGAAAAGAGCGTTTAAACATCGAAATATATCCAACGGAACGGAAATTACAGTAATTTTTCGCCCAAATATGGGGAAAGATTGCGTTTTCGAGTGCTTGAGTTAATTTCGGCGATGAATGTGGCGTGCACTACATTCCGCGCGTGAGACAGAATGAAAAGAGCGTATAAACGTCGAAATATCTCCAACGCAAAGGAAATTACAGTCAGTTTACGCAAAATCGACGAATGATCGCGTATTGCGGGAGCGTGGGTTCATTTCGACGATGAATATGGTGTGCACTAGGTTCTGCGTGTGAGATGGAGTGAAAAGAGCGTTTAAACGTCCAAATATCTCCAACGGAAAGGAGATTACCGTCAGATCTTCGCCAAAATCAACGAATGATCACGTTTTACGAGTGGTTGAGTCAGTTTCGACGATGTGTCTTGTGAGGACTATATTGTGCGTGTACAATGGAGTGAAAATAGCGTTTAAACTTCGAAATGCCTCCAACGGAAATGAAAGTACAGTCAGTTTACGCGAAAATCGTCAAAGGATAGCGTTTAGCGGTAGAGTGGGTTAGTTTCGACGATGAGTGTGGTGTGCACTACATTCTGCGCAAGAGGTGGAGTGAATAGAGTGTTTAAACGTCGAAATACCTCCAACGCAAATGAAATTACAGTCAGTTTACTCCAAAATCGACATATGATCGCGTTTTGCGGTAGCGTGGGTTAGTTTCAACCATGTATCTTGTGAGAACTCCATTGTGCATCTGTAATGCAGTGAAAATAGCATTTAAACGTCGAAATATCTCCAACGGAACGGAAATTACAGTAATTTGTCGCCCAAGTATGGGGAAAGATTGCGTTTTCGAGTGACTGAGTTAATTTCGGCGATGAACGTGGTGTGCACTACATTCTGCGCATGTGGTGGAGTGAATAGAGTGTTTAAACGTCGAAATATCTCCAACGCAAAGGAAATTACAGTCAGTTTACTCCAAAATCGACAAATGATCGCGTTTTGCGGTAGCGTGAGTTAGTTTCAACTATGTATCTTGTGAGGACTCCATTGTGCATCTGTAATGCAGTGAAAAGAGCATTTAAACGTCGAAATATCTCCAACGGAACGGAAATTACAGTAATTTGTCGCCCAAGTATGGGGAAAGATTGCGTTTTCGAGTGACTGAGTTAATTTCGGCGATGAATGTGGTGTGCACTACATTCTGCGCATGTGGTGGAGTGAATAGAGTGTTTAAACGTCGAAATATCTCCAACGCAAAGGAAATTACAGTCAGTTTACTCCAAAATCGACAAATGATCGCGTTTTGCGGTAGCGTGAGTTAGTTTCAACTATGTATCTTGTGAGGACTCCATTGTGCATCTGTAATGCTGTGAAAACAGCGTATAAACGTCGAAATATCTCCAACGGAACGGAAGTTACAGTAATTTTTCGCCCAAGTATGGGGAAAGATTGCGTTTTCGAGTAGCTGAGTTAATTTCGGCGATGAATGTGGCGTGCACTACATTCTGCGCGTGAGACGGAGTAAAAAGAGCGTTTAAACGTTGAAATATCTCCAACGGAAAGTAAATTAGCGTCAGATCTTCGCCAAAATCGACGAATGATCACGTTTTACGAGTGGTTGTGTTAATTTCGACGATGAATCTTGTGAGGACTATATTGTGCGTGTAAAATGGAGTTAAATGAGCATTTAAACGTCGAAATATCTCCAACGGGAAGGAAATTACAGACATCTTTTGTTAAAATCGACGAACGATCGCGATTTGCGAGATATTGAGAGTGGTTTCGCAGCTAGTCGCGACGTGCACTAATTTCGGATTGTGAAACTGATTGAATGGAGTGTTTAAAAGTCGAAATATCTCCAACGGGAATGAAATTACAGACATTTTTCGTTAAAATCGACAAAAGATCGTGTTTTGCGAGTAACGGGGCTTGTGTTGGCGCTGGAAATAGAGTGCAAGGCGTTTGGCTTGTAAAAAGTAGTTGAAAGAGCGTTTGAACGTCGAAATATCTGCAACGGGAGGGAAATTTCAATCGTTTTTCGTCAAGAAACGACGAATGATCGCGTATTGCGAAAAACTGAGCTTGTTTTGACGCTGGAAACAGCGTGTACTGCGTTTGGTTTGATGAAAGGAGTTACAAGAGGGTTTAAACGTCGAAATATCTCCGACGGGGAGGAAATTACAGACATTTTTCGTTAAAATCGACGAAAGATCTCGATATGCGAGATATTGCGAGTCGTTTCGCAGGTAACCGCGACGTGCACTAATTTCGGAGTGTGAAACTGAGTGAATGGAGCGTTTAAACGTCGAAATATCTCCAACGGGAAGGAAATTACAGTCTGTTTACTACATAATCGACCAATGATCGCGTTTTGCGGGAGCGCGTGATAGCTTCGACGATGAATGTGGCGTGCACAACATTCTGCGCGTGAGACGGAGTGAAAAGAGCGTTTAAACGTCCAAATATCTCCAACGAAACGGAAGTTACAGTTCGTTTACGCCAAAATATAAGGAACGAATATGTTTTGAGAGTGGGTGAGTTAGTTTCGTCGATGAAGTTGGAGTTCACACCATTCTGCGCGTGAGGTGGAGTGAAAAGAACGTTTAAAAATCTAAATATCTCCATCGGAAAGAAAATTATCGTCAGATCTTCGCAAAATCGACGAATGATCACGTTTTAAGAGTATTTGTGTTAGTTTCGACGATGTATCTTTTGAGGACTATATTGTGCGTGTGAAATGGAGTGAAAATAGCGTTCAAACGTCGAAATGCCACCAACGGAAATAAAATTACAGTCAGTTTACGCGAAAATCGACGAATGATCGCGTTTTGCGGTAGCGTCAGTTAGTTTCGACGTTGTATCTTGTGAGAAATGTATTCTGCGCGTAAAATAGAGTGAAATGAGCGTTTAAACGTCGAAATATCTCCAACGCAAAGGAAATTACAGTCAGCTTACGCCAAAATCGACAAATGATCGCGTTTTGCGGCACCGTTGGTTAATTTCGACGATGAATGCAGCATGCACTACATTCTGCGCGTGAAGTAGAGTGAAAGGAGCGTTTATACGTCGGAATATCTCCAGCGGAAAAGAAATTATAGTCAGTTTACGCCAAAATCGGCGAATGATCGCGTTTTGCGTTTGCGTGGGTTAGTATCGACGATGTATCTTGTGAGAACTCCATTGTGCGTGTAAAATGGAGTTAAATGAGCGTTTAAACGTCGAAATATCTACAACGGGTGGGAAATTTCAGTGATTCTTCGTCAAGAAACGACGAAATATCGCGTTTTGCGAGAAACTGAGCATGTTTTGACGCTGGAAACAGCGTGCACTGTATTTGGGTTGTCAAAAGGAGTTAGAAGAGCGTTTAACCGTCGAAATATCTCCAACGGGAAGGATATTACAGTTACTTTTCGAGAAAATCGATGAAAGATCGCGTTTTGCGAGCTACTGCTGGTGGTTTGGCCACTAAAAGCGACGTGCGCTACATTCGGCGTGTAATACTGTGTGAAAGGGGCGTTTAGACGTCGGAATAACACCAACGGGAGGAAAATTTCAGTCATTTTTCGTCAAGAAACGACGAATGATCGCGTTTTGGGAGAAACTGAGCTTGTTTTGACGCTGGAAACAGCGAGCACTGCGTTTGGCTTGTTAAAAGGAGTTGAAAGAGCGTTTAAGCGTCGAAATATCTGCAACGGGTGGAAATTTCAGTAATTTTTCGTCAAGAAACGACGAAAGATCGCGTTTTGCGAGGAACTTAGCTTGTTTTGACGCTGAAAACAGCGAGCACTGCGTTTGGCTTGTTAAAAGGAGTTGAAAGAGCGTTTAGTCTTCGAAATATCTGCAACAGGAGGGAAATTTCAGTAATTTTTCGTCAAGAAACGACGAAAGATCGCGTTTTGCGAGAAACTTAGCTTGTTTTGACGCTGAAAACAGCGAGCACTGCGTTTGGCTTGTTAAAAGGAGTTACAAGAGGGTTTAAACGTCGAAATATCTCCAACGGGGAGGAAATTACAGACATTTTTCGTTAAAATCGACGAAGGATCTCGATTTGCGAGATATTGCGAGTCGTTTCGCAGGTAACCGCGACGTGCGCTAATTTCGGAGTGTGAAACTGAGTGAATGGAGCGTTTAAACGTCGAAATATCTCCAACGGGAAGGAAATTACAATCTGTTTACTCCATAATCGACCAATGATCGCGTTTTGCGGGAGCGTGTGATAGCTTCGACGATGAATGTGGCGTGCACAACATTCTGCGCGTGAGACGGAGTGAAAAGAGCGTTTAAAGGTCCAAATATCTCCAACGGAATGGAAGTTAGAGTTCGTTTACGCCAAAATATAAGGAACGAATATGTTTTGAGAGAGGGTGAGTTAGTTTCGTCGATGAAGTTGGAGTTCACACCATTCTCCGCGTGAGGTGGAGTGAAAAGAACGTTTAAAAATCTAAATATCTCCATCGGAAAGAAAATTACCGTCAGATCTTCGCAAAATCGACGAATGATCACGTTTTAAGAGTATTTGTGTTAGTTTCGACGATGTATCCTGTGAGGACTATATTCTGCGTGTAAAATGGAGTGAGAAGAGCGTTTAAACGTCGAAATATCTCCAACGGAAATGAAATTACAGTCAGTTTACGCCAAAATCGACGAAAGATCGCGTATTGCGGGAGCGTGGGTTACTTTCGACGATGAATGGGGTGTGCACTAGCTTCTGCGTGTAAAATGAAGCGAAAAGACCGTTTTCGCGTCGAAATATCTCCGAAGCCACGGAAATTACAGTCAGTTTTCGCCAAAATCGAAGAAAGATTGCGTTTTGCGAGTGGTTGAGCTAGTTTCGACGATGTATCTTTTGAGGACTATATTGTGCGTGTGAAATGGAGTGAAAATAGCGTTCAAACGTCGAAATGCCTCCAACGGAAATAAAATAACAGTCAGTTTACGCGAAAATCGACGAATGATCGCGTTTTGCGGTAGCGTCGGTTAGTTTCGACGATGTATCTTGTGAGAAATGTATTCTGCGCGTAAAATAGAGTGAAATGAGCGTTTAAACGTCGAAATATCTCCAACGCAAAGGAAATTACAGTCAGCTTACGCCAAAATCGACAAATGATCGCGTTTTCCGGCACCGTTGGTTAATTTCGACGATGAATGCAGCATGCACTACATTCTGCGCATGAAGTAGAGTGAAAGGAGTGTTTATACGTCGGAATATCTCCAGCGGAAAAGAAATTATAGTCAGTTTACGCCAAAATCGGCGAATGATCGCGTTTTGCGTTTGCGTGGGTTAGTATCGACGATGTATCTTGTGAGAACTCCATTGTGCGTGTGAAATGGAGTGAAAATAGCGTTTAAACGTAGAAATATCTCCAACGGAATGGAAATTACCGTCAGTTTACGCAAAATCGACGAATGTTCGCGTTTTGCTGTAACGTGGGTTAGTGTCGACGATGTATCTTGTGCGAACTATAGTCTGCGTGTAAAATAGAGTGAAAAGAGTGTTTAAACGTCGAAATATCTCCAACGCAAAGGATATTACAGTCAGTGAACGCCAAAATCGACGAAGGATCGCGTATTCCGTGAGCGTGGGTTAATTTCGACGATAAATGTGGTGTGCACTACATTCTGCGCGTGAGATGTAGTGAAAAGAGCGTATAAACGTCCAAATATCTCCAACGGAACGGAAGTTACAGTCCGTTTACACCAAAATATAAGGAACGAGTACGTTTCGAGAGTGGGCGAGTTAGTTTCGACGATGAAGTTGGAGTGCACACTATTCTGCGCGTGAGGTGGAGTGAAAAGAACGTTCAAAAATCTAAATATCTCCTCCGGAAAGAAAATTACCGTCAGTTTACGCGAAATCGACGTATGATCGCGTTTTGCGGGAGCGCGTGTTAGTTTCGACGATGTATCTTGTGAGAACTATATTCTGTGCGTAAAATAGAGTGAAAAGATCGTTTAAACGTCGACATATCTCAAACGCAACGGAAATTACAGTCAGTTTACGCCAAAATCGACAAATGATCGCGTTTTGCGGGAGCGTGGGATAGTTTCAACGATGTATCTTGTGAGAACTCCATTGTGCATCTGCAATGGAGTGAAAAGAGCGTTTAAACGTCGAAATATATCCAACGTAAAGGAAATTACAGTCAGTTTACGCCAAAATCGACAAATGATCGCGTTTTGCGGGAGCGTGGGATAGTTTCAACGATGTATCTTGTGAGAACTCCATTGTGCATCTGCAATGGAGTGAAAAGAGCGTTTAAACGTCGAAACATCTCCAGCGGGAATGAAATTACAGACTTTTTTCGTTAAAATCGACGAAAGATCGTGTTTTGCGAGTAACGGGGCTTGGTTACGCTCTGGAAATAGAGTGCACTGTGTTTGGCTTGTCAAAAAGAGTGACAAGAGCGTATAAACGTTGAAATATCTCCAACGTAAAGTAAATTAGCGTCAGATCTTCGCCAAAATCGACGAATGATCACGTTTTACGAGTGGTTGTGTTAGTTTCGACGATGAATCTTGTGAGGACTATATTGTGCGTGTAAAATGGAGTTAAATGAGCGTTTAAACGTCGAAATATCTACAACGGGTGGGCAATTTCAGTGATTCTTCGTCAAGAAACGACGAAATATCGCGTTTTGCGGGAAACTGAGCATGTTTTGACGCTGGAAACAGCGTGCACTGTATTTGGGTTGTCAAAAGGAGTTAGAAGAGCGTTTAACCGTCGAAATATCTCCAACGGGAAGGATATTACAGTTACTTTTCGAGAAAATCGATGAAAGATCGCGTTTTGCGAGCTACTGCTGGTGGTTTGGCCACTAAAAGCGACGTGCGTTACATTCGGCGTGTAATACTGTGTGAAAGGGGCGTTTAGACGTCGAAATAACACCAACGGGAGGAAAATTTCAGTCATTTTTCGTCAAGAAACGACGAATGATCGCGTTTTGCGAGAAACTGAGCTTGTTTTGACGCTGGAAACAGCGAGCACTGCGTTTGGCTTGTTAAAAGGAGTTGAAAGAGCGTTTAAGCGTCGAAAAATCTGCAACGGGTGGAAATTTCAGTAATTTTTCGTCAAGAAACGACGAAAGATCGCGTTTTGCGAGGAACTTAGCTTGTTTTGACGCTGCAAACAGCGAGCACTGCGTTTGGCTTGTTAAAAGGAGTTGAAAGAGCGTTTAGTCTTCGAAATATCTACAACAGGAGGGAAATTTCAGTTATTTTTCGTCAAGAAACGACGAAAGATCGCGTTTTGCTAGAAACTTAGCTTGTTTTGACGCTGAAAGCAGCGAGCACTGCGTTTGGCTTGTTAAAAGGAATTAAAAGAGCGTTTAAACGTCGAAATATCTCCAACGGGAAGGAAATTACAGACATCTTTTGTTAAAATCGACGAAAGATCGCGATTTGCGAGATATTGCGAGTGGTTTCGCAGCTAGTCGCGACGTGCACTAATTTGGGATTGTGAAACTGATTGAATGGAGCGTTTAAAAGTCGAAATATCTCCAACGGGAATGAAATTACAGACATTTTTCGTTAAAATCGACGAAAGATCGTGTTTTGCGAGTAACGGGGCTTGTGTTGGCGCTGGAAATAGAGTGCAAGGCGTTTGGCTTGTAAAAAGTAGTTGAAAGAGCGTTTGAACGTCGAAATATCTGCAACGGGAGGGAAATTTCAATCGTTTTTCGTCAAGAAACGACGAATGATCGCGTATTGCGAAAAACTGAGCTTGTTTTGACGCTGGAAACAGCGTGTACTGCGTTTGGTTTGATGAAAGGAGTTACAAGAGGGTTTAAACGTCGAAATATCTCCGACGGGGAGGCAATTACAGACATTTTTCGTTAAAATCGACGAAAGATCTCGA
Organism: Bombus dahlbomii; assembly: GCA_037178635.1. Classification (NCBI taxonomy): domain Eukaryota; kingdom Metazoa; phylum Arthropoda; class Insecta; order Hymenoptera; family Apidae; genus Bombus; species Bombus dahlbomii. Next base: position 4,849,484 of record CM074117.1, read on the forward strand.
TATGCGAGATATTGCGAGTCGTTTCGCAGGTAACCGCGACGTGCACTAATTTCGGAGTGTGAAACTGAGTGAATGGAGCGTTTAAACGTCGAAATATCTCCAACGGGAAGGAAATTACAGTCTGTTTACTACATAATCGACCAATGATCGCGTTTTGCGGGAGCGCGTGATAGCTTCGACGATGAATGTGGCATGCACAACATTCTGCGCGTGAAACGGAGTGAAAAGAGCGTTTAAACGTCCAAATATCTCCAACGAAACGGAAGTTACAGTTCGTTTACGCCAAAATATAAGGAACGAATATGTTTTGAGAGTGGGTGAGTTAGTTTCGTCGATGAAGTTGGAGTTCACACCATTCTGCGCGTGAGGTGGAGTGAAAAGAACGTTTAAAAATCTAAATATCTCCATCGGAAAGAAAATTATCGTCAGATCTTCGCAAAATCGACGAATGATCACGTTTTAAGAGTATTTGTGTTAGTTTCGACGATGTATCCTGTGAGGACTATATTGTGCGTGTAAAATGGAGTGAGAAGAGCGTTTAAACGTCGAAATATCTCCAACGGAAATGAAATTACAGTCAGGTTACGCCAAAATCGACGAAAGATCGCGTATTGCGGGAGCGTGGGTTACTTTCGACGATGAGTGGGGTGTGCACTAGCTTCTGCGTGTAAAATGAAGCGAAAAGACCGTTTAGGCGTCGAAATATCTCCGAAGCCACGGAAATTACAGTCAGTTTTCGCCAAAATCGAAGAAAGATTGCGTTTTGCGAGTGGTTGAGCTAGTTTCGACGATGTATCTTTTGAGGACTATATTGTGCGTGTGAAATGGAGTGAAAATAGCGTTCAAACGTCGAAATGCCTCCAACGGAAATAAAATTACAGTCTGTTCACTCCATAATCGACCAATGATCGGGTTTAGCGGAAGCGTAGGTTAGTTTCGACGATGAGTGTGGTGTGCACTACATTCTGCGCATGGGGTGGAGTGAATAGAGCGTTTAAACGTCGAAATATCTCCAACGCAAAGGAAATTACAGTCAGTTTACGCAAAATCGACGAATGATCGTGTTTTGCGGGAGCGCGGGATAGCTTCAACGATGAATGTGGCGTGCACAACATTCTGCGCGTGAAACGGTGTGAATAGAGCGTTTAAACGTCGAAATATCTCCAAGGGAATGGAAATTACCATCAGATCTTTGCCAAAATCGACGAATGATCACGTTTTACGAGTGGTTGTGTTAGTTTCGACCATGTATCTCGTGAGGACTATATTGTGCGTGTAAAATGGAGTGAAAAGAGCGTTTAAACGTCGAAATATCTGCAACGGGTAGGAAATTTCAGTGATTCTTCTTCAAGAAACGACGAAATATCGCGTTTTGCGAGAAACTCAGCTTGTTTTGACGCTGGAAACAGCGTGCACTGCGTTTTGCTTGTCAAAAAGAGTTACAAGAGCGTTTAAATGTCGAAATATCTGCAACCGGAGGGAAATTTCAGTAATTTTTCGTCAAGAAACGACGAAAGATCGTATTTTGCGAGAAACTGAGCATGTTTTGACGCTGGAAACAGCGAGCACTGCGTTTGGGTTGTCACAAAGAGTTAATAGAGCGTTTAAACGTCGAAATATCTCCAACGGAACGGAAATTACAGTAATTTTTCGCCCAAGTATGGGGAAAGATTGCGTTTTCGAGTGCTTGAGTTAATTTCGGCGATGAATGTGGCGTGCACTACGTTCGGCGCGTGAGACGGAATGTAAAGAGCGTATAAACGTCGAAATATCTCCAACGAAAAGGAAATTACAGTCATCCTTCGCGCAAGTATATGAGGAGAGATGCGTTTTGCGAGTAGTTGAGTTAATTTCGGCGATGAATGTGGTGTGCACAATATTCTGCGCGTGAGACGGAGTGAAAAGAGCGCTTAAACGTCGAAGTATCTCCAACGGAAAAGAAATTAAAGTCAGTTAACGCCAAAATCGGCGAATGATCGCGTTTTGCGGTTGCATGGGTTAGTATCGACGATGATTGCCGCGTGTACTACATTCTGCGCGTGAGGTGGATTGAAAAGTGCGTTTAAACGCCGAAATATCTCCAACGCAAAAGAAATTAGAGTCAGTTTACGCTAAAATCGACGAATGATCGCGTTTTGCGGTGGCGTAGGTCAGTTTCTACGAAGTATCCTGTAAGAAATCCATTGTGCATCTGAAATGGAGTTAAAGGAGCGTTTAAACGTCGAAATATCTCCAACGGAACTGAAATTATAGTAATTTTTCGCCCAAGTATGGGGAAAGATTGCGTTTTCGAGTGCTTGAGTTAATTTCGGCGATGAATGTGGCGTGCACTACATTCCGCGCGTGAGACAGAATGAAAAGAGCGTATAAACGTCGAAATATCTCCAACGCAAAGGAAATTACAGTCAGTTTACGCAAAATCGACGAATGATCGCGTATTGCGGGAGCGTGGGTTAGTATCGACGATGTATCTTGTGAGAACTCCATTGTGCGTGTGAAATGGAGTGAAAATAGCGTTTAAACGTAGAAATATCTCCAACGGAATGGAAATTACCGTCAGTTAAGGCAAAATCGACGAATGTTCGCGTTTTGCTGTAACGTGGGTTAGTGTCGACGATGTATCTTGTGCGAACTATAGTCTGCGTGTAAAATAGAGTGAAAAGAGTGTTTAAACGTCGAAATATCTCCAACGCAAAGGATATTACAGTCAGTTAACGCCAAAATCGACGAAGGATCGCGTATTCCGGGAGCGTGGGTTAATTTCGACGATAAATGTGGTGTGCACTACATTCTGCGCGTGAGATGTAGTGAAAAGAGCATATAAACGTCCAAATATCTCCAACGGAACGGAAGTTACAGTCCGTTTACACCAAAATATAAGAAACGAGTACGTTTTGAGAGTGGGCGAGTTAGTTTCGACGATGAAGTTGTAGTGCACACTATTCTGCGCGTGAGGTGGAGTGAAAAGATCGTTCAAAAATCTAAATATCTCCTCCGGAAAGAAAATTACCGTCAGTTTACGCGAAATCGACGTATGATCGCGTTTTGCGGGAGCGCGTGATAGTTTCGACGATGTATCTTGTGAGAACTATATTCTGTGCGTAAAATAGAGTGAAAAGATCGTTTAAACGTCGACATATCTCAAACGCAACGGAAATTACAGTCAGTTTACGCCAAAATCGACAAATGATCGCGTTTTGCGGTAGCGTTGGTTAGTTTCAACGATGTATCTTGTGAGAACTCCATTGTGCATCTGCAATGGACTGAAAAGAGTGTTTAAACGTCGAAATATATCCAACGCAAAGGAAATTACAGTCATTTTACGCCAAAATCGACAAATGATCGCGTTTTGCGGTACCGTTGGTTAATTTCGACGATGTATCTTGTGAGAACTCCATTGTGCATCTGCAATGGAGTGAAAAGAGCGTTTAAACGTCGAAATATATCCAACGCAAAGTAAATTACAGTCAGTTTACGCCAAAATCGACAAATGATCGCGTTTTGCGGGAGCGTAGGATAGTTTCAACGATGTATCTTGTGAGAACTCCATTGTGCATCTGCAATGGAGTGAAAAGAGCGTTTAAACGTCGAAACATCTCCAACGGGAATGAAATTACAGACATTTTCCGTTAAAATCGACGAAAGATCGTGTTTTGCGAGTAACGGGGCTTGGTTACGCTCTGGAAATAGAGTGCACTGTGTTTGGCTTGTCAAAAAGAGTGAAAAGAGCGTATAAACGTCGAAATATCTGCAACGGGGGGGGGGGGAAATTTCAGTAATTTTTCGTCAAGAAACGACGAAAGATCGTATTTTGCGAGAAACTGAGCTTGTTTTGACGCTGGAAACAGCGAGCACTGCGTTTGGGTTGTCAAAAAGAGTAAAAAGAGCGCTTAAACGTTGAAATATCTCCAACGGAAAGTAAATTAGCGTCAGATCTTCGCCAAAATCGACGAATGATCACGTTTTACGAGTGGTTGTGTTAGTTTCGACGATGAATCTTGTGAGGACTATATTGTGCGTGTAAAATGGAGTTAAATGAGCGTTTAAACGTCGAAATATCTCCGAAGCCACGGAAATTACAGTCAGTTTTCTCCAAAATCGAAGAAAGATTGCGTTTTGCGAGTGGTTGAGCTAGTTTCGACGATGTATCTTTTGAGGACTATATTGTGCGTGTGAAATGGAGTGAAAATAGCGTTCAAACGTCGAAATGCCTCCAACGGCAATAAAATTACAGTCAGTTTACGCGAAAATCGACGAATGATCGCGTTTTGCTGTAGTGTCGGTTAGTTTCGACGATGTATCTGGTGAGAAATGTATTCTGCGCGTAAAATAGAGTGAAATGAGCGTTTTAAACGTCGAAATATCTCCAACGCAAAGGAAATTACAGTCAGCTTACGCCAAAATCGACAAATGATCGCGTTTTGCGGCACCGTTGGTTAATTTCGACGATGAATGCAGCATGCACTACATTCTGCGCGTGAAGTAGAGTGAAAGGAGCGTTTATACGTCGGAATATCTCCAGCGGAAAAGAAATTATAGTCAGTTTACGCCAAAATCGGCGAATGATCGCGTTTTGCGTTTGCGTGGGTTAATATCGACGATGTATCTTGTGCGAACTATAGTCTGCGTGTAAAATAGAGTGGAAAGAGTGTTTAAACGTCGAAATATCTCCAACGCAATGGATATTACAGTCAGTTAACGCCAAAATCGACGAATGATCGCGTATTCCGGGAGCGTGGGTTAATTTCGACGATAAATGTGGTGTGCACTACATTCTGCGCGTGAGATGTAGTGAAAAGAGCGTATAAACGTCCAAATATCTCCAATGGAACGGAAGTTACAGTCCGTTTACACCAAAATATAAGGAACGAGTACGTTTTGAGAGTGGGCGAGTTAGTTTCGACGATGAAGTTAGAGTGCCCACCATTCTGCGCGTGAGGTGGAGTGAAAAGAACGTTCAAAAATCTAAATATCTCCTCCGGAAAGAAAATTACCGTCAGTTTACGCGGAATCGACGTATGATCGCGTTTTGCGGGAGCGCGTGTTAGTTTCGACGATGTATCCTGTGAGAACTATATTCTGTGCGTAAAATAGAGTGAAAAGATCGTTTATACGTCGACATATCTCAAACGCAACGGAAATTACAGTCAGTTTACGCCAAAATCGACAAATGATCGCGTTTTGCGGTAGCGTTGGTTAGTTTCAACGATGTATCTTGTGAGAACTCCATTGTGCATCTGCAATGGAGTGAAAAGAGCGTTTAAACCTCGAAATATATCCAACGCAAAGGAAATTACAGTCAGTTTACGCCAAAATCGGCGATTGATCGCGTTTTGCGTTTGCGTGGGTTAGTATCGACGATGTATCGTGTGAGAACTCCATTGTGCGTCTGAAATGGAGTGAAAATAGCGTTTAAACGTAGAAATATCTCCAACGCAAAGGAAATTACAGTCAGTTTACGCCAAAATCGACAAATGATCGCGTTTTGCGGGAGCGTGGGATAGTTTCAACGATGTATCTTGTGAGAACTGCATTGTGCATCTGCAATGGAGTGAAAAGAGCGTTTAAACGTCGAAACATCTCCAACGGGAATGAAATTACAGACATTTTCCGTTAAAATCGACGAAAGATCGTGTTTTGCGAGTAACCGGGCTTGGTTACGATCTGGAAATAGAGTGCACTGTGTTTGGCTTGTCAAAAAGAGTGAAAAAAGCGTATAAACGACGAAATATCTGCAACGGGGGGGAAATTTCAGTAATTTTTCGTCAAAAAACGACGGAAGATCGTATTTTGCGAGAAACTGAGCTTGTTTTGACGCTGGAAACAGCGAGCACTGCGTTTGGGTTGTCAAAAAGAGTTAAAAGAGCGTTTAAACGTTGAAATATCTCCAACGGAAAGTAAATTAGCGTCAGATCTTCGCCAAAATCGACGAATGATCACGTTTCACGAGTGGTTGTGTTAGTTTCGACGATGAATCTTGTGAGGACTATATTGTGCGTGTAAAGTGGAGTTAAATGAGCGTTTAAACGTCGAAATATCTACAACGGGTCGGAAATTTCAGTGATTCTTCGTCAAGAAACGACGAAATATCGCGTTTTGCGAGAAACTGAGCATGTTTTGACGCTGGAAGCAGCGTGCACTGTATTTGGGTTGTCAAAAGGAGTTAGAAGAGCGTTTAACCGTCGAAATATCTCCAACGGGAAGGATATTACAGTTACTTTTCGAGAAAATTCGATGAAAGATCGCGTTTTGCGAGCTACTGCTGGTGGTTTGGCCACTAAAAGCGACGTGCGCTACATTCGGCGTGTAATATTGTGTGAAAGGGGCGTTTAGACGTCGAAATAACACCAACGGGAGGAAAATTTCAGTCATTTTTCGTCAAGAAACGACGAATGATCGCGTTTTGCGAGAAACTGAGCTTGTTTTGAAGCTGGAAACAGCGAGCACTGCGTTTGGCTTGTTAAAAGGAGTTGAAAGAGCGTTTAGTCTTCGAAATATCTGCAACAGGAGGGAAATTTCAGTAATTTTTCGTCAAGAAACGACGAAAGATCGCGTTTTGCGAAGAACTTAGCTTGTTTTGACGCTGAAAACAGCGAGCACTGCGTTTGGCTTGTTAAAAGGAGTTGAAAGAGCGTTTAGTCTTCGAAATATCTGCAACAGGAGGGAAATTTCAGTAATTTTTCGTCAAGAAACGACGAAAGATCGCGTTTTGCGAGAAACTTAGCTTGTTTTGACGCTGAAAACAGCGTGTACTGCGTTTGGTTTGATGAAAGGAGTTACAAGAGGGTTTAAACGTCGTAATATCTGAAACGGGGAGGAAATTACAGACATTTTTCGTAAAAATCGACGAAAGATCTCGATTTGCGAGATATTGCGAGTCGTTTCGCAGGTAACCGCGACGTGCACTAATTTTGGAGTGTGAAACTGAGTGAATGGAGCGATTAAACGTCGAAATATCTCCAACGGGAAGGAAATTACAGTCTGTTTACTCCATAATCGACGAAAGATCGCGTATTGCGGGAGCGTGGGTTACTTTCGACGATGAATGGGGTGTGCACTAGCTTCTGCGTGTAAAGTAAAATGGAGCGAAAAGACCTTTTAAACGTCGAAATATCTCCGAAGCCTCGGAAATTACAGTCAGTTTTCGCCAAAATCGAAGAAAGATTGCGTTTTGCGAGTGGTTGAGCTAGTTTCGACGATGTATCCTTTGAGGACTATATTGTGCGTGTGAAATGGAGTGAAAATAGCGTTCAAACGTCGAAATGCCCCCAACGGAAATAAAATTACAGTCAGTTTACGCGAAAATCGACGAATGATGGCGTTTTGCGGTAGCGTCGGTTAGTTTCGACGATGTATCTTGTGAGAAATGTATTCTGCGCGTAAAATAGAGTGAAATGAGCGTTTAAACGTCGAAATATCTCCAACGCAAAGGAAATTACAGTCAGCTTACACCAAAATCGACAAATGATCGCGTTTTGCGGCACCGTTGGTTAATTTCGACGATGAATGCAGCATGCACTACATTCTGCGCGTGAAATAGAGTGAATGGAGCGTTTATACGTCGGAATATCTCCAGCGGAAAAGAAATTATAGTCAGTTACGCCAAAATCGGCGAATGATCGCGTTTTGCGTTTGCGTGGGTTAGTATCGACGATGTATCTTGTGGAGAACTCCATTGTGCGTGTGAAATGGAGTGAAAATAGCGTTTAAACGTAGAAATATCTCCAACGCAAAGGAAATTACGAGTCAGTTTACGCCAAAATCGACAAATGATCGCGTTTTGCGGGAGCGTGGGGATAGTTTTCAACGATGTATCATGTGAGAACTCCATTGTGCATCTGCAATGGAGTGAAAAGAGCGTTTAAACGTCGAAACATCTCCAACGGGAAGGAAATTACAGACATCTTTTGTGTTAAAATCGACGAAAGATCGCGATTGCGAGATATTGCGAGTGGTTTCGCAGCTAGTTCGCGACGTGCACTAATTTGGGATTGTGAAACTGATTGAATGGAGCGTTTAAAAGTCGAAATATCTCCAACGGGAATGAAATTACAGACATTTTCGTTAAAATCGACGAAAGATCGTGTTTGCGAGTAACGGGGCTTGTGTTGGCGCTGAAAACAGCGAGCACTGCGTTTGGCTTGTTAAAAGGAGTTGAAAGAGCGTTTAGTCTTCGAAATATCTGCAACAGGAGGGAAATTTCAGTAATTTTTCGTCAAGAAACGACGAAAGATCGCGTTTTGCGAGAAACTTAGCTTGTTTTGACGCTGAAAACAGCGTGTACTGCGTTTGGTTTGATGAAAGGAGTTACAAGAGGGTTTTAAACGTCGTAATATCTGAAACGGGGAGGAAATTACAGACATTTTTCGTAAAAATCGACGAAAGATCTCGATTTGCGAGATATTGCGAGTCGTTTCGCAGGTAACCGCGACGTGCACTAATTTCGGAGTGTGAAACTGAGTGAATGGAGCGATTAAACGTCGAAATATCTCCAACGGAAGGAAATTACAGTCTGTTTACTCCATAATCGACCAATGATCGCGTTTTGCGGGAGCGCGTGATAGCTTCGACGATGAATGTGGTGTGCACAACATTCTGCGCGTGAGACGGAGTGAAAAGAGCGTTTTAAACGTCCAAATATCTCCAACGGAACGGAAGTTACAGTTCGTTTACGCCAAAATATAAGGAACGAATATGTTTTGAGAGTGGGTGAGTTAGTTTTCGTCGATGAAGTTGGAGTTCACACCATTCTGCGCGTGAGGTGGAGTGAAAAGAACGTTTAAAAATCTAAATATCTCCATCGGAAAGAAAATTATCGTCAGATCTTCGCAAAATCGACGAATGATCACGTTTTAAGAGTATTTGTGTTAGTTTCGACGATGTTATCCTGTGAGGGACTATATTGTGCGTGTAAAATGGAGTGAGAAGAGCGTTTAAACGTCGAAATATCTCCAACGGAAATGAAATTACAGTCAGTTTACGCCAAAATCGACGAAAGATCGCGTATTGCGGGAGCGTGGGTTACTTTCGACGATGAATGGGGTGTGCACTAGCTTCTGCGTGTAAAGTAAAATGGAGCGAAAAGACCTTTTAAACGTCGAAATATCTCCGAAGCCTCGAAATTACAGTCAGTTTTCGCCAAAATCGAAGAAAGATTGCGTTTTGCGAGTGGTTTGAGCTAGTTTCGACGATGTATCCTTTGAGGACTATATTGTGCGTGTGAAATGGAGTGAAAATAGCGTTCAAACGTCGAAATGCCCCCAACGGAAATAAAATTACAGGTCAGTTTACGCGAAAATCGACGAATGATGGCGTTTTGCGGTAGCGTCGGTTAGTTTCGACGATGTATCTTGTGAGAAATGTATTCTGCGCGTAAAATAGAGTGAAATGAGCGTTTAAACGTCGAAATATCTCCAACGCAAAGGAAATTACAGTCAGCTTACACCAAAAATCGACAAATGATCGCGTTTTGCGCGGCACCGTTGGTTAATTTCGACGATGAATGCAGCATGCACTACATTCTGCGCGTGAAATAGAAGTGAAAGGAGCGTTTATACGTCGGAATATCTCCAGCGGAAAAGAAAATTATAGTCAGTTTACGCCAAAATCGGCGAATGATCGCGTTTTGCGTTTGCGTGGGTTAGTTTCGACGATGTATCTTGTGAGAAATGTATTCTGCGCGTAAAATAGAGTGAAATGAGCGTTTAAACGTAGAAATATCTCCAACGCAAAGGAAATTACAGTCAGTTTACGCCAAAATCGACAAATGATCGCGTTTTGCGGGAGCGTGGGATAGTTTCAACGATGTATCTTGTGAGAACTCCATTGTGCATCTGCAATGGAGTGAAAAGAGCGTTTAAACGTCGAAACATCTCCAACGGGAAGGAAATTACAGACATCTTTTGTTAAAATCGACGAAAGATCGCGATTTGCGAGATATTGCGAGTGGTTTCGCAGCTAGTCGCGACGTGCACTAATTTGGGATTGTGAAACTGATTGAATGGAGCGTTCAAAAGTCGAAATATCTCCAACGGGAATGAAATTACAGACATTTTTCGTTAAAATCGATGAAAGATCGTGTTTTGCGAGTAACGGGGGCTTGTGTTGGCGCTGGAAATAGAGTGCAAGGCGTTTGGCTTGTAAAAAGTAGTTGAAAGAGCGTTTGAACGTCGAAATATCTGCAACGGGAGGGAAATTTCAATCGTTTTTCGTCAAGAAACGACGAATGATCGCGTATTGCGAAAAACTGAGCTTGTTTTGACGCTGGAAACAGCGTGTACTGCGTTTGGTTTGATGAAAGGAGTTACAAGAGGGTTTAAAACGTCGAAATATCTCCGACGGGGAGGCAATTACAGACATTTTTCGTTAAAATCGACGAAAGATCTCGATGCGAGATATTGCGAGTCGTTTCGCAGGTAACCGCGACGTGCACTAATTACGGAGTGTGAAACTGAGTGAATGGAGCGTTTAAACGTCGAAATATCTCCAACGGGAAGGAAATTACAGTCTGTTTACTCCATAATCGACCAATGATCGCGTTTTGCGGGAGCGCGTGATAGCTTCGACGATGAATGTGGCGTGCACAACATTCTGCGCGTGAGACGGAGTGAAAAGAGCGTTTAAACGTCCAAATATCTCCAAGGAAACGGAAGTTACAGTTCGTTTACGCCAAAATATAAGGAACGAATATGTTTTGAGAGTGGGTGAGTTAGTTTCGTCGATGAAGTTGGAGTTCACACCATTCTGCGCGTGAGGTGGAGTGAAAAGAACGTTTAAAAATCTAAATATCTCCATCGGAAAGAAAATTATCGTCAGATCTTCGCAAAATCGACGAATGATCACGTTTTAAGAGTATTTGTGTTAGTTTCGACGATGTATCCTGTGAGGACTATATTGTGCGTGTAAAATGGAGTGAGAAGAGCGTTTAAACGTCCGAAATTCTCCAACGGAAATGAAATTACAGTCAGGTTACGCCAAAATCGACGAAAGATCGCGTATTGCGGGAGCGTGGGTTACTTTCGACGATGAATGGGGTGTGCACTAGCTTCTGCGTGTAAAATGGAGCGAAAAGACCGTTTAAACGTCGAAATATCTCCGAAGCCACGGAAATTACAGTCAGTTTTCGCCAAAATCAAAGAAAGATTGCGTTTTGCGAGTGATTGAGCTAGTTTCGACGATGTATCTTTTGAGGACTATATTGTGCGTGTGAAATGGAGTGAAAATAGCGTTCAAACGTCGAAATGCCACCAACGGAAATAAAATTACAGTCAGTTTACGCGAAAATCGACGAATGATCGCGTTTTGCGGTAGCGTCGGTTAGTTTCGACGATGTATCTTGTGAGAAATGTATTCTGCGCGTAAAATAGAGTGAAATGAGCGTTTAAACGTCGAAATATCTCCAACGCAAAGGAAATTACAGTCAGCTTACGCCAAAATCGACAAATGATCGCGTTTTCCGGCACCGTTGGTTAATTTCGACGATGAATGCAGCATGCACTACATTCTGCGCGTGAAGTAGAGTGAAAGGAGCGTTTATACGTCGGAATATCTCCAGCGGAAAAGAAATTATAGTCAGTTTACGCCAAAATCGGCGAATGATCGCGTTTTGCGTTTGCGTGGGTTAGTATCGACGATGTATCTTGTGAGAACTCCATTGTGCGTGTGAAATGAAGTGAAAATAGCGTTTAAACGTAGAAATATCTCCAACGGAATGGAAATTACCGTCAGTTTACGCAAAATCGACGAATGTTCGCGTTTTGCTGTAACGTGGGTTAGTGTCGACGATGTATCTTGTGCGAACTATAGTCTGCGTGTAAAATAGAGTGAAAAGAGTGTTTAAACGTCGAAATATCTCCAACGCAAAGGATATTACAGTCAGTTAACGCCAAAATCGACGAAGGATCGCGTATTCCGGGAGCGTGGGTTAATTTCGACGATAAATGTGGTGTGCACTACATTCTGCGCGTGAGATGTAGTGAAAAGAGCGTATAAACGTCCAAATATCTCCAACGGAACGGAAGTTACAGTCCGTTTACACCAAAATATAAGGAACGAGTACGTTTTGAGAGTGGGCGAGTTAGTTTCGACGATGAAGTTGGAGTGCACACTATTCTGCGCGTGAGGTGGAGTGAAAAGAACGTTCAAATATCTAAATATCTCCTCCGGAAAGAAAATTACCGTCAGTTTACGCGAAATAGACGTATGATCGCGTTTTGCGGGAGCGCGTGTTAGTTTCGACGATGTATCTTGTGAGAACTATATTCTGTGCGTAAAATAGAGTGAAAAGATCGTTTAAACGTCGACATATCTCAAACGCAACGGAAATTACAGTCAGTTTGCGCCAAAATCGAAAAATAATCGCGTTTTGCGGGAGCGTGGGATAGTTTCAACGATGTATCTTGTGAGAACTCCATTGTGCATCTGCAATGGAGTGAAAAGAGCGTTTAAACGTCGAAACATCTCCAACGGGAATGAAATTACAGACTTTTTTCGTTAAAATCGACGAAAGATCGTGTTTTGCGAGTAACGGGGCTTGGTTACGCTCTGGAAATAGAGTGCACTGTGTTTGGCTTGTCAAAAAGAGTGAAAAGAGCGTATAAACGTCGAAATATCTGGAACGGGGGGGGGGGAAATTTCAGTAATTTTTCGTCAAGAAACGACGAAAGATCGTATTTTGCGAGAAACTGAGCTTGTTTTGACGCTGGAAACAGCGAGCACTGCGTTTGGGTTGTCAAAAAGAGTTAAAAGAGCGTTTAACCGTCGAAATATCTCCAACGGGAAGGATATTACAGTTACTTTTCGAGAAAATCGATGAAAGATCGCGTTTTGCGAGCTACTGCTGGTGGTTTGGCCACTAAAAGCGACGTGCGCTACATTCGGCGTGTAATACTGTGTGAAAGGGGCGTTTAGACGTCGAAATAACACCAACGGGAGGAAAATTTCAGTCATTTTTCGTCAAGAAACGACGAATGATCGCGTTTTGCGAGAAACTGAGCTTGTTTTGACGCTGGAAACAGCGAGCACTGCGTTTGGCTTGTTAAAAGGAGTTGAAAGAGCGTTTAAGCGTCGAAATATCTGCAACGGGTGGAAATTTCAGTAATTTTTCGTCAAGAAACGACGAAAGATCGCGTTTTGCGAGGAACTTAGCTTGTTTTGACGCTGAAAACAGCGAGCACTGCGTTTGGCTTGTTAAAAGGAGTTGAAAGAGCGTTTAGTCTTCGAAATATCTACAACAGGAGGGAAATTTCAGTTATTTTTCGTCAAGAAACGACGAAAGATCGCGTTTTGCTAGAAACTTAGCTTGTTTTGACGCTGAAAGCAGCGAGCACTGCGTTTGGCTTGTTAAAAGGAATTAAAAGAGCGTTTAAAACGTCGAAATATCTCCAACGGGAAGGAAATTACAGACATCTTTTGTTAAAATCGACGAAAGATCGCGATTTGCGAGATATTGCGAGTGGTTTCGCAGCTAGTCGCGACGTGCACTAATTTGGGATTGTGAAACTGATTGAATGGAGCGTTTAAAAGTCGAAATATCTCCAAAGGGAATGAAATTACAGACATTTTTCGTTAAAATCGACGAAAGATCGTGTTTTGCGAGTAACGGGGCTTGTGTTGGCGCTGGAAATAGAGTGCAAGGCGTTTGGCTTGTTAAAAGGAGTTGAAAGTGCGTTTGAACGTCGAAATATCTGCAACGGGATGGAAATTTCAATCGTTTTTCGTCAAGAAACGACGAATGATCGCTTATTGCGAAAAACTGAGCTTGTTTTGACGCTGGAAACAGCGTGTACTGCGTTTGGTTTGATGAAAGGAGTTACAAGAGGGTTTAAACGTCGAAATATCTCCAACGGGGAGGAAATTACAGACATTTTTCGTTAAAATCGACGAAAGATCTCGATTTGCGAGATATTGCGAGTCGTTTCGCAGGTATCCGCGACGTGCACTAATTTCGGAGTGTGAAACTGTGTGAATGGAGCGTTTAAACGTCGAAATATCTCCAACGGGAAGGAAATTACAGTCTGTTTACTCCATAATCGACCAATGATCGCGTTTTGCGGGAGCGCGTGATAGCTTCGACGATGAATGTGGCATGCACACCATTTTGCGCGTGAGGTGGAGTGAAAAGAACGTTTAAAAATCTAAATATCTCCATCGGAAAGAAAATTATCGTCAGATCTTCGCAAAATCGACGAATGATCACGTTTTAAGAGTATTTGTGTTAGTTTCGACGATGTATCCTGTGAGGACTATATTGTGCGTGTAAAATGGAGTGAGAAGAGCGTTTAAACGTCGAAATATCTCCAACGGGAATGAAATTAAAGTCAGGTTACGCCAAAATCGACGAAAGATCGCGTATTGCGGGAGCGTGGGTTACTTTCGACGATGAATGGGGTGTGCACTAGCTTCTGCGTGTAAAATGGAGCGAAAAGACCGTTTAAACATCGAAATATCTCCGAAGCCACGGAAATTACAGTCAGTTTTCGCCAAAATCGAAGAAAGATTGCGTTTTGCGAGTGGTTGAGCTAGTTTCGACGATGTATCTTTTGAGGACTATATTGTGCGTGTGAAATGGAGTGAAAATAGCGTTCAAACGTCGAAATGCCTCCAACGGAAATAAAATTACAGTCTGTTCACTCCATAATCGACCAATGATCGGGTTTAGCGGAAGCGTAGGTTAGTTTCGACGATGAGTGTGGTGTGCACTACATTCTGCGCATGGGGTGGAGTGAATAGAGCGTTTAAACGTCGAAATATCTCCAACGCAAAGGAAATTACAGTCAGTTTACGCAAAATCGACGAATGATCGTGTTTTGCGGGAGCGCGGGATAGCTTCAACGATGAATGTGGCGTGCACAACATTCTGCGCGTGAAACGGTGTGAATAGAGCGTTTAAACGTCGAAATATCTCCAAGGGAATGGAAATTACCATCAGATCTTTGCCAAAATCGACGAATGATCACGTTTTACGAGTGGTTGTGTTAGTTTCGACGATGTATCTCGTGAGGACTATATTGTGCGTGTAAAATGGAGTGAAAAGAGCGTTTAAACGTCGAAATATCTGCAACGGGTAGGAAATTTCAGTGATTCTTCTTCAAGAAACGACGAAATATCGCGTTTTGCGAGAAACTCAGCTTGTTTTGACGCTGGAAACAGCGTGCACTGCGTTTTGCTTGTCAAAAAGAGTTACAAGAGCGTTTAAATGTCGAAATATCTGCAACCGGAGGGAAATTTCAGTAATTTTTCGTCAAGAAACGACGAAAGATCGTATTTTGCGAGAAACTGAGCATGTTTTGACGCTGGAAACAGCGAGCACTGCGTTTGGGTTGTCACAAAGAGTTAATAGAGCGTTTAAACGTCGAAATATCTCCAACGGAACGGAAATTACAGTAATTTTTCGCCCAAGTATGGGGAAAGATTGCGTTTTCGAGTGCTTGAGTTAATTTCGGCGATGAATGTGGCGTGCACTACGTTCGGCGCGTGAGACGGAATGCAAAGAGCGTATAAACGTCGAAATATCTCCAACGAAAAGGAAATTACAGTCATCCTTCGCGCAAGTATATGAGGAGAGATGCGTTTTGCGAGTAGTTGAGTTAATTTCGGCGATGAATGTGGTGTGCACAATATTCTGCGCGTGAGACGGAGTGAAAAGAGCGCTTAAACGTCGAAGTATCTCCAACGGAATAGAAATTAAAGTCAGTTAACGCCAAAATCGGCGAATGATCGCGTTTTGCGGTTGCATGGGTTAGTATCGACGATGATTGTCGCGTGTACTACATTCTGCGCGTGAGGTGGATTGAAAAGTGCGTTTAAACGCCGAAATATCTCCAACGCAAAAGAAATTAGAGTCAGTTTACGCTAAAATCGACGAATGATCGCGTTTTGCGGTGGCGTAGGTCAGTTTCTACGAAGTATCCTGTAAGAAATCCATTGTGCATCTGAAATGGAGTTAAAGGAGCGTTTAAACGTCGAAATATCTCCAACGGAACTGAAATTATAGTAATTTTTCGCCCAAGTATGGGGAAAGATTGCGTTTTCGAGTGCTTGAGTTAATTTCGGCGATGAATGTGGCGTGCACTACATTCCGCGCGTGAGACAGAATGAAAAGAGCGTATAAACGTCGAAATATCTCCAACGCAAAGGAAATTACAGTCAGTTTACGCAAAATCGACGAATGATCGCGTATTGCGGGAGCGTGGGTTAGTATCGACGATGTATCTTGTGAGAACTCCATTGTGCGTGTGAAATGGAGTGAAAATAGCGTTTAAACGTAGAAGTATCTCCAACGGAATGGAAATTACCGTCAGTTAAGGCAAAATCGACGAATGTTCGCGTTTTGCTGTAACGTGGGTTAGTGTCGACGATGTATCTTGTGCGAACTATAGTCTGCGTGTAAAATAGAGTGAAAAGAGTGTTTAAACGTCGAAATATCTCCAACGCAAAGGATATTACAGTCAGTTAACGCCAAAATCGACGAAGGATCGCGTATTCCGGGAGCGTGGGTTAATTTCGACGATAAATGTGGTGTGCACTACATTCTGCGCGTGAGATGTAGTGAAAAGAGCATATAAACGTCCAAATATCTCCAACGGAACGGAAGTTACAGTCCGAGTACACCAAAATATAAGAAACGAGTACGTTTTGAGAGTGGGCGAGTTAGTTTCGACGATGAAGTTGGAGTGCACACTATTCTGCGCGTGAGGTGGAGTGAAAAGAACGTTCAAAAATCTAAATATCTCCTCCGGAAAGAAAATTACCGTCAGTTTACGCGAAATCGACGTATGATCGCGTTTTGCGGGAGCGCGTGATAGTTTCGACGATGTATCTTGTGAGAACTATATTCTGTGCGTAAAATAGAGTGAAAAGATCGTTTAAACGTCGACATATCTCAAACGCAACGGAAATTACAGTCAGTTTACGCCAAAATCGACAAATGATCGCGTTTTGCGGTAGCGTTGGTTAGTTTCAACGATGTATCTTGTGAGAACTCCATTGTGCATCTGCAATGGAGTGAAAAGAGTGTTTAAACGTCGAAATATATCCAACGCAAAGGAAATTACAGTCATTTTACGCCAAAATCGACAAATGATCGCGTTTTGCGGCACCGTTGGTTAATTTCGACGATGTATCTTGTGAGAACTCCATTGTGCATCTGCAATGGAGTGAAAAGAGCGTTTAAACGTTGAAATATATCCAACGCAAAGGAAATTACAGTCAGTTTACGCCAAAATCGACAAATGATCGCGTTTTGCGGGAGCGTAGGATAGTTTCAACGATGTATCTTGTGAGAACTCCATTGTGCATCTGCAATGGAGTGAAAAGAGCGTTTAAACGTCGAAACATCTCCAACGGGAATGAAATTACAGACATTTTCCGTTAAAATCGACGAAAGATCGTGTTTTGCGAGTAACGGGGCTTGGTTACGCTCTGGAAATAGAGTGCACTGTGTTTGGCTTGTCAAAAAGAGTGAAAAGAGCGTATAAAGGTCGAAATATCTGCAACGGGGGGGGGGGGGGGAAATTTCAGTAATTTTTCGTCAAGAAACGACGAAAGATCGTATTTTGCGAGAAACTGAGCTTGTTTTGACGCTGGAAACAGCGAGCACTGCGTTTGGGTTGTCAAAAAGAGTAAAAAGAGCGCTTAAACGTTGAAATATCTCCAACGGAAAGTAAATTAGCGTCAGATCTTCGCCAAAATCGACGAATGATCACGTTTTACGAGTGGTTGTGTTAGTTTCGACGATGAATCTTGTGAGGACTATATTGTGCGTGTAAAATGGAGTTAAATGAGCGTTTAAACGTCGAAATATCTCCGAAGCCACGGAAATTACAGTCAGTTTTCGCCAAAATCGAAGAAAGATTGCGTTTTGCGAGTGGTTGAGCTAGTTTCGACGATGTATCTTTTGAGGACTATATTGTGCGTGTGAAATGGAGTGAAAATAGCGTTCAAACGTCGAAATGCCTCCAACGGCAATAAAATTACAGTCAGTTTACGCGAAAATCGACGAATGATCGCGTTTTGCTGTAGTGTCGGTTAGTTTCGACGATGTATCTGGTGAGAAATGTATTCTGCGCGTAAAATAGAGTGAAATGAGCGTTTAAACGTCGAAATATCTCCAACGCAAAGGAAATTACAGTCAGCTTACGCCAAAATCGACAAATGATCGCGTTTTGCGGCACCGTTGGTTAATTTCGACGATGAATGCAGCATGCACTACATTCTGCGCGTGAAGTAGAGTGAAAGGAGCGTTTATACGTCGGAATATCTCCAGCGGAAAAGAAATTATAGTCAGTTTACGCCAAAATCGGCGAATGATCGCTTTTTGCGTTTGCGTGGGTTAATATCGACGATGTATCTTGTGCGAACTATAGTTCCCCTGCGATCGTCCGTGCAGGCGGTATCCAGTAATGGGTGCTGTGACGGTGCAGGCTATAATCGGCGGTGATGCCAACCTGCTGGGACCGAGCCATTGCGCTGGCAGCTCCGCCTCCTCGTGGCCCCCGCTGGTAACGGCGCAAGCGGTGATGCTCGCTCCGTGCGCCGGCTAAGTGAGCTGCTTCCCCCAAGAGGGTAGGTTCAACTTGTTCGGTGCTCCGCACTTGGGCAGGGTTTTTCCAAGCCGCGCGCCGAACATCTCGGCGCCGCTCCCAGTGATTCGTTGGATGTGGATATAGTTATGGATCTCTTGATTCGCGCCGGTATGAGTCTCAACTCCAGGTACGGCAAAGTCGGCTTCGTACGACTAGAACTAGAACATCTGTGCGAACTATAGTCTGCGTGTAAAATAGAGTGGAAAGAGTGTTTAAACGTCGAAATATCTCCAACGCAATGGATATTACAGTCAGTTAACGCCAAAATCGACGAATGATCGCGTATTCCGGGAGCGTGGGTTAATTTCGACGATAAATGTGGTGTGCACTACATTCTGCGCGTGAGATGTAGTGAAAAGAGCGTATAAACGTCCAAATATCTCCAACGGAACGGAAGTTACAGTCCGTTTACACCAAAATATAAGGAACGAGTACGTTTTGAGATTGGGCGAGTTAGTTTCGACGATGAAGTTAGAGTGCCCACCATTCTGCGCGTGAGGTGGAGTGAAAAGAACGTTCAAAAATCTAAATATCTCCTCCGGAAAGAAAATTACCGTCAGTTTACGCGGAATCGACGTATGATCGCGTTTTGCGGGAGCGCGTGTTAGTTTCGACGATGTATCCTGTGAGAACTATATTCTGTGCGTAAAATAGAGTGAAAAGATCGTTTATACGTCGACATATCTCAAACGCAACGGAAATTACAGTCAGTTTACGCCAAAATCGACAAATGATCGCGTTTTGCGGTAGCGTTGGTTAGTTTCAACGATGTATCTTGTGAGAACTCCATTGTGCATCTGCAATGGAGTGAAAAGAGCGTTTAAACCTCGAAATATATCCAACGCAAAGGAAATTACAGTCAGTTTACGCCAAAATCGGCGATTGATCGCGTTTTGCGTTTGCGTGGGTTAGTATCGACGATGTATCGTGTGAGAACTCCATTGTGCGTCTGAAATGGAGTGAAAATAGCGTTTAAACGTAGAAATATCTCCAACGCAAAGGAAATTACAGTCAGTTTACGCCAAAATCGACAAATGATCGCGTTTTGCGGGAGCGTGGGATAGTTTCAACGATGTATCTTGTGAGAACTGCATTGTGCATCTGCAATGGAGTGAAAAGAGCGTTTAAACGTCGAAACATCTCCAACGGGAATGAAATTACAGACATTTTCCGTTAAAATCGACGAAAGATCGTGTTTTGCGAGTAACCGGGCTTGGTTACGATCTGGAAATAGAGTGCACTGTGTTTGGCTTGTCAAAAAGAGTGAAAAAAGCGTATAAACGACGAAATATCTGCAACGGGGGGGAAATTTCAGTAATTTTTCGTCAAAAAACGATGAAAGATCGTATTTTGCGAGAAACTGAGCTTGTTTTGACGCTGGAAACAGCGAGCACTGCGTTTGGGTTGTCAAAAAGAGTTAAAAGAGCGTTTAAACGTTGAAATATCTCCAACGGAAAGTAAATTAGCGTCAGATCTTCGCCAAAATCGACGAATGATCACGTTTCACGAGTGGTTGTGTTAGTTTCGACGATGAATCTTGTGAGGACTATATTGTGCGTGTAAAGTGGAGTTAAATGAGCGTTTAAACGTCGAAATATCTACAACGGGTCGGAAATTTCAGTGATTCTTCGTCAAGAAACGACGAAATATCGCGTTTTGCGAGAAACTGAGCATGTTTTGACGCTGGAAGCAGCGTGCACTGTATTTGGGTTGTCAAAAGGAGTTAGAAGAGCGTTTAACCGTCGAAATATCTCCAACGGGAAGGATATTACAGTTACTTTTCGAGAAAATCGATGAAAGATCGCGTTTTGCGAGCTACTGCTGGTGGTTTGGCCACTAAAAGCGACGTGCGCTACATTCGGCGTGTAATATTGTGTGAAAGGGGCGTTTAGACGTCGAAATAACACCAACGGGAGGAAAATTTCAGTCATTTTTCGTCAAGAAACGACGAATGATCGCGTTTTGCGAGAAACTGAGCTTGTTTTGAAGCTGGAAACAGCGAGCACTGCGTTTGGCTTGTTAAAAGGAGTTGAAAGAGCGTTTAGTCTTCGAAATATCTGCAACAGGAGGGAAATTTCAGTAATTTTTCGTCAAGAAACGACGAAAGATCGCGTTTTGCGAAGAACTTAGCTTGTTTTGACGCTGAAAACAGCGAGCACTGCGTTTGGCTTGTTAAAAGGAGTTGAAAGAGCGTTTAGTCTTCGAAATATCTGCAACAGGAGGGAAATTTCAGTAATTTTTCGTCAAGAAACGACGAAAGATCGCGTTTTGCGAGAAACTTAGCTTGTTTTGACGCTGAAAACAGCGTGTACTGCGTTTGGTTTGATGAAAGGAGTTACAAGAGGGTTTAAACGTCGTAATATCTGAAACGGGGAGGAAATTACAGACATTTTTCGTAAAAATCGACGAAAGATCTCGATTTGCGAGATATTGCGAGTCGTTTCGCAGGTAACCGCGACGTGCACTAATTTCGGAGTGTGAAACTGAGTGAATGGAGCGATTAAACGTCGAAATATCTCCAACGGGAAGGAAATTACAGTCTGTTTACTCCATAATCGACCAATGATCGCGTTTTGCGGGAGCGCGTGATAGCTTCGACGATGAATGTGGTGTGCACAACATTCTGCGCGTGAGACGGAGTGAAAAGAGCGTTTAAACGTCCAAATATCTCCAACGGAACGGAAGTTACAGTTCGTTTACGCCAAAATATAAGGAACGAATATGTTTTGAGAGTGGGTGAGTTAGTTTCGTCGATGAAGTTGGAGTTCACACCATTCTGCGCGTGAGGTGGAGTGAAAAGAACGTTTAAAAATCTAAATATCTCCATCGGAAAGAAAATTATCGTCAGATCTTCGCAAAATTGACGAATGATCACGTTTTAAGAGTATTTGTGTTAGTTTCGACGATGTATCCTGTGAGGACTATATTGTGCGTGTAAAATGGAGTGAGAAGAGCGTTTAAACGTCGAAATATCTCCAACGGAAATGAAATTACAGTCAGTTTACGCCAAAATCGACGAAAGATCGCGTATTGCGGGAGCGTGGGTTACTTTCGACGATGAATGGGGTGTGCACTAGCTTCTGCGTGTAAAGTAAAATGGAGCGAAAAGACCTTTTAAACGTCGAAATATCTCCGAAGCCTCGGAAATTACAGTCAGTTTTCGCCAAAATCGAAGAAAGATTGCGTTTTGCGAGTGGTTGAGCTAGTTTCGACGATGTATCCTTTGAGGACTATATTGTGCGTGTGAAATGGAGTGAAAATAGCGTTCAAACGTCGAAATGCCCCCAACGGAAATAAAATTACAGTCAGTTTACGCGAAAATCGACGAATGATGGCGTTTTGCGGTAGCGTCGGTTAGTTTCGACGATGTATCTTGTGAGAAATGTATTCTGCGCGTAAAATAGAGTGAAATGAGCGTTTAAACGTCGAAATATCTCCAACGCAAAGGAAATTACAGTCAGCTTACACCAAAATCGACAAATGATCGCGTTTTGCGGCACCGTTGGTTAATTTCGACGATGAATGCAGCATGCACTACATTCTGCGCGTGAAATAGAGTGAAAGGAGCGTTTATACGTCGGAATATCTCCAGCGGAAAAGAAATTATAGTCAGTTTACGCCAAAATCGGCGAATGATCGCGTTTTGCGTTTGCGTGGGTTAGTATCGACGATGTATCTTGTGAGAACTCCATTGTGCGTGTGAAATGGAGTGAAAATAGCGTTTAAACGTAGAAATATCTCCAACGCAAAGGAAATTACAGTCAGTTTACGCCAAAATCGACAAATGATCGCGTTTTGCGGGAGCGTGGGATAGTTTCAACGATGTATCTTGTGAGAACTCCATTGTGCATCTGCAATGGAGTGAAAAGAGCGTTTAAACGTCGAAACATCTCCAACGGGAATGAAATTACAGACATTTTCCGTTAAAATCGACGAAAGATCGTGTTTTGCGAGTAACCGGGCTTGGTTACGCTCTGGAAATAGAGTGCACTGTGTTTGGCTTGTCAAAAAGAGTGAAAAGAGCGTATAAACGTCGAAATATCTGCAACGGGGGGGAAATTTCAGTAATTTTTCGTCAAAAAACGACGAAAGATCGTATTTTGCGAGAAACTGAGCTTGTTTTGACGCTGGAAACAGCGAGCACTGCGTTTGGGTTGTCAAAAAGAGTTAAAAGAGCGTTTAAACGTTGAAATATCTCCAACGGAAAGTAAATTAGCGTCAGATCTTCGCCAAAATCGACGAATGATCACGTTTTACGAGTGGTTGTGTTAGTTTCGACGATGAATTTTGTGAGGACTATATTGTGCGTGTAAAATGGAGTGAAAAGAGCGTTTACACGTCGAATTATCTGCAACGGGTGGGAAATTTCAGTGATTCTTCGTCAAGAAACGACGAAATATCGCGTTTTGCGAGAAACTGAGCATGTTTTGACGCTGAAAACAGCGTGCACTGTATTTGGGTTGTCAAAAGGAGTTAGAAGAGCGTTTAACCGTCGAAATATCTCCAACGGGAAGGATATTACAGTTACTTTTCGAGAAAATCGATGAAAGATCGCGTTTTGCGAGCTACCGCTGGTGGTTTGGCCACTAAAAGGGACGTGCGCTACATTCGGCGTGTAATACTGTGTGAAAGGGGCGTTTAGACGTCGAAATAACACTAACGGGAGGAAAATTTCAGTCATTTTTCGTCAAGAAACGACGAATGATCGCGTTTTGCCAGAAACTGAGCTTGTTTTGACGCTGGAAACAGCGAGCACTGCGTTTGGCTTGTTAAAAGGAGTTGAAAGAGCGTTTAGTCTTCGAAATATCTGCAACAGGAGGGAAATTTCAGTAATTTTTCGTCAAGAAACGACGAAAGATCGCGTTTTGCGAAGAACTTAGCTTGTTTTGACGCTGAAAACAGCGAGCACTGCGTTTGGCTTGTTAAAAGGAGTTGAAAGAGCGTTTAGTCTTCGAAATATCTGCAACAGGAGGGAAATTTCAGTAATTTTTCGTCAAGAAACGACGAAAGATCGCGTTTTGCGAGAAACTTAGCTTGTTTTGACGCTGAAAACAGCGTGTACTGCGTTTGGTTTGATGAAAGGAGTTACAAGAGGGTTTAAACGTCGTAATATCTGAAACGGGGAGGAAATTACAGACATTTTTCGTAAAAATCGACGAAAGATCTCGATTTGCGAGATATTGCGAGTCGTTTCGCAGGTAACCGCGACGTGCACTAATTTCGGAGTGTGAAACTGAGTGAATGGAGCGTTTAAACGTCGAAATATCTCCAACGGGAAGGAAATTACAGTCTGTTTACTCCATAATCGACCAATGATCGCGTTTTGCGGGAGCGCGTGATAGCTTCGACGATGAATGTGGCGTGCACAACATTCTGCGCGTGAGACGGAGTGAAAAGAGCGTTTAAACGTCCAAATATCTCCAACGGAACGGAAGTTACAGTCCATTTACGCAAAAATATAAGGAACGAAAATGTTTTGAGAGTGGGTCAGTTAGTTTCGTCGATGAAGTTGGAGTTCACACCATTCTCCGCGTGAGATGAAGTGAAAAGAACGTTTAAAAATCTAAATATCACCATCGGAAAGAAAATTACCGTCAGATCTTCGCAAAATCGACGAATGATCACGTTTTAAGAGTATTTGTGTTAGTTTCGACGATGTATCCTGTGAGGACTATATTGTGCGTGTAAAATGGAGTTAAAAGAGCGTTTAAACGTCGAAATATCTCCAACGGAAAAGAAATTACAGACAGTTTACGCCAAAATCGAACAATGATCGCGTTTAGCGGGAGCGTAGGATAGTTTCGACGATGTGTGTGCCGTGCACTACATTCTGCGCATGAGGTGGAGTGAATAGAGCGTTTAAACGTCGAAATATCTCCAACGGAAAGGAAATTACCGTCAGATCTTTGCAAAATCGACGAATGATCACGTTTTACGAGTGGTTGTGTTAGTTTCGAGGATGTATCTTGTGCGGACTATATTGTGCGTGTAAAATGGAGTGAAAATTGCGTATAAACATCGAAATATCTCCAACGGAATGGAAATTACCGTCAGTTTCCGCAAAATCGACGAATGTTTGCGTTTTGCTGTAACGTGGTTTTTGTGTCGACGCTGTATCTTGTGAGCACTATATTCTGCGGGTAAAATAGAGTGAGTAGAGGGTTTAAATGTCGAAATATCTCCAACGCAAAGGAAATTACAGTCAGTTTACGCAAAATCGACGAATGATCGCGTTTTGCGGGAGCGCGTGATAGCTTCAACGATGAATGTGGCGTGCACAACATTCTGCGCGTGAAACGGAGTGAAAAGAGCGTTTAAACGTCGAAATATCTCCAAGGGAATGGAAATTACCATCAGATCTTTGCCAAAATCGACGAATGATCACGTTTTACGAGTGGTTGTGTTAGTTTCGACGATGTATCTCGTGAGGACTATATTGTGCGTGTAAAATGGAGTGAAAAGAGCGTTTAAACGTCGAAATATCTGCAACGGGTAGGAAATTTCAGTGATTCTTCTTCAAGAAACGACGAAATATCGCGTTTTGCGAGAAACTCAGCTTGTTTTGACGCTGGAAACAGCGTGCACTGCGTTTTGCTTGTCAAAAAGATTTACAAGAGCGTTTAAATGTCGAAATATCTGCAACCGGAGGGAAATTTCAGTAATTTTTCGTCAAGAAACGACGAAAGATCGTATTTTGCGAGAAACTGAGCATGTTTTGACGCTGGAAACAGCGAGCACTGCGTTTGGGTTGTCACAAAGAGTTAATAGAGCGTTTAAACGTCGAAATATCTCCAACGGAACGGAAATTACAGTAATTTTTCGCCCAAGTATGGGGAAAGATTGCGTTTTCGAGTGCTTGAGTTAATTTCGGCGATGAATGTGGCGTGCACTACGTTCGGCGCGTGAGACGGAATGCAAAGAGCGTATAAACGTCGAAATATCTCCAACGAAAAGGAAATTACAGTCATCCTTCGCGCAAGTATATGAGGAGAGATGCGTTTTGCGAGTAGTTGAGTTAATTTCGGCGATGAATGTGGTGTGCACAATATTCTGCGCGTGAGACGGAGTGAAAAGAGCGCTTAAACGTCGAAGTATCTCCAACGGAATAGAAATTAAAGTCAGTTAACGCCAAAATCGGCGAATGATCGCGTTTTGCGGTTGCATGGGTTAGTATCGACGATGATTGTCACGTGTACTACATTCTGCGCGTGAGGTGGATTGAAAAGTGCGTTTAAACGCCGAAATATCTCCAACGCAAAAGAAATTAGAGTCAGTTTACGCTAAAATCGACGAATGATCGCGTTTTGCGGTGGCGTAGGTCAGTTTCTACGAAGTATCCTGTAAGAAATCCATTGTGCATCTGAAATGGAGTTAAAGGAGCGTTTAAACGTCGAAATATCTCCAACGGAACTGAAATTATAGTAATTTTTCGCCCAAGTATGGGGAAAGATTGCGTTTTCGAGTGCTTGAGTTAATTTCGGCGATGAATGTGGCGTGCACTACATTCCGCGCGTGAGACAGAATGAAAAGAGCGTATAAACGTCGAAATATCTCCAACGCAAAGGAAATTACAGTCAGTTTACGCAAAATCGACGAATGATCGCGTATTGCGGGAGCGTGGGTTAGTATCGACGATGTATCTTGTGAGAACTCCATTGTGCGTGTGAAATGGAGTGAAAATAGCGTTTAAACGTAGAAGTATCTCCAACGGAATGGAAATTACCGTCAGTTAAGGCAAAATCGACGAATGTTCGCGTTTTGCTGTAACGTGGGTTAGTGTCGACGATGTATCTTGTGCGAACTATAGTCTGCGTGTAAAATAGAGTGAAAAGAGTGTTTAAACGTCGAAATATCTCCAACGCAAAGGATATTACAGTCAGTTAACGCCAAAATCGACGAAGGATCGCGTATTCCGGGAGCGTGGGTTAATTTCGACGATAAATGTGGTGTGCACTACATTCTGCGCGTGAGATGTAGTGAAAAGAGCATATAAACGTCCAAATATCTCCAACGGAACGGAAGTTACAGTCCGAGTACACCAAAATATAAGAAACGAGTACGTTTTGAGAGTGGGCGAGTTAGTTTCGACGATGAAGTTGGAGTGCACACTATTCTGCGCGTGAGGTGGAGTGAAAAGAACGTTCAAAAATCTAAATATCTCCTCCGGAAAGAAAATTACCGTCAGTTTACGCGAAATCGACGTATGATCGCGTTTTGCGGGAGCGCGTGATAGTTTCGACGATGTATCTTGTGAGAACTATATTCTGTGCGTAAAATAGAGTGAAAAGATCGTTTAAACGTCGACATATCTCAAACGCAACGGAAATTACAGTCAGTTTACGCCAAAATCGACAAATGATCGCGTTTTGCGGTAGCGTTGGTTAGTTTCAACGATGTATCTTGTGAGAACTCCATTGTGCATCTGCAATGGAGTGAAAAGAGTGTTTAAACGTCGAAATATATCCAACGCAAAGGAAATTACAGTCATTTTACGCCAAAATCGACAAATGATCGCGTTTTGCGGCACCGTTGGTTAATTTCGACGATGTATCTTGTGAGAACTCCATTGTGCATCTGCAATGGAGTGAAAAGAGCGTTTAAACGTTGAAATATATCCAACGCAAAGGAAATTACAGTCAGTTTACGCCAAAATCGACAAATGATCGCGTTTTGCGGGAGCGTAGGATAGTTTCAACGATGTATCTTGTGAGAACTCCATTGTGCATCTGCAATGGAGTGAAAAGAGCGTTTAAACGTCGAAACATCTCCAACGGGAATGAAATTACAGACATTTTCCGTTAAAATCGACGAAAGATCGTGTTTTGCGAGTAACGGGGCTTGGTTACGCTCTGGAAATAGAGTGCACTGTGTTTGGCTTGTCAAAAAGAGTGAAAAGAGCGTATAAAGGTCGAAATATCTGCAACGGGGGGGGGGGGGGAAATTTCAGTAATTTTTCGTCAAGAAACGACGAAAGATCGTATTTTGCGAGAAACTGAGCTTGTTTTGACGCTGGAAACAGCGAGCACTGCGTTTGGGTTGTCAAAAAGAGTAAAAAGAGCGCTTAAACGTTGAAATATCTCCAACGGAAAGTAAATTAGCGTCAGATCTTCGCCAAAATCGACGAATGATCACGTTTTACGAGTGGTTGTGTTAGTTTCGACGATGAATCTTGTGAGGACTATATTGTGCGTGTAAAATGGAGTTAAATGAGCGTTTAAACGTCGAAATATCTCCGAAGCCACGGAAATTACAGTCAGTTTTCGCCAAAATCGAAGAAAGATTGCGTTTTGCGAGTGGTTGAGCTAGTTTCGACGATGTATCTTTTGAGGACTATATTGTGCGTGTGAAATGGAGTGAAAATAGCGTTCAAACGTCGAAATGCCTCCAACGGCAATAAAATTACAGTCAGTTTACGCGAAAATCGACGAATGATCGCGTTTTGCTGTAGTGTCGGTTAGTTTCGACGATGTATCTGGTGAGAAATGTATTCTGCGCGTAAAATAGAGTGAAATGAGCGTTTAAACGTCGAAATATCTCCAACGCAAAGGAAATTACAGTCAGCTTACGCCAAAATCGACAAATGATCGCGTTTTGCGGCACCGTTGGTTAATTTCGACGATGAATGCAGCATGCACTACATTCTGCGCGTGAAGTAGAGTGAAAGGAGCGTTTATACGTCGGAATATCTCCAGCGGAAAAGAAATTATAGTCAGTTTACGCCAAAATCGGCGAATGATCGCTTTTTGCGTTTGCGTGGGTTAATATCGACGATGTATCTTGTGCGAACTATAGTTCCCCTGCGATCGTCCGTGCAGGCGGTATCCAGTAATGGGTGCTGTGACGGTGCAGGCTATAATCGGCGGTGATGCCAACCTGCTGGGACCGAGCCATTGCGCTGGCAGCTCCGCCTCCTCGTGGCCCCCGCTGGTAACGGCGCAAGCGGTGATGCTCGCTCCGTGCGCCGGCTAAGTGAGCTGCTTCCCCCAAGAGGGTAGGTTCAACTTGTTCGGTGCTCCGCACTTGGGCAGGGTTTTTCCAAGCCGCGCGCCGAACATCTCGGCGCCGCTCCCAGTGATTCGTTGGATGTGGATATAGTTATGGATCTCTTGATTCGCGCCGGTATGAGTCTCAACTCCAGGTACGGCAAAGTCGGCTTCGTACGACTAGAACTAGAACATCTGTGCGAACTATAGTCTGCGTGTAAAATAGAGTGGAAAGAGTGTTTAAACGTCGAAATATCTCCAACGCAATGGATATTACAGTCAGTTAACGCCAAAATCGACGAATGATCGCGTATTCCGGGAGCGTGGGTTAATTTCGACGATAAATGTGGTGTGCACTACATTCTGCGCGTGAGATGTAGTGAAAAGAGCGTATAAACGTCCAAATATCTCCAACGGAACGGAAGTTACAGTCCGTTTACACCAAAATATAAGGAACGAGTACGTTTTGAGATTGGGCGAGTTAGTTTCGACGATGAAGTTAGAGTGCCCACCATTCTGCGCGTGAGGTGGAGTGAAAAGAACGTTCAAAAATCTAAATATCTCCTCCGGAAAGAAAATTACCGTCAGTTTACGCGGAATCGACGTATGATCGCGTTTTGCGGGAGCGCGTGTTAGTTTCGACGATGTATCCTGTGAGAACTATATTCTGTGCGTAAAATAGAGTGAAAAGATCGTTTATACGTCGACATATCTCAAACGCAACGGAAATTACAGTCAGTTTACGCCAAAATCGACAAATGATCGCGTTTTGCGGTAGCGTTGGTTAGTTTCAACGATGTATCTTGTGAGAACTCCATTGTGCATCTGCAATGGAGTGAAAAGAGCGTTTAAACCTCGAAATATATCCAACGCAAAGGAAATTACAGTCAGTTTACGCCAAAATCGGCGATTGATCGCGTTTTGCGTTTGCGTGGGTTAGTATCGACGATGTATCGTGTGAGAACTCCATTGTGCGTCTGAAATGGAGTGAAAATAGCGTTTAAACGTAGAAATATCTCCAACGCAAAGGAAATTACAGTCAGTTTACGCCAAAATCGACAAATGATCGCGTTTTGCGGGAGCGTGGGATAGTTTCAACGATGTATCTTGTGAGAACTGCATTGTGCATCTGCAATGGAGTGAAAAGAGCGTTTAAACGTCGAAACATCTCCAACGGGAATGAAATTACAGACATTTTCCGTTAAAATCGACGAAAGATCGTGTTTTGCGAGTAACCGGGCTTGGTTACGATCTGGAAATAGAGTGCACTGTGTTTGGCTTGTCAAAAAGAGTGAAAAAAGCGTATAAACGACGAAATATCTGCAACGGGGGGGAAATTTCAGTAATTTTTCGTCAAAAAACGATGAAAGATCGTATTTTGCGAGAAACTGAGCTTGTTTTGACGCTGGAAACAGCGAGCACTGCGTTTGGGTTGTCAAAAAGAGTTAAAAGAGCGTTTAAACGTTGAAATATCTCCAACGGAAAGTAAATTAGCGTCAGATCTTCGCCAAAATCGACGAATGATCACGTTTCACGAGTGGTTGTGTTAGTTTCGACGATGAATCTTGTGAGGACTATATTGTGCGTGTAAAGTGGAGTTAAATGAGCGTTTAAACGTCGAAATATCTACAACGGGTCGGAAATTTCAGTGATTCTTCGTCAAGAAACGACGAAATATCGCGTTTTGCGAGAAACTGAGCATGTTTTGACGCTGGAAGCAGCGTGCACTGTATTTGGGTTGTCAAAAGGAGTTAGAAGAGCGTTTAACCGTCGAAATATCTCCAACGGGAAGGATATTACAGTTACTTTTCGAGAAAATCGATGAAAGATCGCGTTTTGCGAGCTACTGCTGGTGGTTTGGCCACTAAAAGCGACGTGCGCTACATTCGGCGTGTAATATTGTGTGAAAGGGGCGTTTAGACGTCGAAATAACACCAACGGGAGGAAAATTTCAGTCATTTTTCGTCAAGAAACGACGAATGATCGCGTTTTGCGAGAAACTGAGCTTGTTTTGAAGCTGGAAACAGCGAGCACTGCGTTTGGCTTGTTAAAAGGAGTTGAAAGAGCGTTTAGTCTTCGAAATATCTGCAACAGGAGGGAAATTTCAGTAATTTTTCGTCAAGAAACGACGAAAGATCGCGTTTTGCGAAGAACTTAGCTTGTTTTGACGCTGAAAACAGCGAGCACTGCGTTTGGCTTGTTAAAAGGAGTTGAAAGAGCGTTTAGTCTTCGAAATATCTGCAACAGGAGGGAAATTTCAGTAATTTTTCGTCAAGAAACGACGAAAGATCGCGTTTTGCGAGAAACTTAGCTTGTTTTGACGCTGAAAACAGCGTGTACTGCGTTTGGTTTGATGAAAGGAGTTACAAGAGGGTTTAAACGTCGTAATATCTGAAACGGGGAGGAAATTACAGACATTTTTCGTAAAAATCGACGAAAGATCTCGATTTGCGAGATATTGCGAGTCGTTTCGCAGGTAACCGCGACGTGCACTAATTTCGGAGTGTGAAACTGAGTGAATGGAGCGATTAAACGTCGAAATATCTCCAACGGGAAGGAAATTACAGTCTGTTTACTCCATAATCGACCAATGATCGCGTTTTGCGGGAGCGCGTGATAGCTTCGACGATGAATGTGGTGTGCACAACATTCTGCGCGTGAGACGGAGTGAAAAGAGCGTTTAAACGTCCAAATATCTCCAACGGAACGGAAGTTACAGTTCGTTTACGCCAAAATATAAGGAACGAATATGTTTTGAGAGTGGGTGAGTTAGTTTCGTCGATGAAGTTGGAGTTCACACCATTCTGCGCGTGAGGTGGAGTGAAAAGAACGTTTAAAAATCTAAATATCTCCATCGGAAAGAAAATTATCGTCAGATCTTCGCAAAATTGACGAATGATCACGTTTTAAGAGTATTTGTGTTAGTTTCGACGATGTATCCTGTGAGGACTATATTGTGCGTGTAAAATGGAGTGAGAAGAGCGTTTAAACGTCGAAATATCTCCAACGGAAATGAAATTACAGTCAGTTTACGCCAAAATCGACGAAAGATCGCGTATTGCGGGAGCGTGGGTTACTTTCGACGATGAATGGGGTGTGCACTAGCTTCTGCGTGTAAAGTAAAATGGAGCGAAAAGACCTTTTAAACGTCGAAATATCTCCGAAGCCTCGGAAATTACAGTCAGTTTTCGCCAAAATCGAAGAAAGATTGCGTTTTGCGAGTGGTTGAGCTAGTTTCGACGATGTATCCTTTGAGGACTATATTGTGCGTGTGAAATGGAGTGAAAATAGCGTTCAAACGTCGAAATGCCCCCAACGGAAATAAAATTACAGTCAGTTTACGCGAAAATCGACGAATGATGGCGTTTTGCGGTAGCGTCGGTTAGTTTCGACGATGTATCTTGTGAGAAATGTATTCTGCGCGTAAAATAGAGTGAAATGAGCGTTTAAACGTCGAAATATCTCCAACGCAAAGGAAATTACAGTCAGCTTACACCAAAATCGACAAATGATCGCGTTTTGCGGCACCGTTGGTTAATTTCGACGATGAATGCAGCATGCACTACATTCTGCGCGTGAAATAGAGTGAAAGGAGCGTTTATACGTCGGAATATCTCCAGCGGAAAAGAAATTATAGTCAGTTTACGCCAAAATCGGCGAATGATCGCGTTTTGCGTTTGCGTGGGTTAGTATCGACGATGTATCTTGTGAGAACTCCATTGTGCGTGTGAAATGGAGTGAAAATAGCGTTTAAACGTAGAAATATCTCCAACGCAAAGGAAATTACAGTCAGTTTACGCCAAAATCGACAAATGATCGCGTTTTGCGGGAGCGTGGGATAGTTTCAACGATGTATCTTGTGAGAACTCCATTGTGCATCTGCAATGGAGTGAAAAGAGCGTTTAAACGTCGAAACATCTCCAACGGGAATGAAATTACAGACATTTTCCGTTAAAATCGACGAAAGATCGTGTTTTGCGAGTAACCGGGCTTGGTTACGCTCTGGAAATAGAGTGCACTGTGTTTGGCTTGTCAAAAAGAGTGAAAAGAGCGTATAAACGTCGAAATATCTGCAACGGGGGGGAAATTTCAGTAATTTTTCGTCAAAAAACGACGAAAGATCGTATTTTGCGAGAAACTGAGCTTGTTTTGACGCTGGAAACAGCGAGCACTGCGTTTGGGTTGTCAAAAAGAGTTAAAAGAGCGTTTAAACGTTGAAATATCTCCAACGGAAAGTAAATTAGCGTCAGATCTTCGCCAAAATCGACGAATGATCACGTTTTACGAGTGGTTGTGTTAGTTTCGACGATGAATTTTGTGAGGACTATATTGTGCGTGTAAAATGGAGTGAAAAGAGCGTTTACACGTCGAATTATCTGCAACGGGTGGGAAATTTCAGTGATTCTTCGTCAAGAAACGACGAAATATCGCGTTTTGCGAGAAACTGAGCATGTTTTGACGCTGAAAACAGCGTGCACTGTATTTGGGTTGTCAAAAGGAGTTAGAAGAGCGTTTAACCGTCGAAATATCTCCAACGGGAAGGATATTACAGTTACTTTTCGAGAAAATCGATGAAAGATCGCGTTTTGCGAGCTACCGCTGGTGGTTTGGCCACTAAAAGGGACGTGCGCTACATTCGGCGTGTAATACTGTGTGAAAGGGGCGTTTAGACGTCGAAATAACACTAACGGGAGGAAAATTTCAGTCATTTTTCGTCAAGAAACGACGAATGATCGCGTTTTGCCAGAAACTGAGCTTGTTTTGACGCTGGAAACAGCGAGCACTGCGTTTGGCTTGTTAAAAGGAGTTGAAAGAGCGTTTAGTCTTCGAAATATCTGCAACAGGAGGGAAATTTCAGTAATTTTTCGTCAAGAAACGACGAAAGATCGCGTTTTGCGAAGAACTTAGCTTGTTTTGACGCTGAAAACAGCGAGCACTGCGTTTGGCTTGTTAAAAGGAGTTGAAAGAGCGTTTAGTCTTCGAAATATCTGCAACAGGAGGGAAATTTCAGTAATTTTTCGTCAAGAAACGACGAAAGATCGCGTTTTGCGAGAAACTTAGCTTGTTTTGACGCTGAAAACAGCGTGTACTGCGTTTGGTTTGATGAAAGGAGTTACAAGAGGGTTTAAACGTCGTAATATCTGAAACGGGGAGGAAATTACAGACATTTTTCGTAAAAATCGACGAAAGATCTCGATTTGCGAGATATTGCGAGTCGTTTCGCAGGTAACCGCGACGTGCACTAATTTCGGAGTGTGAAACTGAGTGAATGGAGCGTTTAAACGTCGAAATATCTCCAACGGGAAGGAAATTACAGTCTGTTTACTCCATAATCGACCAATGATCGCGTTTTGCGGGAGCGCGTGATAGCTTCGACGATGAATGTGGCGTGCACAACATTCTGCGCGTGAGACGGAGTGAAAAGAGCGTTTAAACGTCCAAATATCTCCAACGGAACGGAAGTTACAGTCCATTTACGCAAAAATATAAGGAACGAAAATGTTTTGAGAGTGGGTCAGTTAGTTTCGTCGATGAAGTTGGAGTTCACACCATTCTCCGCGTGAGATGAAGTGAAAAGAACGTTTAAAAATCTAAATATCACCATCGGAAAGAAAATTACCGTCAGATCTTCGCAAAATCGACGAATGATCACGTTTTAAGAGTATTTGTGTTAGTTTCGACGATGTATCCTGTGAGGACTATATTGTGCGTGTAAAATGGAGTTAAAAGAGCGTTTAAACGTCGAAATATCTCCAACGGAAAAGAAATTACAGACAGTTTACGCCAAAATCGAACAATGATCGCGTTTAGCGGGAGCGTAGGATAGTTTCGACGATGTGTGTGCCGTGCACTACATTCTGCGCATGAGGTGGAGTGAATAGAGCGTTTAAACGTCGAAATATCTCCAACGGAAAGGAAATTACCGTCAGATCTTTGCAAAATCGACGAATGATCACGTTTTACGAGTGGTTGTGTTAGTTTCGAGGATGTATCTTGTGCGGACTATATTGTGCGTGTAAAATGGAGTGAAAATTGCGTATAAACATCGAAATATCTCCAACGGAATGGAAATTACCGTCAGTTTCCGCAAAATCGACGAATGTTTGCGTTTTGCTGTAACGTGGTTTTTGTGTCGACGCTGTATCTTGTGAGCACTATATTCTGCGGGTAAAATAGAGTGAGTAGAGGGTTTAAATGTCGAAATATCTCCAACGCAAAGGAAATTACAGTCAGTTTACGCAAAATCGACGAATGATCGCGTTTTGCGGGAGCGCGTGATAGCTTCAACGATGAATGTGGCGTGCACAACATTCTGCGCGTGAAACGGAGTGAAAAGAGCGTTTAAACGTCGAAATATCTCCAAGGGAATGGAAATTACCATCAGATCTTTGCCAAAATCGACGAATGATCACGTTTTACGAGTGGTTGTGTTAGTTTCGACGATGTATCTCATGAGGACTATATTGTGCGTGTAAAATGGAGTGAAAAGAGCGTTTAAACGTCGAAATATCTGCAACGGGTGGGAAATTTCAGTGATTCTTCGTCAAGAAACGACGAAATATCGCGTTTTGCGAGTAACTCAGCTTGTTTTGACGCTGGAAACAGCGTGCACTGCGTTTTGCTTGTCAAAAAGAGTTACAAGTGCGTTTAAACGTCGAAATATCTGCAACTGGAGGGAAATTTCAGTAATTTTTCGTCAAGAAACGACGAAAGATCGTATTTTGCGAGAAACTGAGCATGTTTTGACGCTGGAAACAGCGTGCACTGCGTTTGGGTTGTCACAAAGAGTTAAAAGAGCGTTTAATCGTCGAAATATCTCCAACGGAAGGGAAATTACAGTCTGTTTACTCCATAATCGACAAATGATCGCGTTTAGCGTGAGCGTAGGTTAGTTTCGACGATGAGCGTGGTGTGCACTGCATTCTGCGCATGAGGTGGAGTGAATATAGCGTTTAAACGTCGAAATATCTCCAAGGGAATGGAAATTACCATCAGATCTTTGCCAAAATCGACGAATGATCACGTTTTACGAGTGGTTGTGTTAGTTTCGACGATGTATCTCGTGAGGACTATATTGTGCGTGTAAAATGGCGTCAAAATACCGTTTAAACGTCGAAATATCTCCAACGGAATGGAAATTACCGTCAGTTTCCGCAATAATCGACGAATGATCGCGTTTTGCTGTAACGTGGGTGAGTGTCGTCGACGTATCTTGTGAGGAATCCAATTTCTGTGTAAAATGGAGTAAAAAGAGCGTTTAAACGTCGAAACATCTCCAGCGGAAAGGAAATTACCGTCAGATCTTCGCCAAAATCGGCGAATGATCACGTTTTACTAGTGGTTGTGTTAGTTTCGACGATGTATCTTGTGAGGACTATATTGTGCGTGTAAAATGGAGTGAAAAGAGCGTTTAAACGTCGAAATATCTGCAACGGGTGGGAAATTTCAGTGATTCTTCGTCAAGAAACGACGAAATATCGCATTTTGCGAGAAACTGGGCTTGTTTTGACGCTGGAAACAGCGAGCACTGCGTTTGGGTTGTCAAAAAGAGTTAAAAGAGCGTTTAAACGTCGAAATATCTCCAACGGAAGGGAAATTACAGTCAGTTTACGCAATAATCGACGAATGATCGCGTTTTGCTGTAACGTGGGTGAGTGTCGTCGATGTATCTTGGAGGAATCCAATTTCCGTGTAAAGTGGAGTAAAAAGAGCGTTTAAACGTCGAAACATCTCCAGCGGAAAGGAAATTACCGTCAGATCTTCGCCAAAATCGACGAATGATCACGTTTTACGAGTGGTTGTGTTAGTATCGACGATGTATCTTGTGAGGACTATATTGTGCGTGTAAAATGGAGTGAAAAGAGCGTTTACACGTCGAATTATCTGCAACGGGTGGGAAATTTCAGTGATTCTTCGTCAAGAAACGACGAAATATCGCGTTTTGCGAGAAACTGAGCTTGCTTTGATGCTGGAAACAGCGTGCACTGCGTTTGGCTTGTCAAAAAGAGTTAAAAGAGCGTTTAAACGTCGAAATATCTGCAACGGGAGGGAAATTTCAGTAATTTTTCGTCAAGAAACGACGAAAGATCGTATTTTGCGAGAAACTGAGCTCGTTTTGACGCTGGAAACAGCGAGCACTGCGTTTGGGTTGTCAAAAAGTGTTAAAAGAGCGTTTAAACGTCGAAATATCTCCAACGGAAGGGAAATTACAGTCAGTTTACGCAATAATCGACGAATGATCGCGTTTTGCTGTAACGTGGGTGAGTGTCGTCGACGTATC
The DNA here is from genome assembly GCA_037178635.1 of Bombus dahlbomii. NCBI lineage: Eukaryota > Metazoa > Arthropoda > Insecta > Hymenoptera > Apidae > Bombus > Bombus dahlbomii. The sequence continues at coordinate 4,886,332 of CM074117.1, forward strand.
TTGTGAGGAATCCAATTTCTGTGTAAAATGGAGTAAAAAGAGCGTTTAAACGTCGAAACATCTCCAGCGGAAAGGAAATTACCGTCAGATCTTCGCCAAAATCGGCGAATGATCACGTTTTACTAGTGGTTGTGTTAGTTTCGACGATGTATCTTGTGAGGACTATATTGTGCGTGTAAAATGGAGTGAAAAGAGCGTTTAAACGTCGAAATATCTGCAACGGGTGGGAAATTTCAGTGATTCTTCGTCAAGAAACGACGAAATATCGCATTTTGCGAGAAACTGGGCTTGTTTTGACGCTGGAAACAGCGAGCACTGCGTTTGGGTTGTCAAAAAGAGTTAAAAGAGCGTTTAAACGTCGAAATATCTCCAACGGAAGGGAAATTACAGTCAGTTTACGCAATAATCGACGAATGATCGCGTTTTGCTGTAACGTGGGTGAGTGTCGTCGATGTATCTTGGAGGAATCCAATTTCCGTGTAAAGTGGAGTAAAAAGAGCGTTTAAACGTCGAAACATCTCCAGCGGAAAGGAAATTACCGTCAGATCTTCGCCAAAATCGACGAATGATCACGTTTTACGAGTGGTTGTGTTAGTATCGACGATGTATCTTGTGAGGACTATATTGTGCGTGTAAAATGGAGTGAAAAGAGCGTTTACACGTCGAATTATCTGCAACGGGTGGGAAATTTCAGTGATTCTTCGTCAAGAAACGACGAAATATCGCGTTTTGCGAGAAACTGAGCTTGCTTTGATGCTGGAAACAGCGTGCACTGCGTTTGGCTTGTCAAAAAGAGTTAAAAGAGCGTTTAAACGTCGAAATATCTGCAACGGGAGGGAAATTTCAGTAATTTTTCGTCAAGAAACGACGAAAGATCGTATTTTGCGAGAAACTGAGCTCGTTTTGACGCTGGAAACAGCGAGCACTGCGTTTGGGTTGTCAAAAAGTGTTAAAAGAGCGTTTAAACGTCGAAATATCTCCAACGGAAGGGAAATTACAGTCAGTTTACGCAATAATCGACGAATGATCGCGTTTTGCTGTAACGTGGGTGAGTGTCGTCGACGTATCTTGTGAGGAATCCAATTTCCGTGTAAAATGGAGTAAAAAGAGCGTTTAAACGTCGAAACATCTCCAGCGGAAAGGAAATTACCGTCAGATCTTCGCCAAAATCGGCGAATGATCACGTTTTACTAGTGGTTGTGTTAGTTTCGACGATGTATCTTGTGAGGACTATATTGTGCGTGTAAAATGGAGTGAAAAGAGCGTTTAAACGTCGAAATATCTGCAACGGGTGGGAAATTTCAGTGATTCTTCGTCAAGAAACGACGAAATATCGCATTTTGCGAGAAACTGGGCTTGTTTTGACGCTGGAAACAGCGAGCACTGCGTTTGGGTTGTCAAAAAGAGTTAAAAGAGCGTTTAAACGTCGAAATATCTCCAACGGAAGGGAAATTACAGTCAGTTTACGCAATAATCGACGAATGATCGCGTTTTGCTGTAACGTGGGTGAGTGTCGTCGATGTATCTTGTGAGGAATCCAATTTCCGTGTAAAATGGAGTAAAAAGAGCGTTTAAACGTCGAAATATCTCAAGCGGAAAGGAAATTACAGTCTGTTTACTCCATAATCGACCAATGAACGCGTTTTGCGGGAGCTTCGACGATGAATGTGGCATGCACAACATTCTGCGCGTGAAACGGAGTGAAAAGAGCGTTTAAACGTCGAAATATCTCCAACGGAAAGGAAATTACCGTCAGATCTTTACAAAATCGAAGAATGATCACGTTTTACGAGTGGTTGTGTTAGTTTCGACGATGTATCTTGTGCGGACTATATTGTGCGTGTAAAATGGAGTGAAAATAGCATTTAAACGTAGAAATATCTCCAACGGAAAGGAAATTGCCGTCAGTTTACGCAAAATCGACGAATGTCTGCGTTTTGCTGTAACGTGGGTTAGTGTCGACGCTGTATCTTGCGAGAACTATATTCTGCGGGTAAAATAGAGTGAAAAGAGCGTTTAAACGTCGAAATATCTCCAACGGGAAGGAAATTACAGAAATTTTTCGTAAAAATCAGCGAAAGATCGCGATTTGCGAGATATTGCGAGTGGTTCGCAGCTAACCGCGACGTGCACAACTTTCGAAGTGTGAAACTGAGTAAAAGGAGCGTTTAAACATCGAAATATCTCCAACGGGAAGAAAATTACAGACATGTTTCGTTAAAGTCGACGAAAGATCGCGATTTGCGACATATTGCGAGTGGTTTCGCATCTAAGCAGGACGTGCACTAGTTTCGGAGTGTGAAACTGTGTGAATGGAGCATTTAAACTTCGAAATATCTGCAACGGGTGGGAAATTTCAGTCATTTTTCGTCAAGAAACGATGAAATATCGCGTTTTGCGAAGAACTTAGCTTGTTTTGACGCTGAAAACAGCGAGCACTGCGTTTCGCTTGTTAAAAGGAGTTGAAAGAGCGTTTAGTCTTCGAAATATCTGCAACAGGAGGGAAATTTCAGTAATTTTTCGTCAAGAAACGACGAAAGATCGCGTTTTGCGAGAAACTTAGCTTGTTTTGACGCTGAAAACAGCGTGTACTGCGTTTGGTTTGATGAAAGGAGTTACAAGAGGGTTTAAACGTCGTAATATCTGAAACGGGGAGGAAATTACAGACATTTTTCGTTAAAATCGACGAAAGATCTCGATTTGCGAGATATTGCGAGTCGTTTCGCAGGTAACCGCGACGTGCACTAATTTCGGAGTGTGAAACTGAGTGAATGGAGCGATTAAACGTCGAAATATCTCCAACGGGAAGGAAATTACAGTCTGTTTACTCCATAATCGACCAATGATCGCGTTTTGCGGGAGCGCGTGATAGCTTCGACGATGAATGTGGTGTGCACAACATTCTGCGCGTGAGACGGAGTGAAAAGAGCGTTTAAACGTCCAAATATCTCCAACGGAACGGAAGTTACAGTTCGTTTACGCCAAAATATAAGGAACGAATATGTTTTGAGAGTGGGTGAGTTAGTTTCGTCGATGAAGTTGGAGTTCACACCATTCTGCGCGTGAGGTGGAGTGAAAAGAACGTTTAAAAATCTAAATATCTCCATCGGAAAGAAAATTATCGTCAGATCTTCGCAAAATCGACGAATGATCACGTTTTAAGAGTATTTGTGTTAGTTTCGACGATGTATCCTGTGAGGACTATATTGTGCGTGTAAAATGGAGTGAGAAGAGCGTTTAAACGTCGAAATATCTCCAACGGAAATGAAATTACAGTCAGTTTACGCCAAAATCGACGAAAGATCGCGTATTGCGGGAGCGTGGGTTACTTTCGACGATGAATGGGGTGTGCACTAGCTTCTGCGTGTAAAGTAAAATGGAGCGAAAAGACCTTTTAAACGTCGAAATATCTCCGAAGCCTCGGAAATTACAGTCAGTTTTCGCCAAAATCGAAGAAAGATTGCGTTTTGCGAGTGGTTGAGCTAGTTTCGACGATGTATCCTTTGAGGACTATATTGTGCGTGTGAAATGGAGAGAAAATAGCGTTCAAACGTCGAAATGCCTCCAACGGAAATAAAATTACAGTCAGTTTACGCGAAAATCGACGAATGATGGCGTTTTGCGGTAGCGTCGGTTAGTTTCGACGATGTATCTTGTGAGAAATGTATTCTGCGCGTAAAATAGAGTGAAATGAGCGTTTAAACGTCGAAATATCTCCAACGCAAAGGAAATTACAGTCAGCTTACACCAAAATCGACAAATGATCGCGTTTTGCGGCACCGTTGGTTAATTTCGACGATGAATGCAGCATGCACTACATTCTGCGCGTGAAGTAGAGTGAAAGGAGCGTTTATACGTCGGAATATCTCCAGCGGAAAAGAAATTATAGTCAGTTTACGCCAAAATCGGCGAATGATCGCGTTTTGCGTTTGCGTGGGTTAGTATCGACGATGTATCTTGTGAGAACTCCATTGTGCGTGTGAAATGGAGTGAAAATAGCGTTTAAACGTAGAAATATCTCCAACGCAAAGGAAATTACAGTCAGTTTACGCCAAAATCGACAAATGATCGCGTTTTGCGGGAGCGTGGGATAGTTTCAACGATGTATCTTGTGAGAACTCCATTGTGCATCTGCAATGGAGTGAAAAGAGCGTTTAAACGTCGAAACATCTCCAACGGGAATGAAATTACAGACATTTTCCGTTAAAATCGACGAAAGATCGTGTTTTGCGAGTAACCGGGCTTGGTTACGCTCTGGAAATAGAGTGCACTGTGTTTGGCTTGTCAAAAAGAGTGAAAAGAGCGTATAAACGTCGAAATATCTGCAACGGGGGGGAAATTTCAGTAATTTTTCGTCAAAAAACGACGAAAGATCGTATTTTGCGAGAAACTGAGCTTGTTTTGACGCTGGAAACAGCGTGCACTGCGTTTGGCTTGTCAAAAAGAGTTAAAAGAGCGTTTAAACGTCGAAATATCTGCAACGGGAGGGAAATTTCAGTAATTTTTCGTCAAGAAACGACGAGAGATCGTATTTTGCGAGAAATTGAGCTTGTTTTGACGCTGGAAACAGCGAGCACTGCGTTTGGGTTGTCAAAAAGAGTAAAAAGAGCGTTAAAACGTCGAAATATCTGTAACGGGAGGGAAATTTCAGCAATTTTTCGTCAAGAAAAGACGAAAGATCGTATTTTGCGAGAAACTGAGCTTGTTTTGACGCTGGAAACAGCGAGCACTGCGATTGGGTTGACAAAAAGAGTTAAAAGAGCGTTAAAACGTCGAAATATCTCCAACTGAAGGGAAATTACAGTCAGTTTACGGCATAATCGACGAATGATCGCGTTTTGCTGTAACGTGGGCGAGTGTCAACGATGTATCTTGTGAGGAATCCAATTTCCGTGTAAAATGGAGTGAAAATAGCGTTTAAACGTAGAAATATCTCCAACGGAAAAGAAGTTACAGACAGTTTACGCCAAAATCGACCAATGATCGCGTTTAGCGGGAGCGTAGGTTAGTTTCGACGATGAGTGTGGTGTGCACTACATTCTGCGCATGAGGTGGAGAGAATAGAGCGTTTAAACGTCGAAATATCTCCAACGGAAAGGAAATTACCGTTAGATCTTTGCAAAATCGACGAATGATCACGTTTCACGAGTGGTTGTGTTAGTTTCGACGATGTATCTTGCGCGGACTGTATTGCGCGTGTAAAATGGAGTGAAAATAGCGTTTAAACGTAGAAATATCTCCAACGGAAAAGAAGTTACAGACAGTTTACGCCAAAATCGACCAATGATCGCGTTTAGCGGGAGCGTAGGTTAGTTTCGACGATGAGTGTGGTGTGCACTACATTCTGCGCATGAGGTCCAGTCAATAGAGCGTTTAAACGTCTAAATATCTCCAACGGAAAGGAAATTACCGTTAGATCTTTGCAAAATCGACGAATGTTTGCGTTTTGATGTAACGTGGGTTAGTGTCGACGCTGTATCTTGTGAGAACTACATTCTGCGGGTAAAATAGAGTGAAAAGAGCGTTTAAACGTCGAAATGTCTCCAACGGAAAAGAAATTACAGACAGTTTACGCCAAAATCGACCAATGATCGCGCTTAGCGGGAGCGTAGGTTAGTTTTCGGCGATGAGTGTGGTGTGCACTACTTTCTGCGCATGAGGTGGAGTGAATAGAGCGTTTAAACGTCGAAATATCTCCAACGGAAAGCAAATTACCGTCAGATCTTTGCACAATCGTCGAATGATCACGTTTTACGAGTGGTTGTGTCAGTTTCGACGATGTATCTTGTGCGGACTATATTGTGCGTGTAAAATGGAGTGAAAATAGCGTTTAAACGTAGAAATATCACCAACGCAATGGAAATTACCATCAATTTACGCAAAATCGACGAATGTCTGCGTTTTGCTGTAATGCGGGTTAGTGTCGACGTTGTATAATGTGAGAACTATATTCTGCAGGTAAAATAGAGTGAAAAGAGCGTTTAAACGTCGAAATATCTCCAACGGAAAAGAAATTACAGACAGTTTACGCCATAATCGACAAATGATCGCGTTTTGCGGTTGCATGGGTTAGTATCGGCGATGAATGTGGCGTGCACTACATTCCCCGCGTGAGACGGAAGGAAGAGAGCGTATAAACGTCGAAATATCTCCAACGCAAAGGAAATTACAGTCAGTTTACGCTAAATCGACGAATGATCGCGTTTTACGAATGGTTGAGTTAGTTTCGACGATGTATCTTGTGAGGACTATATTGTGCGTGTAAAATGGTGTGAAAATTGCGTTTACACGTCGAAATATCTCAAACGGAAGGGAAATTACAGTCAGTTTACGCCATAATCGACGAATGATCGCGTTTTGCTGTAACGTGGGTGAGTGTCGTCAATGTATCTTGTGAGGAATCCAATTTCCGTGTAAAATGGAGTAAAAGGAGCGTTTAAACGACGAAATATCTCCAACGGAACAGAAATGACAGTCAGTTTACGCCAAAATCGACTAATGATCGCGTTTTGCGGCAGCGTTGGTTAATTTCGACGATGAATGCTGCATGCTCTACATTCTGCGCGTGAGGTGGATTGAAAAGAGCGTTTAAAGCCCGAAATATCTCCAACGGAAAGCAAATTACGGTCAGATCTTCGCCAAAATCGACGAATGATCACGTTTTACGAGTGGTTGTGTTAATTTCGACGATGAATGCTGCATGCTCTACATTCTGCGCGTGAGGTGGATTGAAAAGAGCGCTTAAACGCCGAAATATCTCCAACGGAAAGGAAATTACCGTCAGATCGTCGCCAAAATCGACGAATGATCACGTTTTACGAGTGGTTGTGTTAGTTTCGACGATGTATCTTGTGAGGACTATATTGTGCGTGTAAAATGGAGTGCAAAGAGCGTTTAAACGTCGAAATATCTGCTACGGGTGGGAAACTTCAGTGATTCTTCGTCAAGAAACGACGAAATATCGCGTTTTGCGAGAAACTGAGCTTGTTTTGACGCTGGAAACAGCGTGCACTGCGTTTGGCTTGCCAAAAGAGTTAAAAGAGCGTTTAAACGTCGCAATATCTCCAACGGAATGGAAATTACAGTCAGTTTACGCCATAAACGACGAATGATTGCGTTTTGCTGTAACGTGGGTGAGTTTCGTCGATGTATCTTGTGAGGAATCCAATTTCCGTGTAAAATGGAGTAAAAAGAGCGTTTAAACGACGAAATATCTCCAACGGAACAGAAATTACAGTCAGTTTACGCCAAAATCGACAAATGATCGCGTTTAGCGTTAGCGTAGGTTAGTTTCGACGATGAGTGTGGTGTGCACTACATTCTGCGCATGAGGTGGAGTGAATAGAGTGTTTAAGCGTCGAAATATCTCCAACGGAAAGGAAATTACCATCAGATCTGCGCCAAAATCGACGAATGATCACGTTTAACGAGTGGTTGTGTTAGTTTCGACGATGTATCTTGAGAGAACTATATTGTGCGTGTAAAATGGAGTGAAAAGAGCGTTTAAACGTCTTCATATTTGCAACGGGTTGGAAATTTCAGTGATTCTTCCTCAAGAAACGACGAAATATCGCGTTTTGCGAGATACTGAGCTTGTTTTGACGCTGGAAACAGCGTGCACTGCGTTTGGCTTGTCAAAAAGAGTTAAAAGAGCGTTTAAACGTCGAAATATCTGCAACGGGAGGGAAATTTCAGTAATTTTTCGTCAAGAAACGACGAGAGATCGTATTTTGCGAGAAATTGAGCTTGTTTTGACGCTGGAAACAGCGAGCACTGCGTTTGGGTTGTCAAAAAGAGTAAAAAGAGCGTTAAAACGTCGAAATATCTGTAACGGGAGGGACATTTCAGCAATTTTTCGTCAAGAAAAGACGAAAGATCGTATTTTGCGAGAAACTGAGCTTGTTTTGACGCTGGAAACAGCGAGCACTGCGATTGGGTTGACAAAAAGAGTTAAAAGAGCGTTAAAACGTCGAAATATCTCCAACTGAAGGGAAATTACAGTCAGTTTACGGCATAATCGACGAATGATCGCGTTTTGCTGTAACGTGGGCGAGTGTCAACGATGTATCTTGTGAGGAATCCAATTTCCGTGTAAAATGGAGTAAAAAGAGCGTTTAAACGTCGAAATATCTCCAACGGAAAAGAAATTACAGACAGTTTACGCCAAAATCGACCAATGATCGCGTTTAGCGGGAGCGTAGGATAGTTTCGACGATGTGTGTGCCGTGCACTACATTCTGCGCATGAGGTGGAGTGAATAGAGCGTTTCAACGTCGAAATATCTCGAACGGAAAGGAAATTACCGTCAGATCTTTGCAAAATCGTAGAATGATTACGTTTTACGAGTGGTTCTGTTAGTTTCGACGATGTATCTTGTGCGGACTATATTGTGCGTGTAAAATGGAGTGAAAATAGCATTTAAACGTCGAAATATCTCCAACGGGAAGAAAATTACAGACATGTTTCGTTAAAGTCGACGAAAGATCGCGTTTAGCGGGAGCGTAGGTTAGTTTCGACGATGAGTGTGGTGTGCACTACATTCTGCGCATGAGGTCGAGTCAATAGAGCGTTTAAACGTCTAAATATCTCCAACGGAAAGGAAATTACCGTTAGATCTTTGCAAAATCGACGAATGATCACGTTTCACGAGTGGTTGTGTTAGTTTCGACGATGTATCTTGCGCGGACTGTATTGCGCGTGTAAAATGGAGTGAAAATAGCGTTTAAACGTAGAAATATCTCCAACGGAAAAGAAGTTACAGACAGTTTACGCCAAAATCGACCAATGATCGCGTTTAGCGGGAGCGTAGGTTAGTTTCGACGATGAGTGTGGTGTGCACTACATTCTGCGCATGAGGTCCAGTCAATAGAGCGTTTAAACGTCTAAATATCTCCAACGGAAAGGAAATTACCGTTAGATCTTTGCAAAATCGACGAATGTTTGCGTTTTGATGTAACGTGGGTTAGTGTCGACGCTGTATCTTGTGAGAACTACATTCTGCGGGTAAAATAGAGTGAAAAGAGCGTTTAAACGTCGAAATGTCTCCAACGGAAAAGAAATTACAGACAGTTTACGCCAAAATCGACCAATGATCGCGCTTAGCGGGAGCGTAGGTTAGTTTTCGGCGATGAGTGTGGTGTGCACTACTTTCTGCGCATGAGGTGGAGTGAATAGAGCGTTTAAACGTCGAAATATCTCCAACGGAAAGCAAATTACCGTCAGATCTTTGCACAATCGTCGAATGATCACGTTTTACGAGTGGTTGTGTCAGTTTCGACGATGTATCTTGTGCGGACTATATTGTGCGTGTAAAATGGAGTGAAAATAGCGTTTAAACGTAGAAATATCACCAACGCAATGGAAATTACCATCAATTTACGCAAAATCGACGAATGTCTGCGTTTTACTGTAATGCGGGTTAGTGTCGACGTTGTATAATGTGAGAACTATATTCTGCAGGTAAAATAGAGTGAAAAGAGCGTTTAAACGTCGAAATATCTCCAACGGAAAAGAAATTACAGACAGTTTACGCCATAATCGACAAATGATCGCGTTTTGCGGTTGCATGGGTTAGTATCGGCGATGAATGTGGCGTGCACTACATTCCCCGCGTGAGACGGAAGGAAGAGAGCGTATAAACGTCGAAATATCTCCAACGCAAAGGAAATTACAGTCAGTTTACGCTAAATCGACAAATGATCGCGTTTTACGAATGGTTGAGTTAGTTTCGACGATGTATCTTGTGAGGACTATATTGTGCGTGTAAAATGGTGTGAAAATTGCGTTTACACGTCGAAATATCTCAAACGGAAGGGAAATTACAGTCAGTTTACGCCATAATCGACGAATGATCGCGTTTTGCTGTAACGTGGGTGAGTGTCGTCAATGTATCTTGTGAGGAATCCAATTTCCGTGTAAAATGGAGTAAAAGGAGCGTTTAAACGACGAAATATCTCCAACGGAACAGAAATTACAGTCAGTTTACGCCAAAATCGACTAATGATCGCGTTTTGCGGCAGCGTTGGCTAATTTCGACGATGAATGCTGCATGCTCTACATTCTGCGCGTGAGGTGGATTGAAAAGAGCGTTTCAAGCCCGAAATATCTCCAACGGAAAGCAAATTACCGTCAGATCTTCGCCAAAATCGACGAATGATCACGTTTTACGAGTGGTTGTGTTAATTTCGACGATGAATGCTGCATGCTCTACATTCTGCGCGTGAGGTGGATTGAAAAGAGCGTTTAAAGCCCGAAATATCTCCAACGGAAAGGAAATTACCGTCAGATCGTCGCCAAAATCGACGAATGATCACGTTTTACGAGTGGTTGTGTTAGTTTCGACGATGTATCTTGTGAGGACTATATTGTGCGTGTAAAATGGAGTGCAAAGAGCGTTTAAACGTCGAAATATCTGCAACGGGTGGGAAACTTCAGTGATTCTTCGTCAAGAAACGACGAAATATCGCGTTTTGCGAGAAACTGAGCTTGTTTTGACGCTGGAAACAGCGTGCACTGCGTTTGGCTTGCCAAAAGAGTTAAAAGAGCGTTTAAACGTCGCAATATCTCCAACGGAATGGAAATTACAGTCAGTTTACGCCATAAACGACGAATGATTGCGTTTTGCTGTAACGTGGGTGAGTTTCGTCGATGTATCTTGTGAGGAATCCAATTTCCGTGTAAAATGGAGTAAAAAGAGCGTTTAAACGACGAAATATCTCCAACGGAACAGAAATTACAGTCAGTTTACGCCAAAATCGACAAATGATCGCGTTTAGCGTTAGCGTAGGTTAGTTTCGACGATGAGTGTGGTGTGCACTACATTCTGCGCATGAGGTGGAGTGAATAGAGTGTTTAAGCGTCGAAATATCTCCAACGGAAAGGAAATTACCATCAGATCTGCGCCAAAATCGACGAATGATCACGTTTAACGAGTGGTTGTGTTAGTTTCGACGATGTATCTTGAGAGAACTATATTGTGCGTGTAAAATGGAGTGAAAAGAGCGTTTAAACGTCTTCATATTTGCAACGGGTTGGAAATTTCAGTGATTCTTCCTCAAGAAACGACGAAATATCGCGTTTTGCGAGATACTGAGCTTGTTCTGACGCTGGAAACAGCGTGCACTGCGTTTGGCTTGTCAAAAAAAGTTAAAAGAGCGTTTAAACGTCGAAATATCTGCAACGGGAGGGAAATTTCAGTAATTTTTCGTCAAGAAACGACGAGAGATCGTATTTTGCGAGAAATTGAGCTTGTTTTGACGCTGGAAACAGCGAGCACTGCGTTTGGGTTGTCAAAAAGAGTAAAAAGAGCGTTAAAACGTCGAAATATCTGTAACGGGAGGGACATTTCAGCAATTTTTCGTCAAGAAAAGACGAAAGATCGTATTTTGCGAGAAACTGAGCTTGTTTTGACGCTGGAAACAGCGAGCACTGCGATTGGGTTGACAAAAAGAGTTAAAAGAGCGTTAAAACGTCGAAATATCTCCAACTGAAGGGAAATTACAGTCAGTTTACGGCATAATCGACGAATGATCGCGTTTTGCTGTAACGTGGGCGAGTGTCAACGATGTATCTTGTGAGGAATCCAATTTCCGTGTAAAATGGAGTAAAAAGAGCGTTTAAACGTCGAAATATCTCCAACGGAAAAGAAATTACAGACAGTTTACGCCAAAATCGACCAATGATCGCGTTTAGCGGGAGCGTAGGATAGTTTCGACGATGTGTGTGCCGTGCACTACATTCTGCGCATGAGGTGGAGTGAATAGAGCGTTTCAACGTCGAAATATCTCGAACGGAAAGGAAATTACCGTCAGATCTTTGCAAAATCGTAGAATGATTACGTTTTACGAGTGGTTCTGTTAGTTTCGACGATGTATCTTGTGCGGACTATATTGTGCGTGTAAAATGGAGTGAAAATAGCATTTAAACGTCGAAATATCTCCAACGGGAAGAAAATTACAGACATGTTTCGTTAAAGTCGACGAAAGATCGCGTTTAGCGGGAGCGTAGGTTAGTTTCGACGATGAGTGTGGTGTGCACTACATTCTGCGCATGAGGTCGAGTCAATAGAGCGTTTAAACGTCTAAATATCTCCAACGGGAAGGAAATTACCGTTAGATCTTTGCAAAATCGACGAATGTTTGCGTTTTGATGTAACGTGGGTTAGTGTCGACGCTGTATCTTGTGAGAACTACATTCTGCGGGTAAAATAGAGTGAAAAGAGCGTTTAAACGTCGAAATGTCTCCAACGGAAAAGAAATTACAGACAGTTTACGCCAAAATCGACCAATGATCGCGTTTAGCGTGAGCGTAGGTTAGTTTTCGGCGATGAGTGTGGTGTGCACTACTTTCTGCGCATGAGGTGGAGTGAATAGAGCGTTTAAACGTCGAAATATCTCCAACGGAAAGCAAATTACCGTCAGATCTTTGCACAATCGTCGAATGATCACGTTTTACGAGTGGTTGTGTCAGTTTCGACGATGTATCTTGTGCGGACTATATTGTGCGTGTAAAATGGAGTGAAAATAGCGTTTAAACGTAGAAATATCACCAACGCAATGGAAATTACCATCAATTTACGCAAAATCGACGAATGTCTGCGTTTTACTGTAATGCGGGTTAGTGTCGACGTTGTATAATGTGAGAACTATATTCTGCAGGTAAAATAGAGTGAAAAGAGCGTTTAAACGTCGAAATATCTCCAACGGAAAAGAAATTACAGACAGTTTACGCCATAATCGACAAATGATCGCGTTTTGCGGTTGCATGGGTTAGTATCGGCGATGAATGTGGCGTGCACTACATTCCCCGCGTGAGACGGAAGGAAGAGAGCGTATAAACGTCGAAATATCTCCAACGCAAAGGAAATTACAGTCAGTTTACGCTAAATCGACAAATGATCGCGTTTTACGAATGGTTGAGTTAGTTTCGACGATGTATCTTGTGAGGACTATATTGTGCGTGTAAAATGGTGTGAAAATTGCGTTTACACGTCGAAATATCTCAAACGGAAGGGAAATTACAGTCAGTTTACGCCATAATCGACGAATGATCGCGTTTTGCTGTAACGTGGGTGAGTGTCGTCAATGTATCTTGTGAGGAATCCAATTTCCGTGTAAAATGGAGTAAAAGGAGCGTTTAAACGACGAAATATCTCCAACGGAACAGAAATTACAGTCAGTTTACGCCAAAATCGACTAATGATCGCGTTTTGCGGCAGCGTTGGCTAATTTCGACGATGAATGCTGCATGCTCTACATTCTGCGCGTGAGGTGGATTGAAAAGAGCGTTTCAAGCCCGAAATATCTCCAACGGAAAGCAAATTACCGTCAGATCTTCGCCAAAATCGACGAATGATCACGTTTTACGAGTGGTTGTGTTAATTTCGACGATGAATGCTGCATGCTCTACATTCTGCGCGTGAGGTGGATTGAAAAGAGCGTTTAAAGCCCGAAATATCTCCAACGGAAAGGAAATTACCGTCAGATCGTCGCCAAAATCGACGAATGATCACGTTTTACGAGTGGTTGTGTTAGTTTCGACGATGTATCTTGTGAGGACTATATTGTGCGTGTAAAATGGAGTGAAAAGAGCGTTTAAACGTCGAAATATCTGCTACGGGTGGGAAACTTCAGTGATTCTTCGTCAAGAAACGACGAAATATCGCGTTTTGCGAGAAACTGAGCTTGTTTTGACGCTGGAAACAGCGAGCACTGCGTTTGGATTGTCAAAAAGAGTTAACAGCGCGGCTAAACGTCGAAATATCTCCAACGGAAGGGAAATTGCAGTCAGTTTACGCCACAATCGACGAATGATGGCGCTTTGCTGTAACCTGGGTGAGTGTCGACGATGTATCTTGCAAGGAATCCAATTTCCGTGAAAATTGGTGTAAAAAGAGCGTTTAAACGTCGAAATATCTCCAGCGGAAAGGAAAGTACAGTCTGTTTTCTCCATAATCGACCAATGATCGCGTTTAGCGTTAGCGTAGGTTAGTTTCGACAATGAGTGTGGTGTGCACTACATTCTGCGCATGAGGTGGAGTGAATAGAGCGTTTAAGCGTCGAGATATCTCCAACGGAAAGGAAATTACCATCAGATCTGCGCCAAAATCGACAAATGATCACGTTTTACGAGTGGTTGTGTTAGTTTCGACGATGTATCTTGAGAGAACTTTATTGTGCGTGTAAAATGGAGTGAAAAGAGCGTTTAAACGTCGACATATTTGCAACGGGTTGGAAATTTCAGTGATTCTTGCTCAAGAAACGACGAAATATCGCGTTTTGCGAGATACTGAGCTTGTTTTGACGCTGGAAACAGCGTGCACTGCGTTTGGCTTGTCAAAAAGAGTTAAAAGAGCGTCTAAACGTCGAAATATCTGCAACGGGAGGGAAATTTCAGTAATTTTTCGTCAAGAAACGACGAAAGATCGTATTATGCAAGAAACTGAGCTTGTTTTGACGCTGGAAACAGCGAGCACTGCGTTTGGGTTGTCAAAAAGAGATAAGAGAGCGTTTAAACGTCGAAATATCTCCAACGGAAGGGAAATTACAGTCAGTTTACGCCATAATCGACGAATGATCGCGTTTTGCTGTAACGTGGGTGAGTGTCGTCGATGTATCTTGCGAGGAATCCAATTTCCGTCTAAAATGGAGTAAAAAAAGCGATTAAACGTCGAAATATCTCCAGCGGAAAGGAAATTACAGACTGTTCACTCCATAATCGACCAATGATCGCGTTTAGCGGGAGCGTAGGTTAGGTTCGGCGATGAGTGTGGCGTGCACAACATTCTGCGCGTGAAGCGGAGTGAAAAGAGCGTTTAAACGTCGAAATATCTCCAACGGAATGGAAATTACCATCAGATCTTTGCCAAAATCCGACGAATGATCACGTTTTACGGGTGGTTGTGTTAGTTTAGTTAGTTAGTAAACGTCGAAATTTCTCCAACGGAAAGGAAATTACCATCAGATCTTTGCCAAATTCCGACGAATGATCACGTTTTACGGGTGGTTGTGTTAGTTTCGACGATGTATCGTGTGGGGAGTATATTGTGCGTGTAAAATGGAGTGAAAATAGCATTTAAACTTCGAAACATCTCCAACGGAAAAGAAATTACAGACAGTTTACGCCAAAACCGACGAATGATCGCGTTTAGCGGGAGCGTAGGTTAGTTTCGACGATGAGTGTAGTGTGCACTACATTCTGCGCATGAGGTGGAGTGAATAGAGCGTTTAAACGTCAAAATATCTCTAACGGAAAAGAAATTACCGTTAGATCTTTGCAAAATCGACGAATGATCACGTTTTACGAGGGGTTGTGTTAGTTTCGACGATGCATCTTGTGCGGACTATATTGCGCGTGTAAAATGGAGTGAATAGAGCGTTTAAACGTCGAAATGTCTCCAACGCAAAGGAAATTACAGTCAGTTTACTCCAAAATCGACATATGATCGCGTTTTGCTGTAGCGTGGGTTAGTTTCAACCATGTATCTTGTGAGAACTCCATTGTGCATCTGTAATGCAGTGAAAAGAGCGTTTAAACGTCGAAATATCTCCAACGGAACGGAAATTACAGTAATTTTTCGCCCAAGTATGGGGAAAGATTGCGTTTTCGAGTGGCTGAGTTATTTTCGGCGATGAATGTGGCGTGCACTACATTCTGCGCGTGAGACGGAGTGAAAAGAGCGTTTAAACGTCAAAATATCCCTAACGGAAAAGAAATTACCGTTAGATCTTTGCAAAATCGACGAATGATCACGTTTTACGAGGGGTTGTGTTAGTTTCGACGATGCATCTTGTGCGGACTGTATTGCGCGTGTAAAATGGAGTGAAAATAGCGTTTAAACGTAGAAATATCTCCAACGGAAAAGAAGTTACAGACAGTTGACGCCAAAATCGACCAATGATCGCGTTTAGCGGGAGCGTAGGTTAGTTTCGACGATGAGTGTGGTGTGCACTACATTCTGCGCATGAGGTGGAGAGAATAGAGCGTTTAAACGTCGAAATATCTCCAACGGAAAGGAAATTACCGTTAGATCTTTGCAAAATCGACGAATGTTTGCGTTTTGATGTAACGTGGGTTAGTGTCGACGCTGTATCTTGTGAGAACTACATTCTGCGGGTAAAATAGAGTGAAAAGAGCGTTTAAACGTCGAAATGTCTCCAACGGAAAAGAAATTACAGACACTTTACGCCAAAATCGACCAATGATCGCGTTTAGCGGGAGCGTAGGTTAGTTTTCGGCGATGAGTGTGGTGTGCACTACTTTCTGCGCATGAGGTGGAGTGAATGGAGCGTTTAAACGTCGAAATATCTCCAACGGAAAGCAAATTACCGTCAGATCTTTGCACAATCGTCGAATGATCACGTTTTACGAGTGGTTGTGTCAGTTTCGACGATGTATCTTGTGCGGACTATATTGTGCGTGTAAAATGGAGTGAAAATAGCGTTTAAACGTAGAAATATCACCAACGCAATGGAAATTACCATCAATTTGCGCAAAATCGACGAATGTCTGCGTTTTGCTGTAATGCGGGTTAGTGTCGACGTTGTATAATGTGAGAACTATATTCTGCAGGTAAAATAGAGTGAAAAGAGCGTTTAAACGTCGAAATATCTCCAACGGAAAAGAAATTACAGACAGTTTACGCCATAATCGACAAATGATCGCGTTTTGCGGTTGCATGGGTTAGTATCGGCGATGAATGTGGCGTGCACTACATTCCCCGCGTGAGACGGAAGGAAGAGAGCGTATAAACGTCGAAATATCTCCAACGCAAAGGAAATTACAGTCAGTTTACGCTAAATCGACAAATGATCGCGTTTTACGAATGGTTGAGTTAGTTTCGACGATGTATCTTGTGAGGACTATATTGTGCGTGTAAAATGGTGTGAAAATTGCGTTTACACGTCGAAATATCTCCAACGGAAGGGAAATTACAGTCAGTTTACGCCATAATCGAAGAATGATCGCGTTTTGCTGTAACGTGGGTGAGTGTCGTCGATGTATCTTGTGAGGAATCCAATTTCCGTGTAAAATGGAGTAAAAAGAGCGTTTAAACGACGAAACATCTCCAGCGGAAAGGAAATTACCGTCATATCTTCACCAAAATCGAAGAATGATCACGTTTTACGAGTGGTTGTGTCAGTTTCGACGATGTATGTTGTGAGGACAATATTGTGCGTGTAAAATGGAGTGAAAAGAGCGTTTAAACGTCGAAATATCTCCAACGGAACGGAAATTACAGTAATTTTTCATCCAAGTATGGCAAAGATTGCGTTTTCGAGTGGTAGAGTTAATTTCGGCGATGAATGTAGCGTGCACTACATTCCGCGCGTGAGACGGAATGAAAAGGGCGGCTAAACGTCGAAATATCTCCAACGGAAGGGAAATTACAGACAGTTTACGCCATAATCGACGAATGATCGCGTTTTGCTGTAACGTGGGTTAGTGTCGACGCTGTATCTTGTGAGCACTATATTCTGCGGGTAAAATAGAGTGAGTAGAGCGTTTAAATGTCGAAATATCTCCAACGGAAGGGAAATTACAGTCAGTTTACGCCATAATCGACGAATGATCGCGTTTTGCTGTAACGTGGGTTAGTGTCGACGCTGTATCTTGTGAGCACTATATTCTGCGGGTAAAATAGAGTGAGTAGAGCGTTTAAATGTCGAAATATCTCCAACGGAATGGAAATTACAGTCAGTTTACGCCATAATCGACGAATGATCGCGTTTTGCTGTAACGTGGGTGAGTGTCGTCAATGTATCTTGTGAGGAATCCAATTTCCGTGTACAATGGAGTAAAAGGAGCGTTTAAACGACGAAATATCTCCAACGGAACAGAAATTACAGTCAGTTTACGCCAAAATCGACTAATGATCGCGTTTTGCGGCAGCGTTGGTTAATTTCGACGATGAATGCTGCATGCTCTACATTCTGCGCGTGAGGTGGATTGAAAAGAGCGTTTAAAGCCCGAAATATCTCCAACGGAAAGCAAATTACCGTCAGATCTTCGCCAAAATCGACGAATGATCACGTTTTACGAGTGGTTGTGTTAGTTTCGACGATGTATCTTGTGAGGACTATATTGTGCGTGTAAAATGGAGTGAAAAGAGCGTTTAAACGTCGAAATATCTGCAACGGGTGGGAAATTTCAGTCATTTTTCGTCGAGAAACGACGCAAGATCGTATTTTGCGAGAAACTGAGCTTGTTTTGACGCTGGAAACAGCGTGCACTGCGTTTGGCTTGTCAAAAGGATTTAAAGGAGCGTTTAAACGTCGAAATATCTCCAACGGGAGGGAAATTTCAGTAATTTTTCGTCAAGAAACGACGCAAGATCGTATTTTGCGAGAAACTGAGCTTGTTTTGACGCTGGAAACAGCGAGCACTGCGTTTGGGTTGTCAAAAAGAGTTAAAAGAGCGTTTAAACGTCGAAATATCTCCAACGGAAGGGAAATTACAGTCAGTTTACGCCATAATCGAAGAATGATCGCGTTTTGCTGTAACGTGGGTGAGTGTCGTCGATGTATCTTGTGAGGAATCCAATTTCCGTGTAAAATGGAGTAAAAAGAGCGTTTAAACGTCGAAACATCTCCAGCGGAAAGGAAATTACCGTCAGATCTTCACCAAAATCGAAGAATGATCACGTTTTACGAGTGGTTGTGTTAGTTTCGACGATGTATGTTGTGAGGACTATATTGTGCGTGTAAAATGGAGTGGAAAGAGCGTTTAAACGTCGAAATATCTCCAACGGAAAAGAAATTACAGACAGTGTACGCCAAAATCGAACAGTGATCGCGTTTAGCGGGAGCGTAGGTTAGTTTCGACGATGAATGTGGTGTGCACTACATTCTGCGCATGAGGTGGAGAGAATAGAGCGTTTAAACGTCGAAATATCTCCAACGGAAGGGAAATTACAGTCAGTTTACGCCATAATCGACGAATGATCGCGTTTTGCTGTAACGTGGGTTAGTGTCGACACTGTATCTTGTGAGCACTATATTCTGCGGGTAAAATAGAGTGAGTAGAGCGTTTAAATGTCGAAATATCTCCAACGCAAAGGAAATTACTGTTAGTTTACGCAAAATCGACGAATGATCGCGTTTTGCGGGAGCGCGTGATAGCTTCAACGATGAATGTGGCGTGCACAACATTCTGCGCGTGAAACTGAGTGAAAAGAGCGTTTAAACGTCGAAATATCTCCAACGGAATGGAAATTACAGTCAGTTTACGCCATAAAAGACGAATGATTGCGTTTTGCTGTAACGTGGGTGAGTTTCGTCGATGTATCTTGCGAGGAATCCAATTTCCGTGTAAAATGGAGTAAAAAGAGCGTTTAAACGACGAAATATCTCCAGCGGAAAGGAAATTACAGTCTGTTCACAACATAATCGACCAATGATCGCGTTTAGCGGGAGCGTAGGTTAGGTTCGACGATGAGTGTGGCGTGCACAACATTCTGCGCGTGAAGCGGAGTGAAAAGAGCGTTTAAACGTCGAAATATCTCCAACGGAAGGAAATTACCATCAGATCTTTGCCAAAATCCGACGAATGATCACGTTTTACGAGAGGTTGTGTTAGTTTCGCCGATGTATCTTGTGAGGACTATATTGTGCGTGTAAAATGGAGTGAAAAGAGCGCTTAAACGTCGAAATATCTCCAACGGAACAGAAATTACAGTCAGTTTACGCAAAATCGACGAATGATCGCGTTTTGCGGGAGCGCGTGATAGCTTCAACGATGAATGTGGCGTGCACAACATTCTGCGCGTGAAACGGAGTGAAAAGAGCGTTTAAACGTCGAAATATCTCCAACGGAATGGAAATTACAGTCAGTTTACGCCATAAACGACGAATGATTGCGTTTTGCTGTAACGTGGGTGAGTTTCGTCGATGTATCTTGTGAGGAATTCAATTTCCGTGTAAAATGGAGTAAAAAGAGCGTTTAAACGACGAAATATCTCCAACGGAACAGAAATTACAGTCAGTTTACGCCAAAATCGACTAATGATCGCGTTTTGCGGCAGCGTTGGTTAGTTTCGACGATGAGTGTGGTGTGCACTACATTCTGCGCATGAGGTGGAGTAAATAGAGCGTTTAAGCGTCGAAATATCTCCAACGGAAAGGAAATTACCATCAGATCTGCGCCAAAATCGACGAATGATCACGTTTAACGAGTGGTTGTGTTAGTTTCGACGATGTATCTTGAGAGAATTATATTGTGCGTGTAAAATGGAGTGAAAAGAGCGTTTAAACGTCGACATATTTGCAACGGGTTGGAAATTTCAGTGATTCTTCCTCAAGAAACGACGAAATATCGCGTTTTGCGAGATACTGAGCTTGTTTTGACGCTGGAAACAGCGTGCACTGCGTTTGGCTTGTCAAAAAGAGTTAAAAGAGCGTTTAAACGTCGAAATATCTGCAACGGGAGGGAAATTTCAGTAATTTTTCGTCAAGAAACGACGAGAGATCGTATTTTGCGAGAAATTGAGCTTGTTTTGACGCTGGAAACAGCGAGCACTGCGTTTGGGTTGTCAAAAAGAGTAAAAAGAGCGTTAAAACGTCGAAATATCTGTAACGGGAGGGAAATTTCAGCAATTTTTCCTCAAGAAAAGACGAAAGATCGTATTTTGCGAGAAACTGAGCTTGTTTTGACGCTGGAAACAGCGAGCACTGCGATTGGGTTGACAAAAAGAGTTAAAAGAGCGTTAAAACGTCGAAATATCTCCAACTGAAGGGAAATTACAGTCAGTTTACGGCATAATCGACGAATGATCGCGTTTTGCTGTAACGTGGGCGAGTTTCAACGATGTATCTTGTGAGGAATCCAATTTCCGTGTAAAATGGAGTAAAAAGAGCGTTTAAACGTCGAAATATCTCCAACGGAAAAGAAATTACAGACAGTTTACGCCAAAATCGACCAATGATCGCGTTTAGCGGGAGCGTAGGTTAGTTTCGACGATGAGTGTGGTGTGCACTACATTCTGCGCATGAGGTGGAGAGAATAGAGCGTTTAAACGTCGAAATATCTCCAACGGAAAGGAAATTACCGTTAGATCTTTGCAAAATCGACGAATGATCACGTTTCACGAGTGGTTGTGTTAGTTTCGACGATGTATCTTGCGCGGACTGTATTGCGCGTGTAAAATGGAGTGAAAATAGCGTTTAAACGTAGAAATATCTCCAACGGAAAAGAAGTTACAGACAGTTTACGCCAAAATCGACCAATGATCGCGTTTAGCGGGAGCGTAGGTTAGTTTCGACGATGAGTGTGGTGTGCACTACATTCTGCGCATGAGGTCGAGTCAATAGAGCGTTTAAACGTCTAAATATCTCCAACGGAAAGGAAATTACCGTTAGATCTTTGCAAAATCGACGAATGTTTGCGTTTTGATGTAACGTGGGTTAGTGTCGACGCTGTATCTTGTGAGAACTACATTCTGCGGGTAAAATAGAGTGAAAATAGCGTTTAAACGTCGAAATGTCTCCAACGGAAAAGAAATTACAGACAGTTTACGCCAAAATCGACCAATGATCGCGTTAAGCGGGAGCGTAGGTTAGTTTTCGGCGATGAGTGTGGTGTGCACTACCTTCTGCGCATGAGGTGGAGTGAATAGAGCGTTTAAACGTCGACATATCTCCAACGGAAAGCAAATTACCGTCAGATCTTTGCAAAATCGTCGAATGATCACGTTTTACGAGTGGCTGTGTCAGTTTCGACGATGTATCTTGTGCGGACTATATTGTGCGTGTAAAATGGAGTGAAAATAGCGTTTAAACGTAGAAATATCTCCAACGCAATGGAAATTACCATCAATTTACGTAAAATCGACGAATGTCTGCGTTTTCCTGTAACGTGGGTTAGTGTCGACGTTGTATAATGTGAGAACTATATTCTGCAGGTAAAATAGCGTGAAAAGAGCGTTTAAACGTCGAAATATCTCCAACGGAAAAGCAATTACAGACAGTTTACGCCATAATCGACAAATGATCGCGTTTTGCGGTTGCATGGGTTAGTATCGGCGATGAATGTGGCGTGCACTACATTCCCCGCGTGAGACGGAAGGAAAAGAGCGTATAAACGTCGAAATATCTCCAACGCAAAGGAAATTACAGTCAGTTTACGCTAAATCGACGAATGATCGCGTTTTGCGGGAGCGAGTGATGGCTTCGACGATGAATGCGGCGTGCACAACATTCTGCGCATGAGACGGTGTGAAAAGAGCGTTTAAACGTCGAAATATCTGCAACGGGAGGGAAATTTCAGTAATTTTTCGTCAAGAAACGACGAGAGATCGTATTTTGCGAGAAACTGAGCTTGTTTTGACGCTGGAAACAGCCAGCACTGCGTTTGGGTTGTCAAAAAGAGTTAAAAGAGCGTTAAAACGTCGAAATATCTGCAACGGGAGGGAAATTTCAGTAATTTTTCGTCAAGAAAAGACGAAAGATCGTATTTTGCGAGAAACTGAGCTTGTTTTGACGCTGGAAACAGCGAGCACTCCGTTTGGGTTGTCAAAAAGAGTTAAAGGAGCGTTAAAACGTCGAAATATCTCCAACTGTAGGGAAATTACAGTCAGTCTACGCCATAATCGACGAATGATCGCGTTTTGCTGTAACGTGGGCGAGTGTCGACGATGTACCTTGTGAGGAATCCAATTTCCGTGTAAAATGGAGTAAAAAGAGCGTTTAAACGACGAAATATCTCCAACGGAACAGAAATTACAGTCAGTTTACGCCAAAATCGACTAATGATCGCGTTTTGCGGCAGCGTTGGTTAATTTCGACGATGAATGCTGCATGCTCTACATTCTGCGCGTGAGGTGGATTGAAAAGAGCGTTTAAAGCCCGAAATATCTCCAACGGAAAGGAAATTACCGTCAGATCGTCGCCAAAATCGACGAATGATCACGTTTTACGAGTGGTTGTGTTAGTTTCGACGATGTATCTTGTGAGGACTATATTGTGCGTGTAAAATGGAGTGAAAAGAGCGTTTAAACGTCGAAATATCTGCTACGGGTGGGAAACTTCAGTGATTCTTCGTCAAGAAACGACGAAATATCGCGTTTTGCGAGAAACTGAGCTTGTTTTGACGCTGGAAACAGCGAGCACTGCGTTTGGATTGTCAAAAAGAGTTAACAGCGCGGCTAAACGTCGAAATATCTCCAACGGAAGGGAAATTGCAGTCAGTTTACGCCACAATCGACGAATGATGGCGCTTTGCTGTAACCTGGGTGAGTGTCGACGATGTATCTTGCAAGGAATCCAATTTCCGTGAAAATTGGTGTAAAAAGAGCGTTTAAACGTCGAAATATCTCCAGCGGAAAGGAAAGTACAGTCTGTTTTCTCCATAATCGACCAATGATCGCGTTTAGCGGAAGCGTAGGTTAGTTTCGACGATGAGTGTGGTGTGCACTACATTCTGCGCATGAGGCGGAGAGAATAGAGCGTTTAAACGTCGAAATATCTCCAACGGAAAGGAAATTACCGTCAGATTTTCGCCAAAATCGACGAATGATCACGTTTTACGAATGGTTGTGTTAGTTTCGACGATGTATCTTGTGAGGACTATATTGTGCGTGTAAAATGGAGTGAAAAGAGCGTTTAAACGTCGAAATATCTGCAACGGGTGGGAACTTTCAGTCATTTTTCGTCGAGAAACGACGAAATATCGCGTTTTGCGAGAAACTGAGCTTGTTTTGACGCTGGAAACAACGTGCACTGCGTTTGGCTTGTCAATAAGAGTTAAAAGAGCGTCTAAACGTCGAAATATCTGCAACGGGAGGGCAATTTCAGTAATTTTTCGTCAAGAAACGACGAAAGATCGTATTATGCAAGAATCTGAGCTTGTTTTGACGCTGGAAACAGCGAGCACTGCGTTTGGGTTGTCAAAAAGAGATAAAAGAGCGTTTAAACGTCGAAAGATCTCCAACGGAAGGGAAATTACAGTCAGTTTACGCCAAAACCGATGAATGATCGCGTTTAGCGGGAGCGTAGGTTAGTTTCGACGATGAGTGTGGTGTGCACTACATTCTGCGCATGAGGTGGAGTGAATAGAGCGTTTAAACGTCGAAATGTCTCCAACGCAAAGGAAATTACAGTCAGTTTACTCCAAAATCGACATATGATCGCGTTTTGCGGTAGCGTGGGTTAGTTTCAACCATGTATCTTGTGAGAACTCCATTGTGCATCTGTAATGCAGTGAAAAGAGCGTTTAAACGTCGAAATATCTCCAACGGAACGGAAATTACAGTAATTTTTCGCCCAAGTATGGGGAAAGATTGCGTTTTCGAGTGGCTGAGTTATTTGCGGCGATGAATGTGGCGTGCACTACATTCTGCGCGTGAGACGGAGTGACAAGAGCGTTTAAACGTCAAAATATCTCTAACGGAAAAGAAATTACCGTTAGATCTTTGCAAAATCGACGAATGATCACGTTTTACGAGTGGTTGTGTTAGTTTCGACGATGTATATTGTGCGGACTATATTGCGCGTGTAAAATGGAGTGAAAAGAGCGTTTAAACGTAGAAATATCTCCAACGGAAAAGAAGTTACAGACAGTTTACGCCAAAATCGACCAATGATCGCGTTTAGCGGGACCGTAGGTTAGTTTCGACGATGAATGTGGTGTGCACTACATTCTGCGCATGAGGTGGAGAGAATAGAGCGTTTAAACGTCGAAATATCAACAACGGAAAGGAAATTACCGTCAGATCTTTGCAAAATCGACGAATGATCACGTTTTACGAGAGGTTGTGTTAGTTTCGCCGATGTATCTTGTGAGGACTATATTGTGCGTGTAAAATGGAGTGAAAAGAGCGCTTAAACGTCGAAATATCTCCAACGGAACAGAAATTACAGTCAGTTTACGCAAAATCGACGAATGATCGCGTTTTGCGGGAGCGCGTGATAGCTTCAACGATGAATGTGGCGTGCACAACATTCTGCGCGTGAAACGGAGTGAAAAGAGCGTTTAAACGTCGAAATATCTCCAACGGAATGGAAATTACAGTCAGTTTACGCCATAAACGACGAATGATTGCGTTTTGCTGTAACGTGGGTGAGTTTCGTCGATGTATCTTGTGAGGAATTCAATTTCCGTGTAAAATGGAGTAAAAAGAGCGTTTAAACGACGAAATATCATCAACGGAACAGAAATTACAGTCAGTTTACGCCAAAATCGACTAATGATCGCGTTTTGCGGCAGCGTTGGTTAATTTCGACGATGAATGCTGCATGCTCTACATTCTGCGCGTGAGGTGGATTGAAAAGAGCGTTTAAAGCCCGAAATATCTCCAACGGAAAGGAAATTACCGTCAGATCGTCGCCAAAATCGACGAATGATCACGTTTTACGAGTGGTTGTGTTAGTTTCGACGATGTATCTTCTGAGGACTATATTGTGCGTGTAAAATGGAGTGAAAAGAGCGTTTAAACGTCGAAATATCTGCTACGGGTGGGAAACTTCAGTGATTCTTCGTCAAGAAACGACGAAATATCGCGTTTTGCGAGAAACTGAGCTTGTTTTGACGCTGGAAACAGCGAGCACTGCGTTTGGATTGTCAAAAAGAGTTAACAGCGCGGCTAAACGTCGAAATATCTCCAACGGAAGGGAAATTGCAGTCAGTTTACGCCACAATCGACGAATGATGGCGCTTTGCTGTAACCTGGGTGAGTGTCGACGATGTATCTTGCAAGGAATCCAATTTCCGTGAAAATTGGTGTAAAAAGAGCGTTTAAACGTCGAAATATCTCCAGCGGAAAGGAAAGTACAGTCTGTTTTCTCCATAATCGACCAATGATCGCGTTTAGCGGAAGCGTAGGTTAGTTTCGACGATGAGTGTGGTGTGCACTACATTCTGCGCATGAGGCGGAGAGAATAGAGCGTTTAAACGTCGAAATATCTCCAACGGAAAGGAAATTACCGTCAGATTTTCGCCAAAATCGACGAATGATCACGTTTTACGAATGGTTGTGTTAGTTTCGACGATGTATCTTGTGAGGACTATATTGTGCGTGTAAAATGGAGTGAAAAGAGCGTTTAAACGTCGAAATATCTGCAACGGGTGGGAACTTTCAGTCATTTTTCGTCGAGAAACGACGAAATATCGCGTTTTGCGAGAAACTGAGCTTGTTTTGACGCTGGAAACAACGTGCACTGCGTTTGGCTTGTCAATAAGAGTTAAAAGAGCGTCTAAACGTCGAAATATCTGCAACGGGAGGGCAATTTCAGTAATTTTTCGTCAAGAAACGACGAAAGATCGTATTATGCAAGAATCTGAGCTTGTTTTGACGCTGGAAACAGCGAGCACTGCGTTTGGGTTGTCAAAAAGAGATAAAAGAGCGTTTAAACGTCGAAAGATCTCCAACGGAAGGGAAATTACAGTCAGTTTACGCCATAATCGACGAATGATCGCGTTTTGCTGTAACGTGGGTGAGTGTCGTCGATGAATCTTGCGAGGAATCCAATTTCCGTCTAAAATGGAGTAAAAAAAGCGATTAAACGTCGAAATATCTCCAGCGGAAAGGAAATTACAGTCTGTTCACAACATAATCGACTAATGATCGCGTTTAGCGGGAGCGTAGGTTAGGTTCGACGATGAGTGTGGCGTGCACAGCATTCTGCGCGTGAAGCGGAGTGAAAAGAGCGTTTAAACGTCGAAATATCTCCAACGGAAAGGAAATTACCATTAGATCTTTGCCAAAATCCGACGAATGATCACGTTTTACGGGTGGTTGTGTTAGTTTAGTTAGTTAGTAAACGTCGAAATATCTCCAACGGAAAGGAAATTACCATCAGATCCTTGCCAAAATCCGACGAATGATCACGTTCTACGGGTGGTTGTGTTAGTTTCGACGTTGTATCGTGTGGGGACTATATTGTGCGTGTAAAATGGAGTGAAAATAGCATTTAAACGTCAAAACATCTCCAACGGAAAAGAAATTACAGACAGTTTACGCCAAAACCGATGAATGATCGCGTTTAGCGGGAGCGTAGGTTAGTTTCGACGATGAGTGTGGTGTGCACTACATTCTGCGCATGAGGTGGAGTGAATAGAGCGTTTAAACGTCGAAATGTCTCCAACGCAAAGGAAATTACAGTCAGTTTACTCCAAAATCGACATATGATCGCATTTTGCGGTAGCGTGGGTTAGTTTCAACCATGTATCTTGTGAGAACTCCATTGTGCATCTGTAATGCAGTGAAAAGAGCGTTTAAACGTCGAAATATCTCCAACGGAACGGAAATTACAGTACTTTTTCGCCCAAGTATGGGGAAAGATTGCGTTTTCGAGTGGCTGAGTTATTTTCGGCGATGAATGTGGCGTGCACTACATTCTGCGCGTGAGACGGAGTGACAAGAGCGTTTAAACGTCAAAATATCTCTAACGGAAAAGAAATTACCGTTAGATCTTTGCAAAATCGACGAATGATCACGTTTTACGAGTGGTTGTGTTAGTTTCGACGATGTATATTGTGCGGACTATATTGCGCGTGTAAAATGGAGTGAAAAGAGCGTTTAAACGTAGAAATATCTCCAACGGAAAAGAAGTTACAGACAGTTTACGCCAAAATCGACCAATGATCGCGTTTAGCGGGACCGTAGGTTAGTTTCGACGATGAATGTGGTGTGCACTACATTCTGCGCATGAGGTGGAGAGAATAGAGCGTTTAAACGTCGAAATATCAACAACGGAAAGGAAATTACCGTCAGATCTTTGCAAAATCGACGAATGATCACGTTTTACGAGAGGTTGTGTTAGTTTCGCCGATGTATCTTGTGAGGACTATATTGTGCGTGTAAAATGGAGTGAAAAGAGCGCTTAAACGTCGAAATATCTCCAACGGAACAGAAATTACAGTCAGTTTACGCAAAATCGACGAATGATCGCGTTTTGCGGGAGCGCGTGATAGCTTCAACGATGAATGTGGCGTGCACAACATTCTGCGCGTGAAACGGAGTGAAAAGAGCGTTTAAACGTCGAAATATCTCCAACGGAATGGAAATTACAGTCAGTTTACGCCATAAACGACGAATGATTGCGTTTTGCTGTAACGTGGGTGAGTTTCGTCGATGTATCTTGTGAGGAATTCAATTTCCGTGTAAAATGGAGTAAAAAGATCGTTTAAACGACGAAATATCTCCAACGGAACAGAAATTACAGTCAGTTTACGCCAAAATCGACTAATGATCGCGTTTTGCGGCAGCGTTGGTTAATTTCGACGATGAATGCTGCATGCTCTACATTCTGCGCGTGAGGTGGATTGAAAAGAGCGTTTAAAGCCCGAAATATCTCCAACGGAAAGGAAATTACCGTCAGATCGTCGCCAAAATCGACGAATGATCACGTTTTACGAGTGGTTGTGTTAGTTTCGACGATGTATCTTGTGAGGACTATATTGTGCGTGTAAAATGGAGTGAAAAGAGCGTTTAAACGTCGAAATATCTGCTACGGGTGGGAAACTTCAGTGATTCTTCGTCAAGAAACGACGAAATATCGCGTTTTGCGAGAAACTGAGCTTGTTTTGACGCTGGAAACAGCGAGCACTGCGTTTGGATTGTCAAAAAGAGTTAACAGCGCGGCTAAACGTCGAAATATCTCCAACGGAAGGGAAATTGCAGTCAGTTTTCGCCACAATCGACGAATGATGGCGCTTTGCTGTAACCTGGGTGAGTGTCGACGATGTATCTTGCAAGGAATCCAATTTCCGTGAAAATTGGTGTAAAAAGAGCGTTTAAACGTCGAAATATCTCCAGCGGAAAGGAAAGTACAGTCTGTTTTCTCCGTAATCGACCAATGATCGCGTTTAGCGGAAGCGTAGGTTAGTTTCGACGATGAGTGTGGTGTGCACTACATTCTGCGCATGAGGCGGAGAGAATAGAGCGTTTAAACGTCGAAATATCTCCAACGGAAAGGAAATTACCGTCAGATTTTCGCCAAAATCGACGAATGATCACGTTTTACGAATGGTTGTGCTAGTTTCGACAATGTATCTTGTGAGGACTATATTTTGCGTGTAAAATGGAGTGAAAAGAGCGTTTAAACGTCGAAATATCTGCAACGGGTGGGAAATTTCAGTCATTTTTCGTCGAGAAACGACGAAATATCGCGTTCTGCGAGAAACTGAGCTTGTTTTGACGCTGGAAACAGCGTGCACTGCGTTTGGCTTGTCAAAAGGATTTAAAGGAGCGTTTAAACGTCGAAATATCTCCAACGGGAGGGAAATTTCAGTAATTTTTCGTCAAGAAACGACGCAAGATCATAGTTTGCGAGAAACTGAGCTTGTTTTGACGCTGGAAACAGCGAGCACTGCGTTTGGGTTGTCAAAAAGAGTTAAAAGAGCGTTTAAACGTCGAAATATCTCCAACGGAAGGGAAATTACAGTCAGTTTACGTCATAATCGAAGAATGATCGCGTTTTGCTGTAACGTGGGTGAGTGTCGTCGATGTATCTTGGGAGGAATCCAATTTCCGTGTAAAATGGAGTAAAAAGAGCGTTTAAACGTCGAAACATCTCCAGCGGAAAGGAAATTACCGTCAGATCTTTGCAAAATCGTAGAATGATCACGTTTTACGAGTGGTTGTGTTAGTTTCGACGATGTATCTTGTGCGGACTATATTGTGCGTGTAAAATGGAGTGAAAAGAGCGTTTAAACGTCGACATATTTGCAACGGGTTGGAAATTTCAGTGATTCTTCCTCAAGAAACGACGACATATCGCGTTTTGCGAGATACTGAGCTTGTTTTGACGCTGGAAACAGCGTGCACTGCGTTTGGCTTGTCAAAAAGAGTGAAAAGAGCGTTTAAACGTCGAAATATCTGCAACGGGAGGGAAATTTCAGTAATTTTTCGTCAAGAAACGACGAGAGATCGTATTTTGCGAGAAACTGAGCTTGTATTGACGCTGGAAACAGCGAGCACTGCGATTGGGTTGTCAAAAAGAGTTAAAAGAGCGTTAAAACGTCGAAATATCTCCAACTGAAGGGAAATTACAGTCAGTTTACGCCATAATCGACGAATGATCGCGTTTTGCTGTAACGTGGGCGAGTGTCGACGATGTATCTTGCGAGGAATCCAATTTCCGTGTAAAATGGAGTAAAAAGAGCGTTTAAACGTCGAAATATCTCCAACGGAATGGAAATTACAGTCAGTTTACGCCATAAACGACGAATGATTGCGTTTTGCTGTAACGTGGGTGAGTTTCGTCGATGTATCTTGTGAGGAATCCAATTTCCGTGTAAAATGGAGTAAAAAGATCGTTTATACGACGAAATATCTCCAACGGAACAGAAATTACAGTCAGTTTACGCCAAAATCGACCAATGATCGCGTTTAGCGTTAGCGTAGGTTAGTTTCGACGATGAGTGTGGTGTGCACTACATTCTGCGCATGAGGTGGAGTGAATAGAGCGCTTAAACGTCGAAATATCTCCAACAGGACGGAAATTACAGTCATTTTTCGCGCAAGTATATGTGGAGAGATGCGTTTTGCGAGTGGTTGAGTTAATTTCGGCGATAAATGTGGCGTGCACAACATTCTGCCCGTGAGACGGAGTGAAATGAGCGTTTAAACGTCGAAATATCTCCAGCGGAAAAGAAATTATAGTCAGTTTACGCCACAATCGGAGAATGATCGCATTTTGCGGTTGCGTGGGTTAGTATCGACGATGAGTGTCGCGTAAACTACATTCTGCGCGTGAGGTGGAGTGAAAAGAGCGTTTAAACGTCGAAATATCTCCAACAGAACAGAAATTACAGTCAGTTTACGCCAAAATCGACCAATGATCGCGTTTAGCGTTAGCGTAGGTTAGTTTCGACGATGAATGTGGTGTGCACTACATTCTGCGCATGAGGTGGAGTGAATAGAGCGTTTAAGCGTCGAAATATCTCCAACGGAAATGAAATTACCATCAGATCTGCGCCAAAATCGACGAATGATCATGTTTTACGAGTGGTTGTGTTAGTTTCGACGATGTATCTTGAGAGAACTATATTGTGCGTGTAAAATGGAGTGAAAAGAGCGTTTAAACGTCGACATATTTGCAACGGGTTGGAAATTTCAGTGATTCTTCCTCAAGAAACGACGAAATATCGCGTTTTGCGAGATACTGAGCTTGTTTTGACGCTGGAAACAGCGTGCACTGCGTTTGGCTTGTCAAAAAGAGTTAAAAGAGCGTTTAAACGTCGAAATATCTGCAACGGGAGGGAAATTTCAGTAATTTTTCGTCAAGAAACGACGAGAGATCGTATTTTGCGAGAAATTGAGCTTGTTTTGACGCTGGAAACAGCGAGCACTGCGTTTGGGTTGTCAAAAAGAGTAAAAAGAGCGTTAAAACGTCGAAATATCTGTAACGGGAGGGAAATTTCAGTAATTTTTCGTCAAGAAAAGACGAAAGATCGTATTTTGCGAGAAACTGAGCTTGTTTTGACGCTGGAAACAGCGAGCACTGCGATTGGGTTGTCAAAAAGAGTTAAAAGAGCGTTAAAACGTCGAAATATCTCCAACTGAAGGGAAATTACAGTCAGTTTACGCCATAATCGACGAATGATCGCGTTTTGCTGTAACGTGGGCGAGTGTCGACGATGTATCTTGCGAGGAATCCAATTTCCGTGTAAAATGGAGTAAAAAGAGCGTTTAAACGTCGAAATATCTCCAACGGAAAAGAAATTACAGACAGTTTACGCCAAAATCGACCAATGATCGCGTTTAGCGGGAGCGTAGGATAGTTTCGACGATGTGTGTGCCGTGCACTACATTCTGCGCATGAGGTGGAGTGAATAGAGCGTTTCAACGTCGAAATATCTCGAACGGAAAGGAAATTACCGTCAGATCTTTGCAAAATCGTAGAATGATCACGTTTTACGAGTGGTTGTGTTACTTTCGACGATGTATCTTGAGAGAACTATATTGTGCGTGTAAAATGGAGTGAAAAGAGCGTTTAAACGTCGACATATTTGCAACGGGTTGGAAATTTCAGTGATTCTTCCTCAAGAAACGACGAAATATCGCGTTTTGCGAGATACTGAGCTTGTTTTGACGCTGGAAACAGCGTGCACTGCGTTTGGCTTGTCAAAAAGAGTTAAAAGGGCGTTTAAACGTCGAAATATCTGCAACGGGAGAGAAATTTCAGTAATTTTTCGTCAAGAAACGACGAGAGATCGTATTTTGCGAGAAATTGAGCTTGTATTGACGCTGGAAACAGCGAGCACTGCGATTGGGTTGTCAAAAAGAGTTAAAAGAGCGTTAAAACGTCGAAATATCTCCAACTGAAGGGAAATTACAGTCAGTTTACGCCATAATCGACGAATGATCGCGTTTTGCTGTAACGTGGGCGAGTGTCGACGATGTATCTTGCGAGGAATCCAATTTCCGTGTAAAATGGAGTAAAAAGAGCGTTTAAACGTCGAAATATCTCCAACGGGAAGAAAATTACAGACATGTTTCGTTAAAGTCGACGAAAGATCGCGATTTGCGAGATATTGCGAGTGGTTTCGCAGCTAAGCAGGACGTGCACTAGTTTCGGAGTGTGAAACTGTGTGAATGGAGCATTTAAACTTCGAAATATCTGCAACGGGTGGGAAATTTCAGTCATTTTTCGTCAAGAAACGACGAAATATCGCGTTTTGCGAGAAACTGAGCTTGTTTTGACGCTGGAAACAGCGTGCACTGCGTTTGGCTTGTCAAAAGGATACAAAGAGCGTTTATACGTCGAAATATCTCCAACGGGAGGGAAATTTCAATAATTTTTCGTCATGAAACGACGAAAGATCGTATTGTGCGAGAAACTGAGCTTGTTTTGACGCTCGAAACAGCGAGCACTGCGTTTGGGTTGTCAAAAAGAGTTAAAAGAGCGTTTAAACGTCGAAATATCTGCAACGGAAGGGAAATTACAGTCAGTTTACGCCATAATCGACGAATGATCGCGTTTTGCTGTAACGTGGGTGAGTGTCGACGATGTATCCTGTGAAGAATCCAATTTCCGTGTAAAATGGAGTAAAAAGAGCGTTTAAACGTCGAAATATCTCCAGCGGAAAGGAAATTACAGTCTGTTTACTCCATAATCGACCAATGATCGCGTTTAGCGGAAGCGTAGGATAGTTTCGACGATGAGTGTGGTGTGCACTACATTCTGCGCATGAGGTGGAGTGAATAGAGCGCTTAAACGTCGAAATATCGCCAACAGGACGGAAATGACAGTCATTTTTCGCGCAAGTATATGCGGAGAGATGCATTTTGCGAGTGGTTGAGTTAATTTCGGCGATGAATGTGGCGTGCACAACATTCTGCGCGTGAGACGGAGTGAAAAGAGCGTTTATACGTCGGAATATCTCCAGCGGAAATGAAATTATAGTCAGTTTACGCCAAAATCGGCGAATGTTCGCGTTTTGCTGTAGCGTGGGTTAGTATCGACGATGATTGTCGCGTGCACTACATTCTGCGCGTGAGGTGGATTGAAAAGAGCGTTTAAACGCCGAAATATCTCCAACGCAAAAGAAATTAGAGTCAGTTTACGCAAAATCGACGAATGATCGCGTTTTACGAATGGTTGAGTTAGTTTCGACGATGTATCTTGTGAGGACTATATTGTGCGTGTAAAATGGAGTGAAAATTGCGTTTACACGTCGAAATATCTCCAACGGAAGGGAAATTACAGTCAGTTTACGCCATAATCGACGAATGATCGCGTTTTGCTGTAACGTGGGTTAGTGTCGACGCTGTATCTTGTGAGCACTATATTCTGCGGGTAAAATAGAGTGAGTAGAGCGTTTAAATGTCGAAATATCTCCAACGGAATGGAAATTACAGTCAGTTTACGCCATAATCGACGAATGATCGCGTTTTGCTGTAACGTGGGTGAGTGTCGTCAATGTATCTTGTGAGGAATCCAATTTCCGTGTAAAATGGAGTAAAAGGAGCGTTTAAACGACGAAATATCTCCAACGGAACAGAAATTACAGTCAGTTTACGCCAAAATCGACTAATGATCGCGTTTTGCGGCAGCGTTGGTTAATTTCGACGATGAATGCTGCATGCTCTACGTTCTGCGCGTGAGGTGGATTGAAAAGAGCGTTTAAAGCCCGAAATATCTCCAACGGAAAGCAAATTACCGTCAGATCTTCGCCAAAATCGACGAATGATCACGTTTTACGAGTGGTTGTGTTAGTTTCGACGATGTATCTTGTGAGGACTATATTGTGCGTGTAAAATGGAGTGAAAAGAGCGTTTAAACGTCGAAATATCTGCAACGGGTGGGAAATTTCAGTCATTTTTCGTCGAGAAACGACGCAAGATCGTATTTTGCGAGAAACTGAGCTTGTTTTGACGCTGGAAACAGCGTGCACTGCGTTTGGCTTGTCAAAAGGATTTAAAGGAGCGTTTAAACGTCGAAATATCTCCAACGGGAGGGAAATTTCAGTAATTTTTCGTCAAGAAACGACGCAAGATCGTATTTTGCGAGAAACTGAGCTTGTTTTGACGCTGGAAACAGCGAGCACTGCGTTTGGGTTGTCAAAAAGAGTTAAAAGAGCGTTTAAACGTCGAAATATCTCCAACGGAAGGGAAATTACAGTCAGTTTACGCCATAATCGAAGAATGATCGCGTTTTGCTGTAACGTGGGTGAGTGTCGTCGATGTATCTTGTGAGGAATCCAATTTCCGTGTAAAATGGAGTAAAAAGAGCGTTTAAACGTCGAAACATCTCCAGCGGAAAGGAAATTACCGTCAGATCTTCACCAAAATCGAAGAATGATCACGTTTTACGAGTGGTTGTGTTAGTTTCGACGATGTATGTTGTGAGGACTATATTGTGCGTGTAAAATGGAGTGAAAAGAGCGTTTAAACGTCTTCATATTTGCAACGGGTTGGAAATTTCAGTGATTCTTCCTCAAGAAACGACGAAATATCGCGTTTTGCGAGATACTGAGCTTGTTTTGACGCTGGAAACAGCGTGCACTGCGTTTGGCTTGTCAAAAAGAGTTAAAAGAGCGTTTAAACGTCGAAATATCTGCAACGGGAGGGAAATTTCAGTAATTTTTCGTCAAGAAACGACGAGAGATCGTATTTTGCGAGAAATTGAGCTTGTTTTGACGCTGGAAACAGCGAGCACTGCGTTTGGGTTGTCAAAAAGAGTAAAAAGAGCGTTAAAACGTCGAAATATCTGTAACGGGAGGGAAATTTCAGTAATTTTTCGTCAAGAAAAGACGAAAGATCGTATTTTGCGAGAAACTGAGCTTGTTTTGACGCTGGAAACAGCGAGCACTGCGATTGGGTTGTCAAAAAGAGTTAAAAGAGCGTTAAAACGTCGAAATATCTCCAACTGAAGGGAAATTACAGTCAGTTTACGCCATAATCGACGAATGATCGCGTTTTGCTGTAACGTGGGCGAGTGTCGACGATGTATCTTGCGAGGAATCCAATTTCCGTGTAAAATGGAGTAAAAAGAGCGTTTAAACGTCGAAATATCTCCAACGGGAAGAAAATTACAGACATGTTTCGTTAAAGTCGACGAAAGATCGCGATTTGCGAGATATTGCGAGTGGTTTCGCAGCTAAGCAGGACGTGCACTAGTTTCGGAGTGTGAAACTGTGTGAATGGAGCATTTAAACTTCGAAATATCTGCAACGGGTGGGAAATTTCAGTCATTTTTCGTCAAGAAACGACGAAATATCGCGTTTTGCGAGAAACTGAGCTTGTTTTGACGCTGGAAACAGCGTGCACTGCGTTTGGCTTGTCAAAAGGATACAAAGAGCGTTTATACGTCGAAATATCTCCAACGGGAGGGAAATTTCAATAATTTTTCGTCATGAAACGACGAAAGATCGTATTTTGCGAGAAACTGAGCTTGTTTTGACGCTCGAAACAGCGAGCACTGCGTTTGGGTTGTCAAAAAGAGTTAAAAGAGCGTTTAAACGTCGAAATATCTGCAACGGAAGGGAAATTACAGTCAGTTTACGCCATAATCGACGAATGATCGCGTTTTGCTGTAACGTGGGTGAGTGTCGACGATGTATCCTGTGAGGAATCCAATTTCCGTGTAAAATGGAGTAAAAAGAGCGTTTAAACGTCGAAATATCTCCAGCGGAAAGGAAATTACAGTCTGTTTACTCCATAATCGACCAATGATCGCGTTTAGCGGAAGCGTAGGATAGTTTCGACGATGAGTGTGGTGTGCACTACATTCTGCGCATGAGGTGGAGTGAATAGAGCGCTTAAACGTCGAAATATCGCCAACAGGACGGAAATGACAGTCATTTTTCGCGCAAGTATATGCGGAGAGATGCATTTTGCGAGTGGTTGAGTTAATTTCGGCGATGAATGTGGCGTGCACAACATTCTGCGCGTGAGACGGAGTGAAAAGAGCGTTTATACGTCGGAATATCTCCAGCGGAAATGAAATTATAGTCAGTTTACGCCAAAATCGGCGAATGATCGCGTTTTGCTGTAGCGTGGGTTAGTATCGACGATGATTGTCGCGTGCACTACATTCTGCGCGTGAGGTGGATTGAAAAGAGCGTTTAAACGCCGAAATATCTCCAACGCAAAAGAAATTAGAGTCAGTTTACGCAAAATCGACGAATGATCGCGTTTTACGAATGGTTGAGTTAGTTTCGACGATGTATCTTGTGAGGACTATATTGTGCGTGTAAAATGGAGTGAAAATTGCGTTTACACGTCGAAATATCTCCAACGGAAGGGAAATTACAGTCAGTTTACGCCATAATCGACGAATGATCGCGTTTTGCTGTAACGTGGGTTAGTGTCGACGCTGTATCTTGTGAGCACTATATTCTGCGGGTAAAATAGAGTGAGTAGAGCGTTTAAATGTCGAAATATCTCCAACGGAATGGAAATTACAGTCAGTTTACGCCATAATCGACGAATGATCGCGTTTTGCTGTAACGTGGGTGAGTGTCGTCAATGTATCTTGTGAGGAATCCAATTTCCGTGTAAAATGGAGTAAAAGGAGCGTTTAAACGACGAAATATCTCCAACGGAACAGAAATTACAGTCAGTTTACGCCAAAATCGACTAATGATCGCGTTTTGCGGCAGCGTTGGTTAATTTCGACGATGAATGCTGCATGCTCTACGTTCTGCGCGTGAGGTGGATTGAAAAGAGCGTTTAAAGCCCGAAATATCTCCAACGGAAAGCAAATTACCGTCAGATCTTCGCCAAAATCGACGAATGATCACGTTTTACGAGTGGTTGTGTTAGTTTCGACGATGTATCTTGTGAGGACTATATTGTGCGTGTAAAATGGAGTGAAAAGAGCGTTTAAACGTCGAAATATCTGCAACGGGTGGGAAATTTCAGTCATTTTTCGTCGAGAAACGACGCAAGATCGTATTTTGCGAGAAACTGAGCTTGTTTTGACGCTGGAAACAGCGTGCACTGCGTTTGGCTTGTGAAAAGGATTTAAAGGAGCGTTTAAACGTCGAAATATCTCCAACGGGAGGGAAATTTCAGTAATTTTTCGTCAAGAAACGACGCAAGATCGTATTTTGCGAGAAACTGAGCTTGTTTTGACGCTGGAAACAGCGAGCACTGCGTTTGGGTTGTCAAAAAGAGTAAAAAGAGCGTTAAAACGTCGAAATATCTGTAACGGGAGGGAAATTTCAGTAATTTTTCGTCAAGAAAAGACGAAAGATCGTATTTTGCGAGAAACTGAGCTTGTTTTGACGCTGGAAACAGCGAGCACTGCGATTGGGTTGTCAAAAAGAGTTAAAAGAGCGTTAAAACGTCGAAATATCTCCAACTGAAGGGAAATTACAGTCAGTTTACGCCATAATCGACGAATGATCGCGTTTTGCTGTAACGTGGGCGAGTGTCGACGATGTATCTTGCGAGGAATCCAATTTCCGTGTAAAATGGAGTAAAAAGAGCGTTTAAACGTCGAAATATCTCCAACGGGAAGAAAATTACAGACATGTTTCGTTAAAGTCGACGAAAGATCGCGATTTGCGAGATATTGCGAGTGGTTTCGCAGCTAAGCAGGACGTGCACTAGTTTCGGAGTGTGAAACTGTGTGAATGGAGCATTTAAACTTCGAAATATCTGCAACGGGTGGGAAATTTCAGTCATTTTTCGTCAAGAAACGACGAAATATCGCGTTTTGCGAGAAACTGAGCTTGTTTTGACGCTGGAAACAGCGTGCACTGCGTTTGGCTTGTCAAAAGGATACAAAGAGCGTTTATACGTCGAAATATCTCCAACGGGAGGGAAATTTCAATAATTTTTCGTCATGAAACGACGAAAGATCGTATTTTGCGAGAAACTGAGCTTGTTTTGACGCTCGAAACAGCGAGCACTGCGTTTGGGTTGTCAAAAAGAGTTAAAAGAGCGTTTAAACGTCGAAATATCTGCAACGGAAGGGAAATTACAGTCAGTTTACGCCATAATCGACGAATGATCGCGTTTTGCTGTAACGTGGGTGAGTGTCGACGATGTATCCTGTGAGGAATCCAATTTCCGTGTAAAATGGAGTAAAAAGAGCGTTTAAACGTCGAAATATCTCCAGCGGAAAGGAAATTACAGTCTGTTTACTCCATAATCGACCAATGATCGCGTTTAGCGGAAGCGTAGGATAGTTTCGACGATGAGTGTGGTGTGCACTACATTCTGCGCATGAGGTGGAGTGAATAGAGCGCTTAAACGTCGAAATATCGCCAACAGGACGGAAATGACAGTCATTTTTCGCGCAAGTATATGCGGAGAGATGCATTTTGCGAGTGGTTGAGTTAATTTCGGCGATGAATGTGGCGTGCACAACATTCTGCGCGTGAGACGGAGTGAAAAGAGCGTTTATACGTCGGAATATCTCCAGCGGAAATGAAATTATAGTCAGTTTACGCCAAAATCGGCGAATGATCGCGTTTTGCTGTAGCGTGGGTTAGTATCGACGATGATTGTCGCGTGCACTACATTCTGCGCGTGAGGTGGATTGAAAAGAGCGTTTAAACGCCGAAATATCTCCAACGCAAAAGAAATTAGAGTCAGTTTACGCAAAATCGACGAATGATCGCGTTTTACGAATGGTTGAGTTAGTTTCGACGATGTATCTTGTGAGGACTATATTGTGCGTGTAAAATGGAGTGAAAATTGCGTTTACACGTCGAAATATCTCCAACGGAAGGGAAATTACAGTCAGTTTACGGCATAATCGACGAATGATCGCGTTTTGCTGTAACGTGGGTTAGTGTCGACGCTGTATCTTGTGAGCACTATATTCTGCGGGTAAAATAGAGTGAGTAGAGCGTTTAAATGTCGAAATATCTCCAACGGAATGGAAATTACGGTCAGTTTACGCCATAATCGACGAATGATCGCGTTTTGCTGTAACGTGGGTGAGTGTCGTCAATGTATCTTGTGAGGAATCCAATTTCCGTGTAAAATGGAGTAAAAGGAGCGTTTAAACGACGAAATATCTCCAACGGAACAGAAATTACAGTCAGTTTACGCCAAAATCGACTAATGATCGCGTTTTGCGGCAGCGTTGGTTAATTTCGACGATGAATGCTGCATGCTCTACGTTCTGCGCGTGAGGTGGATTGAAAAGAGCGTTTAAAGCCCGAAATATCTCCAACGGAAAGCAAATTACCGTCAGATCTTCGCCAAAATCGACGAATGATCACGTTTTACGAGTGGTTGTGTTAGTTTCGACGATGTATCTTGTGAGGACTATATTGTGCGTGTAAAATGGAGTGAAAAGAGCGTTTAAACGTCGAAATATCTGCAACGGGTGGGAAATTTCAGTCATTTTTCGTCGAGAAACGACGCAAGATCGTATTTTGCGAGGAACTGAGCTTGTTTTGACGCTGGAAACAGCGAGCACTGCGTTTGGGTTGTCAAAAAGAGTTAAAAGAGCGTTTAAACGTCGAAATATCTCCAACGGAAGGGAAATTACAGTCAGTTTACGCCATAATCGAAGAATGATCGCGTTTTGCTGTAACGTGGGTGAGTGTCGTCGATGTATCTTGTGAGGAATCCAATTTCCGTGTAAAATGGAGTAAAAAGAGCGTTTAAACGTCGAAACATCTCCAGCGGAAAGGAAATTACCGTCAGATCTTCACCAAAATCGAAGAATGATCACGTTTTACGAGTGGTTGTGTTAGTTTCGACGATGTATGTTGTGAGGACTATATTGTGCGTGTAAAATGGAGTGAAAAGAGCGTTTAAACGTCTTCATATTTGCAACGGGTTGGAAATTTCAGTGATTCTTCCTCAAGAAACGACGAAATATCGCGTTTTGCGAGAAATTGAGCTTGTTTTGACGCTGGAAACAGCGAGCACTGCGTTTGGGTTGTCAAAAAGAGTAAAAAGAGCGTTAAAACGTCGAAATATCTGTAACGGGAGGGAAATTTCAGTAATTTTTCGTCAAGAAAAGACGAAAGATCGTATTTTGCGAGAAACTGAGCTTGTTTTGACGCTGGAAACAGCGAGCACTGCGATTGGGTTGTCAAAAAGAGTTAAAAGAGCGTTAAAACGTCGAAATATCTCCAACTGAAGGGAAATTACAGTCAGTTTACGCCATAATCGACGAATGATCGCGTTTTGCTGTAACGTGGGCGAGTGTCGACGATGTATCTTGCGAGGAATCCAATTTCCGTGTAAAATGGAGTAAAAAGAGCGTTTAAACGTCGAAATATCTCCAACGGGAAGAAAATTACAGACATGTTTCGTTAAAGTCGACGAAAGATCGCGATTTGCGAGATATTGCGAGTGGTTTCGCAGCTAAGCAGGACGTGCACTAGTTTCGGAGTGTGAAACTGTGTGAATGGAGCATTTAAACTTCGAAATATCTGCAACGGGTGGGAAATTTCAGTCATTTTTCGTCAAGAAACGACGAAATATCGCGTTTTGCGAGAAACTGAGCTTGTTTTGACGCTGGAAACAGCGTGCACTGCGTTTGGCTTGTCAAAAGGATACAAAGAGCGTTTATACGTCGAAATATCTCCAACGGGAGGGAAATTTCAATAATTTTTCGTCATGAAACGACGAAAGATCGTATTTTGCGAGAAACTGAGCTTGTTTTGACGCTCGAAACAGCGAGCACTGCGTTTGGGTTGTCAAAAAGAGTTAAAAGAGCGTTTAAACGTCGAAATATCTGCAACGGAAGGGAAATTACAGTCAGTTTACGCCATAATCGACGAATGATCGCGTTTTGCTGTAACGTGGGTGAGTGTCGACGATGTATCCTGTGAGGAATCCAATTTCCGTGTAAAATGGAGTAAAAAGAGCGTTTAAACGTCGAAATATCTCCAGCGGAAAGGAAATTACAGTCTGTTTACTCCATAATCGACCAATGATCGCGTTTAGCGGAAGCGTAGGATAGTTTCGACGATGAGTGTGGTGTGCACTACATTCTGCGCATGAGGTGGAGTGAATAGAGCGCTTAAACGTCGAAATATCGCCAACAGGACGGAAATGACAGTCATTTTTCGCGCAAGTATATGCGGAGAGATGCATTTTGCGAGTGGTTGAGTTAATTTCGGCGATGAATGTGGCGTGCACAACATTCTGCGCGTGAGACGGAGTGAAAAGAGCGTTTATACGTCGGAATATCTCCAGCGGAAATGAAATTATAGTCAGTTTACGCCAAAATCGGCGAATGATCGCGTTTTGCTGTAGCGTGGGTTAGTATCGACGATGATTGTCGCGTGCACTACATTCTGCGCGTGAGGTGGATTGAAAAGAGCGTTTAAACGCCGAAATATCTCCAACGCAAAAGAAATTAGAGTCAGTTTACGCAAAATCGACGAATGATCGCGTTTTACGAATGGTTGAGTTAGTTTCGACGATGTATCTTGTGAGGACTATATTGTGCGTGTAAAATGGAGTGAAAATTGCGTTTACACGTCGAAATATCTCCAACGGAAGGGAAATTACAGTCAGTTTACGCCATAATCGACGAATGATCGCGTTTTGCTGTAACGTGGGTTAGTGTCGACGCTGTATCTTGTGAGCACTATATTCTGCGGGTAAAATAGAGTGAGTAGAGCGTTTAAATGTCGAAATATCTCCAACGGAATGGAAATTACAGTCAGTTTACGCCATAATCGACGAATGATCGCGTTTTGCTGTAACGTGGGTGAGTGTCGTCAATGTATCTTGTGAGGAATCCAATTTCCGTGTAAAATGGAGTAAAAGGAGCGTTTAAACGACGAAATATCTCCAACGGAACAGAAATTACAGTCAGTTTACGCCAAAATCGACTAATGATCGCGTTTTGCGGCAGCGTTGGTTAATTTCGACGATGAATGCTGCATGCTCTACGTTCTGCGCGTGAGGTGGATTGAAAAGAGCGTTTAAAGCCCGAAATATCTCCAACGGAAAGCAAATTACCGTCAGATCTTCGCCAAAATCGACGAATGATCACGTTTTACGAGTGGTTGTGTTAGTTTCGACGATGTATCTTGTGAGGACTATATTGTGCGTGTAAAATGGAGTGAAAAGAGCGTTTAAACGTCGAAATATCTGCAACGGGTGGGAAATTTCAGTCATTTTTCGTCGAGAAACGACGCAAGATCGTATTTTGCGAGAAACTGAGCTTGTTTTGACGCTGGAAACAGCGTGCACTGCGTTTGGCTTGTCAAAAGGATTTAAAGGAGCGTTTAAACGTCGAAATATCTCCAACGGGAGGGAAATTTCAGTAATTTTTCGTCAAGAAACGACGCAAGATCGTATTTTGCGAGAAACTGAGCTTGTTTTGACGCTGGAAACAGCGAGCACTGCGTTTGGGTTGTCAAAAAGAGTTAAAAGAGCGTTTAAACGTCGAAATATCTCCAACGGAAGGGAAATTACAGTCAGTTTACGCCATAATCGAAGAATGATCGCGTTTTGCTGTAACGTGGGTGAGTGTCGTCGATGTATCTTGTGAGGAATCCAATTTCCGTGTAAAATGGAGTAAAAAGAGCGTTTAAACGTCGAAACATCTCCAGCGGAAAGGAAATTACCGTCAGATCTTCACCAAAATCGAAGAATGATCACGTTTTACGAGTGGTTGTGTTAGTTTCGACGATGTATGTTGTGAGGACTATATTGTGCGTGTAAAATGGAGTGAAAAGAGCGTTTAAACGTCTTCATATTTGCAACGGGTTGGAAATTTCAGTGATTCTTCCTCAAGAAACGACGAAATATCGCGTTTTGCGAGATACTGAGCTTGTTTTGACGCTGGAAACAGCGTGCACTGCGTTTGGCTTGTCAAAAAGAGTTAAAAGAGCGTTTAAACGTCGAAATATCTGCAACGGGAGGGAAATTTCAGTAATTTTTCGTCAAGAAACGACGAGAGATCGTATTTTGCGAGAAATTGA
Source organism: Bombus dahlbomii (assembly GCA_037178635.1). Lineage (NCBI taxonomy): Eukaryota > Metazoa > Arthropoda > Insecta > Hymenoptera > Apidae > Bombus > Bombus dahlbomii. Next base: position 4,929,631 of record CM074117.1, read on the forward strand.
GCTTGTTTTGACGCTGGAAACAGCGAGCACTGCGTTTGGGTTGTCAAAAAGAGTAAAAAGAGCGTTAAAACGTCGAAATATCTGTAACGGGAGGGAAATTTCAGTAATTTTTCGTCAAGAAAAGACGAAAGATCGTATTTTGCGAGAAACTGAGCATGTTTTGACGCTGGAAACAGCGAGCACTGCGATTGGGTTGTCAAAAAGAGTTAAAAGAGCGTTAAAACGTCGAAATATCTCCAACTGAAGGGAAATTACAGTCAGTTTACGCCATAATCGACGAATGATCGCGTTTTGCTGTAACGTGGGCGAGTGTCGACGATGTATCTTGCGAGGAATCCAATTTCCGTGTAAAATGGAGTAAAAAGAGCGTTTAAACGTCGACATATCTCCAACGGGAAGAAAATTACAGACATGTTTCGTTAAAGTCGACGAAAGATCGCGATTTGCGAGATATTGCGAGTGGTTTCGCAGCTAAGCAGGACGTGCACTAGTTTCGGAGTGTGAAACTGTGTGAATGGAGCATTTAAACTTCGAAATATCTGCAACGGGTGGGAAATTTCAGTCATTTTTCGTCAAGAAACGACGAAATATCGCGTTTTGCGAGAAACTGAGCTTGTTTTGACGCTGGAAACAGCGTGCACTGCGTTTGGCTTGTCAAAAGGATACAAAGAGCGTTTATACGTCGAAATATCTCCAACGGGAGGGAAATTTCAATAATTTTTCGTCATGAAACGACGAAAGATCGTATTTTGCGAGAAACTGAGCTTGTTTTGACGCTCGAAACAGCGAGCACTGCGTTTGGGTTGTCAAAAAGAGTTAAAAGAGCGTTTAAACGTCGAAATATCTGCAACGGAAGGGAAATTACAGTCAGTTTACGCCATAATCGACGAATGATCGCGTTTTGCTGTAACGTGGGTGAGTGTCGACGATGTATCCTGTGAGGAATCCAATTTCCGTGTAAAATGGAGTAAAAAGAGCGTTTAAACGTCGAAATATCTCCAGCGGAAAGGAAATTACAGTCTGTTTACTCCATAATCGACCAATGATCGCGTTTAGCGGAAGCGTAGGATAGTTTCGACGATGAGTGTGGTGTGCACTACATTCTGCGCATGAGGTGGAGTGAATAGAGCGCTTAAACGTCGAAATATCGCCAACAGGACGGAAATGACAGTCATTTTTCGCGCAAGTATATGCGGAGAGATGCATTTTGCGAGTGGTTGAGTTAATTTCGGCGATGAATGTGGCGTGCACAACATTCTGCGCGTGAGACGGAGTGAAAAGAGCGTTTATACGTCGGAATATCTCCAGCGGAAATGAAATTATAGTCAGTTTACGCCAAAATCGGCGAATGATCGCGTTTTGCTGTAACGTGGGTGAGTGTCGTCAATGTATCTTGTGAGGAATCCAATTTCCGTGTAAAATGGAGTAAAAGGAGCGTTTAAACGACGAAATATCTCCAACGGAACAGAAATTACAGTCAGTTTACGCCAAAATCGACTAATGATCGCGTTTTGCGGCAGCGTTGGTTAATTTCGACGATGAATGCTGCATGCTCTACGTTCTGCGCGTGAGGTGGATTGAAAAGAGCGTTTAAAGCCCGAAATATCTCCAACGGAAAGCAAATTACCGTCAGATCTTCGCCAAAATCGACGAATGATCACGTTTTACGAGTGGTTGTGTTAGTTTCGACGATGTATCTTGTGAGGACTATATTGTGCGTGTAAAATGGAGTGAAAAGAGCGTTTAAACGTCGAAATATCTGCAACGGGTGGGAAATTTCAGTCATTTTTCGTCGAGAAACGACGCAAGATCGTATTTTGCGAGAAACTGAGCTTGTTTTGACGCTGGAAACAGCGTGCACTGCGTTTGGCTTGTCAAAAGGATTTAAAGGAGCGTTTAAACGTCGAAATATCTCCAACGGGAGGGAAATTTCAGTAATTTTTCGTCAAGAAACGACGCAAGATCGTATTTTGAGAGAAACTGAGCTTGTTTTGACGCTGGAAACAGCGAGCACTGCGTTTGGGTTGTCAAAAAGAGTTAAAAGAGCGTTTAAACGTCGAAATATCTCCAACGGAAGGGAAATTACAGTCAGTTTACGCCATAATCGAAGAATGATCGCGTTTTGCTGTAACGTGGGTGAGTGTCGTCGATGTATCTTGTGAGGAATCCAATTTCCGTGTAAAATGGAGTAAAAAGAGCGTTTAAACGTCGAAACATCTCCAGCGGAAAGGAAATTACCGTCAGATCTTCACCAAAATCGAAGAATGATCACGTTTTACGAGTGGTTGTGTTAGTTTCGACGATGTATGTTGTGAGGACTATATTGTGCGTGTAAAATGGAGTGAAAAGAGCGTTTAAACGTCTTCATATTTGCAACGGGTTGGAAATTTCAGTGATTCTTCCTCAAGAAACGACGAAATATCGCGTTTTGCGAGATACTGAGCTTGTTTTGACGCTGGAAACAGCGTGCACTGCGTTTGGCTTGTCAAAAAGAGTTAAAAGAGCGTTTAAACGTCGAAATATCTGCAACGGGAGGGAAATTTCAGTAATTTTTCGTCAAGAAACGACGAGAGATCGTATTTTGCGAGAAATTGAGCTTGTTTTGACGCTGGAAACAGCGAGCACTGCGTTTGGCTTGTCAAAAAGAGTTAAAAGAGCGTTTAAACGTCGAAATATCTGCAACGGGAGGGAAATTTCAGTAATTTTTCGTCAAGAAACGACGAGAGATCGTATTTTGCGAGAAATTGAGCTTGTTTTGACGCTGGAAACAGCGAGCACTGCGTTTGGGTTGTCAAAAAGAGTAAAAAGAGCGTTAAAACGTCGAAATATCTGTAACGGGAGGGAAATTTCAGTAATTTTTCGTCAAGAAAAGACGAAAGATCGTATTTTGCGAGAAACTGAGCTTGTTTTGACGCTGGAAACAGCGAGCACTGCGATTGGGTTGTCAAAAAGAGTTAAAAGAGCGTTAAAACGTCGAAATATCTCCAACTGAAGGGAAATTACAGTCAGTTTACGCCATAATCGACGAATGATCGCGTTTTGCTGTAACGTGGGCGAGTGTCGACGATGTATCTTGCGAGGAATCCAATTTCCGTGTAAAATGGAGTAAAAAGAGCGTTTAAACGTCGAAATATCTCCAACGGGAAGAAAATTACAGACATGTTTCGTTAAAGTCGACGAAAGATCGCGATTTGCGAGATATTGCGAGTGGTTTCGCAGCTAAGCAGGACGTGCACTAGTTTCGGAGTGTGAAACTGTGTGAATGGAGCATTTAAACTTCGAAATATCTGCAACGGGTGGGAAATTTCAGTCATTTTTCGTCAAGAAACGACGAAATATCGCGTTTTGCGAGAAACTGAGCTTGTTTTGACGCTGGAAACAGCGTGCACTGCGTTTGGCTTGTCAAAAGGATACAAAGAGCGTTTATACGTCGAAATATCTCCAACGGGAGGGAAATTTCAATAATTTTTCGTCATGAAACGACGAAAGATCGTATTTTGCGAGAAACTGAGCTTGTTTTGACGCTCGAAACAGCGAGCACTGCGTTTGGGTTGTCAAAAAGAGTTAAAAGAGCGTTTAAACGTCGAAATATCTGCAACGGAAGGGAAATTACAGTCAGTTTACGCCATAATCGACGAATGATCGCGTTTTGCTGTAACGTGGGTGAGTGTCGACGATGTATCCTGTGAGGAATCCAATTTCCGTGTAAAATGGAGTAAAAAGAGCGTTTAAACGTCGAAATATCTCCAGCGGAAAGGAAATTACAGTCTGTTTACTCCATAATCGACCAATGATCGCGTTTAGCGGAAGCGTAGGATAGTTTCGACGATGAGTGTGGTGTGCACTACATTCTGCGCATGAGGTGGAGTGAATAGAGCGCTTAAACGTCGAAATATCGCCAACAGGACGGAAATGACAGTCATTTTTCGCGCAAGTATATGCGGAGAGATGCATTTTGCGAGTGGTTGAGTTAATTTCGGCGATGAATGTGGCGTGCACAACATTCTGCGCGTGAGACGGAGTGAAAAGAGCGTTTATACGTCGGAATATCTCCAGCGGAAATGAAATTATAGTCAGTTTACGCCAAAATCGGCGAATGATCGCGTTTTGCTGTAGCGTGGGTTAGTATCGACGATGATTGTCGCGTGCACTACATTCTGCGCGTGAGGTGGATTGAAAAGAGCGTTTAAACGCCGAAATATCTCCAACGCAAAAGAAATTAGAGTCAGTTTACGCAAAATCGACGAATGATCGCGTTTTACGAATGGTTGAGTTAGTTTCGACGATGTATCTTGTGAGGACTATATTGTGCGTGTAAAATGGAGTGAAAATTGCGTTTACACGTCGAAATATCTCCAACGGAAGGGAAATTACAGTCAGTTTACGCCATAATCGACGAATGATCGCGTTTTGCTGTAACGTGGGTTAGTGTCGACGCTGTATCTTGTGAGCACTATATTCTGCGGGTAAAATAGAGTGAGTAGAGCGTTTAAATGTCGAAATATCTCCAACGGAATGGAAATTACAGTCAGTTTACGCCATAATCGACGAATGATCGCGTTTTGCTGTAACGTGGGTGAGTGTCGTCAATGTATCTTGTGAGGAATCCAATTTCCGTGTAAAATGGAGTAAAAGGAGCGTTTAAACGACGAAATATCTCCAACGGAACAGAAATTACAGTCAGTTTACGCCAAAATCGACTAATGATCGCGTTTTGCGGCAGCGTTGGTTAATTTCGACGATGAATGCTGCATGCTCTACGTTCTGCGCGTGAGGTGGATTGAAAAGAGCGTTTAAAGCCCGAAATATCTCCAACGGAAAGCAAATTACCGTCAGATCTTCGCCAAAATCGACGAATGATCACGTTTTACGAGTGGTTGTGTTAGTTTCGACGATGTATCTTGTGAGGACTATATTGTGCGTGTAAAATGGAGTGAAAAGAGCGTTTAAACGTCGAAATATCTGCAACGGGTGGGAAATTTCAGTCATTTTTCGTCGAGAAACGACGCAAGATCGTATTTTGCGAGAAACTGAGCTTGTTTTGACGCTGGAAACAGCGTGCACTGCGTTTGGCTTGTGAAAAGGATTTAAAGGAGCGTTTAAACGTCGAAATATCTCCAACGGGAGGGAAATTTCAGTAATTTTTCGTCAAGAAACGACGCAAGATCGTATTTTGCGAGAAACTGAGCTTGTTTTGACGCTGGAAACAGCGAGCACTGCGTTTGGGTTGTCAAAAAGAGTTAAAAGAGCGTTTAAACGTCGAAATATCTCCAACGGAAGGGAAATTACAGTCAGTTTACGCCATAATCGAAGAATGATCGCGTTTTGCTGTAACGTGGGTGAGTGTCGTCGATGTATCTTGTGAGGAATCCAATTTCCGTGTAAAATGGAGTAAAAAGAGCGTTTAAACGTCGAAACATCTCCAGCGGAAAGGAAATTACCGTCAGATCTTCACCAAAATCGAAGAATGATCACGTTTTACGAGTGGTTGTGTTAGTTTCGACGATGTATGTTGTGAGGACTATATTGTGCGTGTAAAATGGAGTGAAAAGAGCGTTTAAACGTCTTCATATTTGCAACGGGTTGGAAATTTCAGTGATTCTTCCTCAAGAAACGACGAAATATCGCGTTTTGCGAGATACTGAGCTTGTTTTGACGCTGGAAACAGCGTGCACTGCGTTTGGCTTGTCAAAAAGAGTTAAAAGAGCGTTTAAACGTCGAAATATCTGCAACGGGAGGGAAATTTCAGTAATTTTTCGTCAAGAAACGACGAGAGATCGTATTTTGCGAGAAATTGAGCTTGTTTTGACGCTGGAAACAGCGAGCACTGCGTTTGGGTTGTCAAAAAGAGTAAAAACAGCGTTAAAACGTCGAAATATCTGTAACGGGAGGGAAATTTCAGTAATTTTTCGTCAAGAAAAGACGAAAGATCGTATTTTGCGAGAAACTGAGCTTGTTTTGACGCTGGAAACAGCGAGCACTGCGATTGGGTTGTCAAAAAGAGTTAAAAGAGCGTTAAAACGTCGAAATATCTCCAACTGAAGGGAAATTACAGTCAGTTTACGCCATAATCGACGAATGATCGCGTTTTGCTGTAACGTGGGCGAGTGTCGACGATGTATCTTGCGAGGAATCCAATTTCCGTGTAAAATGGAGTAAAAAGAGCGTTTAAACGTCGAAATATCTCCAACGGGAAGAAAATTACAGACATGTTTCGTTAAAGTCGACGAAAGATCGCGATTTGCGAGATATTGCGAGTGGTTTCGCAGCTAAGCAGGACGTGCACTAGTTTCGGAGTGTGAAACTGTGTGAATGGAGCATTTAAACTTCGAAATATCTGCAACGGGTGGGAAATTTCAGTCATTTTTCGTCAAGAAACGACAGAATATCGCGTTTTGCGAGAAACTGAGCTTGTTTTGACGCTGGAAACAGCGTGCACTGCGTTTGGCTTGTCAAAAGGATACAAAGAGCGTTTATACGTCGAAATATCTCCAACGGGAGGGAAATTTCAATAATTTTTCGTCATGAAACGACGAAAGATCGTATTTTGCGAGAAACTGAGCTTGTTTTGACGCTCGAAACAGCGAGCACTGCGTTTGGGTTGTCAAAAAGAGTTAAAAGAGCGTTTAAACGTCGAAATATCTGCAACGGAAGGGAAATTACAGTCAGTTTACGCCATAATCGACGAATGATCGCGTTTTGCTGTAACGTGGGTGAGTGTCGACGATGTATCCTGTGAGGAATCCAATTTCCGTGTAAAATGGAGTAAAAAGAGCGTTTAAACGTCGAAATATCTCCAGCGGAAAGGAAATTACAGTCTGTTTACTCCATAATCGACCAATGATCGCGTTTAGCGGAAGCGTAGGATAGTTTCGACGATGAGTGTGGTGTGCACTACATTCTGCGCATGAGGTGGAGTGAATAGAGCGCTTAAACGTCGAAATATCGCCAACAGGACGGAAATGACAGTCATTTTTCGCGCAAGTATATGCGGAGAGATGCATTTTGCGAGTGGTTGAGTTAATTTCGGCGATGAATGTGGCGTGCACAACATTCTGCGCGTGAGACGGAGTGAAAAGAGCGTTTATACGTCGGAATATCTCCAGCGGAAATGAAATTATAGTCAGTTTACGCCAAAATCGGCGAATGATCGCGTTTTGCTGTAGCGTGGGTTAGTATCGACGATGATTGTCGCGTGCACTACATTCTGCGCGTGAGGTGGATTGAAAAGAGCGTTTAAACGCCGAAATATCTCCAACGCAAAAGAAATTAGAGTCAGTTTACGCAAAATCGACGAATGATCGCGTTTTACGAATGGTTGAGTTAGTTTCGACGATGTATCTTGTGAGGACTATATTGTGCGTGTAAAATGGAGTGAAAATTGCGTTTACACGTCGAAATATCTCCAACGGAAGGGAAATTACAGTCAGTTTACGGCATAATCGACGAATGATCGCGTTTTGCTGTAACGTGGGTTAGTGTCGACGCTGTATCTTGTGAGCACTATATTCTGCGGGTAAAATAGAGTGAGTAGAGCGTTTAAATGTCGAAATATCTCCAACGGAATGGAAATTACAGTCAGTTTACGCCATAATCGACGAATGATCGCGTTTTGCTGTAACGTGGGTGAGTGTCGTCAATGTATCTTGTGAGGAATCCAATTTCCGTGTAAAATGGAGTAAAAGGAGCGTTTAAACGACGAAATATCTCCAACGGAACAGAAATTACAGTCAGTTTACGCCAAAATCGACTAATGATCGCGTTTTGCGGCAGCGTTGGTTAATTTCGACGATGAATGCTGCATGCTCTACGTTCTGCGCGTGAGGTGGATTGAAAAGAGCGTTTAAAGCCCGAAATATCTCCAACGGAAAGCAAATTACCGTCAGATCTTCGCCAAAATCGACGAATGATCACGTTTTACGAGTGGTTGTGTTAGTTTCGACGATGTATCTTGTGAGGACTATATTGTGCGTGTAAAATGGAGTGAAAAGAGCGTTTAAACGTCGAAATATCTGCAACGGGTGGGAAATTTCAGTCATTTTTCGTCGAGAAACGACGCAAGATCGTATTTTGCGAGGAACTGAGCTTGTTTTGACGCTGGAAACAGCGTGCACTGCGTTTGGCTTGTCAAAAGGATTTAAAGGAGCGTTTAAACGTCGAAATATCTCCAACGGGAGGGAAATTTCAGTAATTTTTCGTCAAGAAACGACGCAAGATCGTATTTTGCGAGAAACTGAGCTTGTTTTGACGCTGGAAACAGCGAGCACTGCGTTTGGGTTGTCAAAAAGAGTTAAAAGAGCGTTTAAACGTCGAAATATCTCCAACGGAAGGGAAATTACAGTCAGTTTACGCCATAATCGAAGAATGATCGCGTTTTGCTGTAACGTGGGTGAGTGTCGTCGATGTATCTTGTGAGGAATCCAATTTCCGTGTAAAATGGAGTAAAAAGAGCGTTTAAACGTCGAAACATCTCCAGCGGAAAGGAAATTACCGTCAGATCTTCACCAAAATCGAAGAATGATCACGTTTTACGAGTGGTTGTGTTAGTTTCGACGATGTATGTTGTGAGGACTATATTGTGCGTGTAAAATGGAGTGAAAAGAGCGTTTAAACGTCTTCATATTTGCAACGGGTTGGAAATTTCAGTGATTCTTCCTCAAGAAACGACGAAATATCGCGTTTTGCGAGAAATTGAGCTTGTTTTGACGCTGGAAACAGCGAGCACTGCGTTTGGGTTGTCAAAAAGAGTAAAAAGAGCGTTAAAACGTCGAAATATCTGTAACGGGAGGGAAATTTCAGTAATTTTTCGTCAAGAAAAGACGAAAGATCGTATTTTGCGAGAAACTGAGCTTGTTTTGACGCTGGAAACAGCGAGCACTGCGATTGGGTTGTCAAAAAGAGTTAAAAGAGCGTTAAAACGTCGAAATATCTCCAACTGAAGGGAAATTACAGTCAGTTTACGCCATAATCGACGAATGATCGCGTTTTGCTGTAACGTGGGCGAGTGTCGACGATGTATCTTGCGAGGAATCCAATTTCCGTGTAAAATGGAGTAAAAAGAGCGTTTAAACGTCGAAATATCTCCAACGGGAAGAAAATTACAGACATGTTTCGTTAAAGTCGACGAAAGATCGCGATTTGCGAGATATTGCGAGTGGTTTCGCAGCTAAGCAGGACGTGCACTAGTTTCGGAGTGTGAAACTGTGTGAATGGAGCATTTAAACTTCGAAATATCTGCAACGGGTGGGAAATTTCAGTCATTTTTCGTCAAGAAACGACGAAATATCGCGTTTTGCGAGAAACTGAGCTTGTTTTGACGCTGGAAACAGCGTGCACTGCGTTTGGCTTGTCAAAAGGATACAAAGAGCGTTTATACGTCGAAATATCTCCAACGGGAGGGAAATTTCAATAATTTTTCGTCATGAAACGACGAAAGATCGTATTTTGCGAGAAACTGAGCTTGTTTTGACGCTCGAAACAGCGAGCACTGCGTTTGGGTTGTCAAAAAGAGTTAAAAGAGCGTTTAAACGTCGAAATATCTGCAACGGAAGGGAAATTACAGTCAGTTTACGCCATAATCGACGAATGATCGCGTTTTGCTGTAACGTGGGTGAGTGTCGACGATGTATCCTGTGAAGAATCCAATTTCCGTGTAAAATGGAGTAAAAAGAGCGTTTAAACGTCGAAATATCTCCAGCGGAAAGGAAATTACAGTCTGTTTACTCCATAATCGACCAATGATCGCGTTTAGCGGAAGCGTAGGATAGTTTCGACGATGAGTGTGGTGTGCACTACATTCTGCGCATGAGGTGGAGTGAATAGAGCGCTTAAACGTCGAAATATCGCCAACAGGACGGAAATGACAGTCATTTTTCGCGCAAGTATATGCGGAGAGATGCATTTTGCGAGTGGTTGAGTTAATTTCGGCGATGAATGTGGCGTGCACAACATTCTGCGCGTGAGACGGAGTGAAAAGAGCGTTTATACGTCGGAATATCTCCAGCGGAAATGAAATTATAGTCAGTTTACGCCAAAATCGGCGAATGATCGCGTTTTGCTGTAGCGTGGGTTAGTATCGACGATGATTGTCGCGTGCACTACATTCTGCGCGTGAGGTGGATTGAAAAGAGCGTTTAAACGCCGAAATATCTCCAACGCAAAAGAAATTAGAGTCAGTTTACGCAAAATCGACGAATGATCGCGTTTTACGAATGGTTGAGTTAGTTTCGACGATGTATCTTGTGAGGACTATATTGTGCGTGTAAAATGGAGTGAAAATTGCGTTTACACGTCGAAATATCTGCAACGGGTGGGAAATTTCAGTCATTTTTCGTCGAGAAACGACGCAAGATCGTATTTTGCGAGGAACTGAGCTTGTTTTGACGCTGGAAACAGCGAGCACTGCGTTTGGGTTGTCAAAAAGAGTTAAAAGAGCGTTTAAACGTCGAAATATCTCCAACGGAAGGGAAATTACAGTCAGTTTACGCCATAATCGAAGAATGATCGCGTTTTGCTGTAACGTGGGTGAGTGTCGTCGATGTATCTTGTGAGGAATCCAATTTCCGTGTAAAATGGAGTAAAAAGAGCGTTTAAACGTCGAAACATCTCCAGCGGAAAGGAAATTACCGTCAGATCTTCACCAAAATCGAAGAATGATCACGTTTTACGAGTGGTTGTGTTAGTTTCGACGATGTATGTTGTGAGGACTATATTGTGCGTGTAAAATGGAGTGAAAAGAGCGTTTAAACGTCTTCATATTTGCAACGGGTTGGAAATTTCAGTGATTCTTCCTCAAGAAACGACGAAATATCGCGTTTTGCGAGAAATTGAGCTTGTTTTGACGCAGGAAACAGCGAGCACTGCGTTTGGGTTGTCAAAAAGAGTAAAAAGAGCGTTAAAACGTCGAAATATCTGTAACGGGAGGGAAATTTCAGTAATTTTTCGTCAAGAAAAGACGAAAGATCGTATTTTGCGAGAAACTGAGCTTGTTTTGACGCTGGAAACAGCGAGCACTGCGATTGGGTTGTCAAAAAGAGTTAAAAGAGCGTTAAAACGTCGAACTATCTCCAACTGAAGGGAAATTACAGTCAGTTTACGCCATAATCGACGAATGATCGCGTTTTGCTGTAACGTGGGCGAGTGTCGACGATGTATCTTGCGAGGAATCCAATTTCCGTGTAAAATGGAGTAAAAAGAGCGTTTAAACGTCGAAATATCTCCAACGGGAAGAAAATTACAGACATGTTTCGTTAAAGTCGACGAAAGATCGCGATTTGCGAGATATTGCGAGTGGTTTCGCAGCTAAGCAGGACGTGCACTAGTTTCGGAGTGTGAAACTGTGTGAATGGAGCATTTAAACTTCGAAATATCTGCAACGGGTGGGAAATTTCAGTCATTTTTCGTCAAGAAACGACGAAATATCGCGTTTTGCGAGAAACTGAGCTTGTTTTGACGCTGGAAACAGCGTGCACTGCGTTTGGCTTGTCAAACGGATACAAAGAGCGTTTATACGTCGAAATATCTCCAACGGGAGGGAAATTTCAATAATTTTTCGTCATGAAACGACGAAAGATCGTATTTTGCGAGAAACTGAGCTTGTTTTGACGCTCGAAACAGCGAGCACTGCGTTTGGGTTGTCAAAAAGAGTTAAAAGAGCGTTTAAACGTCGAAATATCTGCAACGGAAGGGAAATTACAGTCAGTTTACGCCATAATCGACGAATGATCGCGTTTTGCTGTAACGTGGGTGAGTGTCGACGATGTATCCTGTGAAGAATCCAATTTCCGTGTAAAATGGAGTAAAAAGAGCGTTTAAACGTCGAAATATCTCCAGCGGAAAGGAAATTACAGTCTGTTTACTCCATAATCGACCAATGATCGCGTTTAGCGGAAGCGTAGGATAGTTTCGACGATGAGTGTGGTGTGCACTACATTCTGCGCATGAGGTGGAGTGAATAGAGCGCTTAAACGTCGAAATATCGCCAACAGGACGGAAATGACAGTCATTTTTCGCGCAAGTATATGCGGAGAGATGCATTTTGCGAGTGGTTGAGTTAATTTCGGCGATGAATGTGGCGTGCACAACATTCTGCGCGTGAGACGGAGTGAAAAGAGCGTTTATACGTCGGAATATCTCCAGCGGAAATGAAATTATAGTCAGTTTACGCCAAAATCGGCGAATGATCGCGTTTTGCTGTAGCGTGGGTTAGTATCGACGATGATTGTCGCGTGCACTACATTCTGCGCGTGAGGTGGATTGAAAAGAGCGTTTAAACGCCGAAATATCTCCAACGCAAAAGAAATTAGAGTCAGTTTACGCAAAATCGACGAATGATCGCGTTTTACGAATGGTTGAGTTAGTTTCGACGATGTATCTTGTGAGGACTATATTGTGCGTGTAAAATGGAGTGAAAATTGCGTTTACACGTCGAAATATCTGCAACGGGTGGGAAATTTCAGTCATTTTTCGTCGAGAAACGACGCAAGATCGTATTTTGCGAGGAACTGAGCTTGTTTTGACGCTGGAAACAGCGAGCACTGCGTTTGGGTTGTCAAAAAGAGTTAAAAGAGCGTTTAAACGTCGAAATATCTCCAACGGAAGGGAAATTACAGTCAGTTTACGCCATAATCGAAGAATGATCGCGTTTTGCTGTAACGTGGGTGAGTGTCGTCGATGTATCTTGTGAGGAATCCAATTTCCGTGTAAAATGGAGTAAAAAGAGCGTTTAAACGTCGAAACATCTCCAGCGGAAAGGAAATTACCGTCAGATCTTCACCAAAATCGAAGAATGATCACGTTTTACGAGTGGTTGTGTTAGTTTCGACGATGTATGTTGTGAGGACTATATTGTGCGTGTAAAATGGAGTGAAAAGAGCGTTTAAACGTCTTCATATTTGCAACGGGTTGGAAATTTCAGTGATTCTTCCTCAAGAAACGACGAAATATCGCGTTTTGCGAGAAATTGAGCTTGTTTTGACGCAGGAAACAGCGAGCACTGCGTTTGGGTTGTCAAAAAGAGTAAAAAGAGCGTTAAAACGTCGAAATATCTGTAACGGGAGGGAAATTTCAGTAATTTTTCGTCAAGAAAAGACGAAAGATCGTATTTTGCGAGAAACTGAGCTTGTTTTGACGCTGGAAACAGCGAGCACTGCGTTTGGCTTGTCAAAAGGATACAAAGAGCGTTTATACGTCGAAATATCTCCAACGGGAGGGAAATTTCAATAATTTTTCGTCATGAAACGACGAAAGATCGTATTTTGCGAGAAACTGAGCTTGTTTTGACGCTCGAAACAGCGAGCACTGCGTTTGGGTTGTCAAAAAGAGTTAAAAGAGCGTTTAAACGTCGAAATATCTGCAACGGAAGGGAAATTACAGTCAGTTTACGCCATAATCGACGAATGATCGCGTTTTGCTGTAACGTGGGTGAGTGTCGACGATGTATCCTGTGAGGAATCCAATTTCCGTGTAAAATGGAGTAAAAAGAGCGTTTAAACGTCGAAATATCTCCAGCGGAAAGGAAATTACAGTCTGTTTACTCCATAATCGACCAATGATCGCGTTTAGCGGAAGCGTAGGATAGTTTCGACGATGAGTGTGGTGTGCACTACATTCTGCGCATGAGGTGGAGTGAATAGAGCGCTTAAACGTCGAAATATCGCCAACAGGACGGAAATGACAGTCATTTTTCGCGCAAGTATATGCGGAGAGATGCATTTTGCGAGTGGTTGAGTTAATTTCGGCGATGAATGTGGCGTGTACAACATTCTGCGCGTGAGACGGAGTGAAAAGAGCGTTTATACGTCGGAATATCTCCAGCGGAAATGAAATTATAGTCAGTTTACGCCAAAATCGGCGAATGATCGCGTTTTGCTGTAGCGTGGGTTAGTATCGACGATGATTGTCGCGTGCACTACATTCTGCGCGTGAGGTGGATTGAAAAGAGCGTTTAAACGCCGAAATATCTCCAACGCAAAAGAAATTAGAGTCAGTTTACGCAAAATCGACGAATGATCGCGTTTTACGAATGGTTGAGTTAGTTTCGACGATGTATCTTGTGAGGACTATATTGTGCGTGTAAAATGGAGAGAAAATTGCGTTTACACGTCGAAATATCTCCAACGGAAGGGAAATTACAGTCAGTTTACGGCATAATCGACGAATGATCGCGTTTTGCTGTAACGTGGGTTAGTGTCGACGCTGTATCTTGTGAGCACTATATTCTGCGGGTAAAATAGAGTGAGTAGAGCGTTTAAATGTCGAAATATCTCCAACGGAATGGAAATTACAGTCAGTTTACGCCATAATCGACGAATGATCGCGTTTTGCTGTAACGTGGGTGAGTGTCGTCAATGTATCTTGTGAGGAATCCAATTTCCGTGTAAAATGGAGTAAAAGGAGCGTTTAAACGACGAAATATCTCCAACGGAACAGAAATTACAGTCAGTTTACGCCAAAATCGACTAATGATCGCGTTTTGCGGCAGCGTTGGTTAATTTCGACGATGAATGCTGCATGCTCTACGTTCTGCGCGTGAGGTGGATTGAAAAGAGCGTTTAAAGCCCGAAATATCTCCAACGGAAAGCAAATTACCGTCAGATCTTCGCCAAAATCGACGAATGATCACGTTTTACGAGTGGTTGTGTTAGTTTCGACGATGTATCTTGTGAGGACTATATTGTGCGTGTAAAATGGAGTGAAAAGAGCGTTTAAACGTCGAAATATCTGCAACGGGTGGGAAATTTCAGTCATTTTTCGTCGAGAAACGACGCAAGATCGTATTTTGCGAGAAACTGAGCTTGTTTTGACGCTGGAAACAGCGTGCACTGCGTTTGGCTTGTCAAAAGGATTTAAACGAGCGTTTAAACGTCGAAATATCTCCAACGGGAGGGAAATTTCAGTAATTTTTCGTCAAGAAACGACGCAAGATCGTATTTTGCGAGAAACTGAGCTTGTTTTGACGCTGGAAACAGCGAGCACTGCGTTTGGGTTGTCAAAAAGAGTTGAAAGAGCGTTTAAACGTCGAAATATCTCCAACGGAAGGGAAATTACAGTCAGTTTACGCCATAATCGAAGAATGATCGCGTTTTGCTGTAACGTGGGTGAGTGTCGTCGATGTATCTTGTGAGGAATCCAATTTCCGTGTAAAATGGAGTAAAAAGAGCGTTTAAACGTCGAAACATCTCCAGCGGAAAGGAAATTACCGTCAGATCTTCACCAAAATCGAAGAATGATCACGTTTTACGAGTGGTTGTGTTAGTTTCGACGATGTATGTTGTGAGGACTATATTGTGCGTGTAAAATGGAGTGAAAAGAGCGTTTAAACGTCTTCATATTTGCAACGGGTTGGAAATTTCAGTGATTCTTCCTCAAGAAACGACGAAATATCGCGTTTTGCGAGATACTGAGCTTGTTTTGACGCTGGAAACAGCGTGCACTGCGTTTGGCTTGTCAAAAAGAGTTAAAAGAGCGTTTAAACGTCGAAATATCTGCAACGGGAGGGAAATTTCAGTAATTTTTCGTCAAGAAACGACGAGAGATCGTATTTTGCGAGAAATTGAGCTTGTTTTGACGCTGGAAACAGCGAGCACTGCGTTTGGGTTGTCAAAAAGAGTAAAAAGAGCGTTAAAACGTCGAAATATCTGTAACGGGAGGGAAATTTCAGTAATTTTTCGTCAAGAAAAGACGAAAGATCGTATTTTGCGAGAAACTGAGCTTGTTTTGACGCTGGAAACAGCGAGCACTGCGATTGGGTTGTCAAAAAGAGTTAAAAGAGCGTTAAAACGTCGAAATATCTCCAACTGAAGGGAAATTACAGTCAGTTTACGCCATAATCGACGAATGATCGCGTTTTGCTGTAACGTGGGCGAGTGTCGACGATGTATCTTGCGAGGAATCCAATTTCCGTGTAAAATGGAGTAAAAAGAGCGTTTAAACGTCGAAATATCTCCAACGGAAAAGAAATTACAGACAGTTTACGCCAAAATCGACCAATGATCGCGTTTAGCGGGAGCGTAGGATAGTTTCGACGATGTATGTGCCGTGCACTACATTCTGCGCATGAGGTGGAGTGAATAGAGCGTTTCAACGTCGAAATATCTCGAACGGAAAGGAAATTACCGTCAGATCTTTGCAAAATCGTAGAATGATCACGTTTTACGAGTGGTTGTGTTACTTTCGACGATGTATCTTGAGAGAACTATATCGTGCGTGTAAAATGGAGTAAAAAGAGCGTTTAAACGTCGAAATATCTCCAACGGGAAGAAAATTACAGACATGTTTCGTTAAAGTCGACGAAAGATCGCGATTTGCGAGATATTGCGAGTGGTTTCGCAGCTAAGCAGGACGTGCACTAGTTTCGGAGTGTGAAACTGTGTGAATGGAGCATTTAAACTTCGAAATATCTGCAACGGGTGGGAAATTTCAGTCATTTTTCGTCAAGAAACGACGAAATATCGCGTTTTGCGAGAAACTGAGCTTGTTTTGACGCTGGAAACAGCGTGCACTGCGTTTGGCTTGTCAAAAGGATACAAAGAGCGTTTATACGTCGAAATATCTCCAACGGGAGGGAAATTTCAATAATTTTTCGTCATGAAACGACGAAAGATCGTATTTTGCGAGAAACTGAGCTTGTTTTGACGCTCGAAACAGCGAGCACTGCGTTTGGGTTGTCAAAAAGAGTTAAAAGAGCGTTTAAACGTCGAAATATCTGCAACGGAAGGGAAATTACAGTCAGTTTACGCCATAATCGACGAATGATCGCGTTTTGCTGTAACGTGGGTGAGTGTCGACGATGTATCCTGTGAGGAATCCAATTTCCGTGTAAAATGGAGTAAAAAGAGCGTTTAAACGTCGAAATATCTCCAGCGGAAAGGAAATTACAGTCTGTTTACTCCATAATCGACCAATGATCGCGTTTAGCGGAAGCGTAGGATAGTTTCGACGATGAGTGTGGTGTGCACTACATTCTGCGCATGAGGTGGAGTGAATAGAGCGCTTAAACGTCGAAATATCGCCAACAGGACGGAAATGACAGTCATTTTTCGCGCAAGTATATGCGGAGAGATGCATTTTGCGAGTGGTTGAGTTAATTTCGGCGATGAATGTGGCGTGCACAACATTCTGCGCGTGAGACGGAGTGAAAAGAGCGTTTATACGTCGGAATATCTCCAGCGGAAATGAAATTATAGTCAGTTTACGCCAAAATCGGCGAATGATCGCGTTTTGCTGTAGCGTGGGTTAGTATCGACGATGATTGTCGCGTGCACTACATTCTGCGCGTGAGGTGGATTGAAAAGAGCGTTTAAACGCCGAAATATCTCCAACGCAAAAGAAATTAGAGTCAGTTTACGCAAAATCGACGAATGATCGCGTTTTACGAATGGTTGAGTTAGTTTCGACGATGTATCTTGTGAGGACTATATTGTGCGTGTAAAATGGAGAGAAAATTGCGTTTACACGTCGAAATATCTCCAACGGAAGGGAAATTACAGTCAGTTTACGCCATAATCGACGAATGATCGCGTTTTGCTGTAACGTGGGTTAGTGTCGACGCTGTATCTTGTGAGCACTATATTCTGCGGGTAAAATAGAGTGAGTAGAGCGTTTAAATGTCGAAATATCTCCAACGGAATGGAAATTACAGTCAGTTTACGCCATAATCGACGAATGATCGCGTTTTGCTGTAACGTGGGTGAGTGTCGTCAATGTATCTTGTGAGGAATCCAATTTCCGTGTAAAATGGAGTAAAAGGAGCGTTTAAACGACGAAATATCTCCAACGGAACAGAAATTACAGTCAGTTTACGCCAAAATCGACTAATGATCGCGTTTTGCGGCAGCGTTGGTTAATTTCGACGATGAATGCTGCATGCTCTACGTTCTGCGCGTGAGGTGGATTGAAAAGAGCGTTTAAAGCCCGAAATATCTCCAACGGAAAGCAAATTACCGTCAGATCTTCGCCAAAATCGACGAATGATCACGTTTTACGAGTGGTTGTGTTAGTTTCGACGATGTATCTTGTGAGGACTATATTGTGCGTGTAAAATGGAGTGAAAAGAGCGTTTAAACGTCGAAATATCTGCAACGGGTGGGAAATTTCAGTCATTTTTCGTCGAGAAACGACGCAAGATCGTATTTTGCGAGAAACTGAGCTTGTTTTGACGCTGGAAACAGCGTGCACTGCGTTTGGCTTGTCAAAAGGATTTAAAGGAGCGTTTAAACGTCGAAATATCTCCAACGGGAGGGAAATTTCAGTAATTTTTCGTCAAGAAACGACGCAAGATCGTATTTTGCGAGAAACTGAGCTTGTTTTGACGCTGGAAACAGCGAGCACTGCGTTTGGGTTGTCAAAAAGAGTTAAAAGAGCGTTTAAACGTCGAAATATCTCCAACGGAAGGGAAATTACAGTCAGTTTACGCCATAATCGAAGAATGATCGCGTTTTGCTGTAACGTGGGTGAGTGTCGTCGATGTATCTTGTGAGGAATCCAATTTCCGTGTAAAATGGAGTAAAAAGAGCGTTTAAACGTCGAAACATCTCCAGCGGAAAGGAAATTACCGTCAGATCTTCACCAAAATCGAAGAATGATCACGTTTTACGAGTGGTTGTGTTAGTTTCGACGATGTATGTTGTGAGGACTATATTGTGCGTGTAAAATGGAGTGAAAAGAGCGTTTAAACGTCTTCATATTTGCAACGGGTTGGAAATTTCAGTGATTCTTCCTCAAGAAACGACGAAATATCGCGTTTTGCGAGATACTGAGCTTGTTTTGACGCTGGAAACAGCGTGCACTGCGTTTGGCTTGTCAAAAAGAGTTAAAAGAGCGTTTAAACGTCGAAATATCTGCAACGGGAGGGAAATTTCAGTAATTTTTCGTCAAGAAACGACGAGAGATCGTATTTTGCGAGAAATTGAGCTTGTTTTGACGCTGGAAACAGCGAGCACTGCGTTTGGGTTGTCAAAAAGAGTAAAAAGAGCGTTAAAACGTCGAAATATCTGTAACGGGAGGGAAATTTCAGTAATTTTTCGTCAAGAAAAGACGAAAGATCGTATTTTGCGAGAAACTGAGCTTGTTTTGACGCTGGAAACAGCGAGCACTGCGATTGGGTTGTCAAAAAGAGTTAAAAGAGCGTTAAAACGTCGAAATATCTCCAACTGAAGGGAAATTACAGTCAGTTTACGCCATAATCGACGAATGATCGCGTTTTGCTGTAACGTGGGCGAGTGTCGACGATGTATCTTGCGAGGAATCCAATTTCCGTGTAAAATGGAGTAAAAAGAGCGTTTAAACGTCGAAATATCTCCAACGGAAAAGAAATTACAGACAGTTTACGCCAAAATCGACCAATGATCGCGTTTAGCGGGAGCGTAGGATAGTTTCGACGATGTATGTGCCGTGCACTACATTCTGCGCATGAGGTGGAGTGAATAGAGCGTTTCAACGTCGAAATATCTCGAACGGAAAGGAAATTACCGTCAGATCTTTGCAAAATCGTAGAATGATCACGTTTTACGAGTGGTTGTGTTAGTTTCGACGATGTATCTTGTGCGGACTATATTGTGCGTGTAAAATGGAGTGAAAAGAGCGTTTAAACGTCGACATATTTGCAACGGGTTGGAAATTTCAGTGATTCTTCCTCAAGAAACGACGACATATCGCGTTTTGCGAGATACTGAGCTTGTTTTGACGCTGGAAACAGCGTGCACTGCGTTTGGCTTGTCAAAAAGAGTGAAAAGAGCGTTTAAACGTCGAAATATCTGCAACGGGAGGGAAATTTCAGTAATTTTTCGTCAAGAAACGACGAGAGATCGTATTTTGCGAGAAACTGAGCTTGTATTGACGCTGGAAACAGCGAGCACTGCGATTGGGTTGTCAAAAAGAGTTAAAAGAGCGTTAAAACGTCGAAATATCTCCAACTGAAGGGAAATTACAGTCAGTTTACGCCATAATCGACGAATGATCGCGTTTTGCTGTAACGTGGGCGAGTGTCGACGATGTATCTTGCGAGGAATCCAATTTCCGTGTAAAATGGAGTAAAAAGAGCGTTTATACGTCGAAATATCTCCAACGGAATGGAAATTACAGTCAGTTTACGCCATAAACGACGAATGATTGCGTTTTGCTGTAACGTGGGTGAGTTTCGTCGATGTATCTTGTGAGGAATCCAATTTCCGTGTAAAATGGAGTAAAAAGATCGTTTATACGACGAAATATCTCCAACGGAACAGAAATTACAGTCAGTTTACGCCAAAATCGACCAATGATCGCGTTTAGCGTTAGCGTAGGTTAGTTTCGACGATGAGTGTGGTGTGCACTACATTCTGCGCATGAGGTGGAGTGAATAGAGCGCTTAAACGTCGAAATATCTCCAACAGGACGGAAATTACAGTCATTTTTCGCGCAAGTATATGTGGAGAGATGCGTTTTGCGAGTGGTTGAGTTAATTTCGGCGATAAATGTGGCGTGCACAACATTCTGCCCGTGAGACGGAGTGAAATGAGCGTTTAAACGTCGAAATATCTCCAGCGGAAAAGAAATTATAGTCAGTTTACGCCACAATCGGAGAATGATCGCATTTTGCGGTTGCGTGGGTTAGTATCGACGATGAGTGTCGCGTAAACTACATTCTGCGCGTGAGGTGGAGTGAAAAGAGCGTTTAAACGTCGAAATATCTCCAACGGAACAGAAATTACAGTCAGTTTACGCCAAAATCGACCAATGATCGCGTTTAGCGTTAGCGTAGGTTAGTTTCGACGATGAATGTGGTGTGCACTACATTCTGCGCATGAGGTGGAGTGAATAGTGCGTTTAAGCGTCGAAATATCTCCAACGGAAATGAAATTACCATCAGATCTGCGCCAAAATCGACGAATGATCACGTTTTACGAGTGGTTGTGTTAGTTTCGACGATGTATCTTGAGAGAACTATATTGTGCGTGTAAAATGGAGTGAAAAGAGCGTTTAAACGTCGACATATTTGCAACGGGTTGGAAATTTCAGTGATTCTTCCTCAAGAAACGACGAAATATCGCGTTTTGCGAGATACTGAGCTTGTTTTGACGCTGGAAACAGCGTGCACTGCGTTTGGCTTGTCAAAAAGAGTTAAAAGAGCGTTTAAACGTCGAAATATCTGCAACGGGAGGGAAATTTCAGTAATTTTTCGTCAAGAAACGACGAGAGATCGTATTTTGCGAGAAATTGAGCTTGTTTTGACGCTGGAAACAGCGAGCACTGCGTTTGGGTTGTCAAAAAGAGTAAAAAGAGCGTTAAAACGTCGAAATATCTGTAACGGGAGGGAAATTTCAGTAATTTTTCGTCAAGAAAAGACGAAAGATCGTATTTTGCGAGAAACTGAGCTTGTTTTGACGCTGGAAACAGCGAGCACTGCGATTGGGTTGTCAAAAAGAGTTAAAAGAGCGTTAAAACGTCGAAATATCTCCAACTGAAGGGAAATTACAGTCAGTTTACGCCATAATCGACGAATGATCGCGTTTTGCTGTAACGTGGGCGAGTGTCGACGATGTATCTTGCGAGGAATCCAATTTCCGTGTAAAATGGAGTAAAAAGAGCGTTTAAACGTCGAAATATCTCCAACGGAAAAGAAATTACAGACAGTTTACGCCAAAATCGACCAATGATCGCGTTTAGCGGGAGCGTAGGATAGTTTCGACGATGTGTGTGCCGTGCACTACATTCTGCGCATGAGGTGGAGTGAATAGAGCGTTTCAACGTCGAAATATCTCGAACGGAAAGGAAATTACCGTCAGATCTTTGCAAAATCGTAGAATGATCACGTTTTACGAGTGGTTGTGTTACTTTCGACGATGTATCTTGAGAGAACTATATTGTGCGTGTAAAATGGAGTGAAAAGAGCGTTTAAACGTCGACATATTTGCAACGGGTTGGAAATTTCAGTGATTCTTCCTCAAGAAACGACGAAATATCGCGTTTTGCGAGATACTGAGCTTGTTTTGACGCTGGAAACAGCGTGCACTGCGTTTGGCTAGTCAAAAAGAGTTAAAAGGGCGTTTAAACGTCGAAATATCTGCAACGGGAGAGAAATTTCAGTAATTTTTCGTCAAGAAACGACGAGAGATCGTATTTTGCGAGAAATTGAGCTTGTATTGACGCTGGAAACAGCGAGCACTGCGATTGGGTTGTCAAAAAGAGTTAAAAGAGCGTTAAAACGTCGAAATATCTCCAACTGAAGGGAAATTACAGTCAGTTTACGCCATAATCGACGAATGATCGCGTTTTGCTGTAACGTGGGCGAGTGTCGACGATGTATCTTGCGAGGAATCCAATTTCCGTGTAAAATGGAGTAAAAAGAGCGTTTAAACGTCGAAATATCTCCAACGGGAAGAAAATTACAGACATGTTTCGTTAAAGTCGACGAAAGATCGCGATTTGCGAGATATTGCGAGTGGTTTCGCAGCTAAGCAGGACGTGCACTAGTTTCGGAGTGTGAAACTGTGTGAATGGAGCATTTAAACTTCGAAATATCTGCAACGGGTGGGAAATTTCAGTCATTTTTCGTCAAGAAACGACGAAATATCGCGTTTTGCGAGAAACTGAGCTTGTTTTGACGCTGGAAACAGCGTGCACTGCGTTTGGCTTGTCAAAAGGATACAAAGAGCGTTTATACGTCGAAATATCTCCAACGGGAGGGAAATTTCAATAATTTTTCGTCATGAAACGACGAAAGATCGTATTTTGCGAGAAACTGAGCTTGTTTTGACGCTCGAAACAGCGAGCACTGCGTTTGGGTTGTCAAAAAGAGTTAAAAGAGCGTTTAAACGTCGAAATATCTGCAACGGAAGGGAAATTACAGTCAGTTTACGCCATAATCGACGAATGATCGCGTTTTGCTGTAACGTGGGTGAGTGTCGACGATGTATCCTGTGAAGAATCCAATTTCCGTGTAAAATGGAGTAAAAAGAGCGTTTAAACGTCGAAATATCTCCAGCGGAAAGGAAATTACAGTCTGTTTACTCCATAATCGACCAATGATCGCGTTTAGCGGAAGCGTAGGATAGTTTCGACGATGAGTGTGGTGTGCACTACATTCTGCGCATGAGGTGGAGTGAATAGAGCGCTTAAACGTCGAAATATCGCCAACAGGACGGAAATGACAGTCATTTTTCGCGCAAGTATATGCGGAGAGATGCATTTTGCGAGTGGTTGAGTTAATTTCGGCGATGAATGTGGCGTGCACAACATTCTGCGCGTGAGACGGAGTGAAAAGAGCGTTTATACGTCGGAATATCTCCAGCGGAAATGAAATTATAGTCAGTTTACGCCAAAATCGGCGAATGATCGCGTTTTGCTGTAGCGTGGGTTAGTATCGACGATGATTGTCGCGTGCACTACATTCTGCGCGTGAGGTGGATTGAAAAGAGCGTTTAAACGCCGAAATATCTCCAACGCAAAAGAAATTAGAGTCAGTTTACGCAAAATCGACGAATGATCGCGTTTTACGAATGGTTGAGTTAGTTTCGACGATGTATCTTGTGAGGACTATATTGTGCGTGTAAAATGGAGTGAAAATTGCGTTTACACGTCGAAATATCTCCAACGGAAGGGAAATTACAGTCAGTTTACGCCATAATCGACGAATGATCGCGTTTTGCTGTAACGTGGGTTAGTGTCGACGCTGTATCTTGTGAGCACTATATTCTGCGGGTAAAATAGAGTGAGTAGAGCGTTTAAATGTCGAAATATCTCCAACGGAATGGAAATTACAGTCAGTTTACGCCATAATCGACGAATGATCGCGTTTTGCTGTAACGTGGGTGAGTGTCGTCAATGTATCTTGTGAGGAATCCAATTTCCGTGTAAAATGGAGTAAAAGGAGCGTTTAAACGACGAAATATCTCCAACGGAACAGAAATTACAGTCAGTTTACGCCAAAATCGACTAATGATCGCGTTTTGCGGCAGCGTTGGTTAATTTCGACGATGAATGCTGCATGCTCTACGTTCTGCGCGTGAGGTGGATTGAAAAGAGCGTTTAAAGCCCGAAATATCTCCAACGGAAAGCAAATTACCGTCAGATCTTCGCCAAAATCGACGAATGATCACGTTTTACGAGTGGTTGTGTTAGTTTCGACGATGTATCTAGTGAGGACTATATTGTGCGTGTAAAATGGAGTGAAAAGAGCGTTTAAACGTCGAAATATCTGCAACGGGTGGGAAATTTCAGTCATTTTTCGTCGAGAAACGACGCAAGATCGTATTTTGCGAGAAACTGAGCTTGTTTTGACGCTGGAAACAGCGTGCACTGCGTTTGGCTTGTCAAAAGGATTTAAAGGAGCGTTTAAACGTCGAAATATCTCCAACGGGAGGGAAATTTCAGTAATTTTTCGTCAAGAAACGACGCAAGATCGTATTTTGCGAGAAACTGAGCTTGTTTTGACGCTGGAAACAGCGAGCACTGCGTTTGGGTTGTCAAAAAGAGTTAAAAGAGCGTTTAAACGTCGAAATATCTCCAACGGAAGGGAAATTACAGTCAGTTTACGCCATAATCGAAGAATGATCGCGTTTTGCTGTAACGTGGGTGAGTGTCGTCGATGTATCTTGTGAGGAATCCAATTTCCGTGTAAAATGGAGTAAAAAGAGCGTTTAAACGTCGAAACATCTCCAGCGGAAAGGAAATTACCGTCAGATCTTCACCAAAATCGAAGAATGATCACGTTTTACGAGTGGTTGTGTTAGTTTCGACGATGTATGTTGTGAGGACTATATTGTGCGTGTAAAATGGAGTGAAAAGAGCGTTTAAACGTCTTCATATTTGCAACGGGTTGGAAATTTCAGTGATTCTTCCTCAAGAAACGACGAAATATCGCGTTTTGCGAGATACTGAGCTTGTTTTGACGCTGGAAACAGCGTGCACTGCGTTTGGCTTGTCAAAAAGAGTTAAAAGAGCGTTTAAACGTCGAAATATCTGCAACGGGAGGGAAATTTCAGTAATTTTTCGTCAAGAAACGACGAGAGATCGTATTTTGCGAGAAATTGAGCTTGTTTTGACGCTGGAAACAGCGAGCACTGCGTTTGGGTTGTCAAAAAGAGTAAAAAGAGCGTTAAAACGTCGAAATATCTGTAACGGGAGGGAAATTTCAGTAATTTTTCGTCAAGAAAAGACGAAAGATCGTATTTTGCGAGAAACTGAGCATGTTTTGACGCTGGAAACAGCGAGCACTGCGATTGGGTTGTCAAAAAGAGTTAAAAGAGCGTTAAAACGTCGAAATATCTCCAACTGAAGGGAAATTACAGTCAGTTTACGCCATAATCGACGAATGATCGCGTTTTGCTGTAACGTGGGCGAGTGTCGACGATGTATCTTGCGAGGAATCCAATTTCCGTGTAAAATGGAGTAAAAAGAGCGTTTAAACGTCGACATATCTCCAACGGGAAGAAAATTACAGACATGTTTCGTTAAAGTCGACGAAAGATCGCGATTTGCGAGATATTGCGAGTGGTTTCGCAGCTAAGCAGGACGTGCACTAGTTTCGGAGTGTGAAACTGTGTGAATGGAGCATTTAAACTTCGAAATATCTGCAACGGGTGGGAAATTTCAGTCATTTTTCGTCAAGAAACGACGAAATATCGCGTTTTGCGAGAAACTGAGCTTGTTTTGACGCTGGAAACAGCGTGCACTGCGTTTGGCTTGTCAAAAGGATACAAAGAGCGTTTATACGTCGAAATATCTCCAACGGGAGGGAAATTTCAATAATTTTTCGTCATGAAACGACGAAAGATCGTATTTTGCGAGAAACTGAGCTTGTTTTGACGCTCGAAACAGCGAGCACTGCGTTTGGGTTGTCAAAAAGAGTTAAAAGAGCGTTTAAACGTCGAAATATCTGCAACGGAAGGGAAATTACAGTCAGTTTACGCCATAATCGACGAATGATCGCGTTTTGCTGTAACGTGGGTGAGTGTCGACGATGTATCCTGTGAGGAATCCAATTTCCGTGTAAAATGGAGTAAAAAGAGCGTTTAAACGTCGAAATATCTCCAGCGGAAAGGAAATTACAGTCTGTTTACTCCATAATCGACCAATGATCGCGTTTAGCGGAAGCGTAGGATAGTTTCGACGATGAGTGTGGTGTGCACTACATTCTGCGCATGAGGTGGAGTGAATAGAGCGCTTAAACGTCGAAATATCGCCAACAGGACGGAAATGACAGTCATTTTTCGCGCAAGTATATGCGGAGAGATGCATTTTGCGAGTGGTTGAGTTAATTTCGGCGATGAATGTGGCGTGCACAACATTCTGCGCGTGAGACGGAGTGAAAAGAGCGTTTATACGTCGGAATATCTCCAGCGGAAATGAAATTATAGTCAGTTTACGCCAAAATCGGCGAATGATCGCGTTTTGCTGTAGCGTGGGTTAGTATCGACGATGATTGTCGCGTGCACTACATTCTGCGCGTGAGGTGGATTGAAAAGAGCGTTTAAACGCCGAAATATCTCCAACGCAAAAGAAATTAGAGTCAGTTTACGCAAAATCGACGAATGATCGCGTTTTACGAATGGTTGAGTTAGTTTCGACGATGTATCTTGTGAGGACTATATTGTGCGTGTAAAATGGAGTGAAAATTGCGTTTACACGTCGAAATATCTCCAACGGAAGGGAAATTACAGTCAGTTTACGCCATAATCGACGAATGATCGCGTTTTGCTGTAACGTGGGTTAGTGTCGACGCTGTATCTTGTGAGCACTATATTCTGCGGGTAAAATAGAGTGAGTAGAGCGTTTAAATGTCGAAATATCTCCAACGGAATGGAAATTACAGTCAGTTTACGCCATAATCGACGAATGATCGCGTTTTGCTGTAACGTGGGTGAGTGTCGTCAATGTATCTTGTGAGGAATCCAATTTCCGTGTAAAATGGAGTAAAAAGAGCGTTTAAACGTCGAAATATCTGCAACGGGTGGGAAATTTCAGTCATTTTTCGTCGAGAAACGACGCAAGATCGTATTTTGCGAGGAACTGAGCTTGTTTTGACGCTGGAAACAGCGTGCACTGCGTTTGGGTTGTCAAAAAGAGTTAAAAGAGCGTTTAAACGTCGAAATATCTCCAACGGAAGGGAAATTACAGTCAGTTTACGCCATAATCGAAGAATGATCGCGTTTTGCTGTAACGTGGGTGAGTGTCGTCGATGTATCTTGTGAGGAATCCAATTTCCGTGTAAAATGGAGTAAAAAGAGCGTTTAAACGTCGAAACATCTCCAGCGGAAAGGAAATTACCGTCAGATCTTCACCAAAATCGAAGAATGATCACGTTTTACGAGTGGTTGTGTTAGTTTCGACGATGTATGTTGTGAGGACTATATTGTGCGTGTAAAATGGAGTGAAAAGAGCGTTTAAACGTCTTCATATTTGCAACGGGTTGGAAATTTCAGTGATTCTTCCTCAAGAAACGACGAAATATCGCGTTTTGCGAGATACTGAGCTTGTTTTGACGCTGGAAACAGCGTGCACTGCGTTTGGCTTGTCAAAAGGATACAAAGAGCGTTTATACGTCGAAATATCTCCAACGGGAGGGAAATTTCAATAATTTTTCGTCATGAAACGACGAAAGATCGTATTTTGCGAGAAACTGAGCTTGTTTTGACGCTCGAAACAGCGAGCACTGCGTTTGGGTTGTCAAAAAGAGTTAAAAGAGCGTTTAAACGTCGAAATATCTGCAACGGAAGGGAAATTACAGTCAGTTTACGCCATAATCGACGAATGATCGCGTTTTGCTGTAACGTGGGTGAGTGTCGACGATGTATCCTGTGAAGAATCCAATTTCCGTGTAAAATGGAGTAAAAAGAGCGTTTAAACGTCGAAATATCTCCAGCGGAAAGGAAATTACAGTCTGTTTACTCCATAATCGACCAATGATCGCGTTTAGCGGAAGCGTAGGATAGTTTCGACGATGAGTGTGGTGTGCACTACATTCTGCGCATGAGGTGGAGTGAATAGAGCGCTTAAACGTCGAAATATCGCCAACAGGACGGAAATGACAGTCATTTTTCGCGCAAGTATATGCGGAGAGATGCATTTTGCGAGTGGTTGAGTTAATTTCGGCGATGAATGTGGCGTGCACAACATTCTGCGCGTGAGACGGAGTGAAAAGAGCGTTTATACGTCGGAATATCTCCAGCGGAAATGAAATTATAGTCAGTTTACGCCAAAATCGGCGAATGATCGCGTTTTGCTGTAGCGTGGGTTAGTATCGACGATGATTGTCGCGTGCACTACATTCTGCGCGTGAGGTGGATTGAAAAGAGCGTTTAAACGCCGAAATATCTCCAACGCAAAAGAAATTAGAGTCAGTTTACGCAAAATCGACGAATGATCGCGTTTTACGAATGGTTGAGTTAGTTTCGACGATGTATCTTGTGAGGACTATATTGTGCGTGTAAAATGGAGTGAAAATTGCGTTTACACGTCGAAATATCTCCAACGGAAGGGAAATTACAGTCAGTTTACGCCATAATCGACGAATGATCGCGTTTTGCTGTAACGTGGGTTAGTGTCGACGCTGTATCTTGTGAGCACTATATTCTGCGGGTAAAATAGAGTGAGTAGAGCGTTTAAATGTCGAAATATCTCCAACGGAATGGAAATTACAGTCAGTTTACGCCATAATCGACGAATGATCGCGTTTTGCTGTAACGTGGGTGAGTGTCGACAATGTATCTTGTGAGGAATCCAATTTCCGTGTAAAATGGAGTAAAAGGAGCGTTTAAACGACGAAATATCTCCAACGGAACAGAAATTACAGTCAGTTTACGCCAAAATCGACTAATGATCGCGTTTTGCGGCAGCGTTGGTTAATTTCGACGATGAATGCTGCATGCTCTACGTTCTGCGCGTGAGGTGGATTGAAAAGAGCGTTTAAAGCCCGAAATATCTCCAACGGAAAGCAAATTACCGTCAGATCTTCGCCAAAATCGACGAATGATCACGTTTTACGAGTGGTTGTGTTAGTTTCGACGATGTATCTTGTGAGGACTATATTGTGCGTGTAAAATGGAGTGAAAAGAGCGTTTAAACGTCGAAATATCTGCAACGGGTGGGAAATTTCAGTCATTTTTCGTCGAGAAACGACGCAAGATCGTATTTTGCGAGAAACTGAGCTTGTTTTGACGCTGGAAACAGCGTGCACTGCGTTTGGCTTGTCAAAAGGATTTAAAGGAGCGTTTAAACGTCGAAATATCTCCAACGGGAGGGAAATTTCAGTAATTTTTCGTCAAGAAACGACGCAAGATCGTATTTTGCGAGAAACTGAGCTTGTTTTGACGCTGGAAACAGCGAGCACTGCGTTTGGGTTGTCAAAAAGAGTTAAAAGAGCGTTTAAACGTCGAAATATCTCCAACGGAAGGGAAATTACAGTCAGTTTACGCCATAATCGAAGAATGATCGCGTTTTGCTGTAACGTGGGTGAGTGTCGTCGATGTATCTTGTGAGGAATCCAATTTCCGTGTAAAATGGAGTAAAAAGAGCGTTTAAACGTCGAAACATCTCCAGCGGAAAGGAAATTACCGTCAGATCTTCACCAAAATCGAAGAATGATCACGTTTTACGAGTGGTTGTGTTAGTTTCGACGATGTATGTTGTGAGGACTATATTGTGCGTGTAAAATGGAGTGAAAAGAGCGTTTAAACGTCTTCATATTTGCAACGGGTTGGAAATTTCAGTGATTCTTCCTCAAGAAACGACGAAATATCGCGTTTTGCGAGATACTGAGCTTGTTTTGACGCTGGAAACAGCGTGCACTGCGTTTGGCTTGTCAAAAAGAGTTAAAAGAGCGTTTAAACGTCGAAATATCTGCAACGGGAGGGAAATTTCAGTAATTTTTCGTCAAGAAACGACGAGAGATCGTATTTTGCGAGAAATTGAGCTTGTTTTGACGCTGGAAACAGCGAGCACTGCGTTTGGGTTGTCAAAAAGAGTAAAAAGAGCGTTAAAACGTCGAAATATCTGTAACGGGAGGGAAATTTCAGTAATTTTTCGTCAAGAAAAGACGAAAGATCGTATTTTGCGAGAAACTGAGCATGTTTTGACGCTGGAAACAGCGAGCACTGCGATTGGGTTGTCAAAAAGAGTTAAAAGAGCGTTAAAACGTCGAAATATCTCCAACTGAAGGGAAATTACAGTCAGTTTACGCCATAATCGACGAATGATCGCGTTTTGCTGTAACGTGGGCGAGTGTCGACGATGTATCTTGCGAGGAATCCAATTTCCGTGTAAAATGGAGTAAAAAGAGCGTTTAAACGTCGACATATCTCCAACGGGAAGAAAATTACAGACATGTTTCGTTAAAGTCGACGAAAGATCGCGATTTGCGAGATATTGCGAGTGGTTTCGCAGCTAAGCAGGACGTGCACTAGTTTCGGAGTGTGAAACTGTGTGAATGGAGCATTTAAACTTCGAAATATCTGCAACGGGTGGGAAATTTCAGTCATTTTTCGTCAAGAAACGACGAAATATCGCGTTTTGCGAGAAACTGAGCTTGTTTTGACGCTGGAAACAGCGTGCACTGCGTTTGGCTTGTCAAAAGGATACAAAGAGCGTTTATACGTCGAAATATCTCCAACGGGAGGGAAATTTCAATAATTTTTCGTCATGAAACGACGCAAGATCGTATTTTGCGAGAAACTGAGCTTGTTTTGACGCTCGAAACAGCGAGCACTGCGTTTGGGTTGTCAAAAAGAGTTAAAAGAGCGTTTAAACGTCGAAATATCTGCAACGGAAGGGAAATTACAGTCAGTTTACGCCATAATCGACGAATGATCGCGTTTTGCTGTAACGTGGGTGAGTGTCGACGATGTATCCTGTGAGGAATCCAATTTCCGTGTAAAATGGAGTAAAAAGAGCGTTTAAACGTCGAAATATCTCCAGCGGAAAGGAAATTACAGTCTGTTTACTCCATAATCGACCAATGATCGCGTTTAGCGGAAGCGTAGGATAGTTTCGACGATGAGTGTGGTGTGCACTACATTCTGCGCATGAGGTGGAGTGAATAGAGCGCTTAAACGTCGAAATATCGCCAACAGGACGGAAATGACAGTCATTTTTCGCGCAAGTATATGCGGAGAGATGCATTTTGCGAGTGGTTGAGTTAATTTCGGCGATGAATGTGGCGTGCACAACATTCTGCGCGTGAGACGGAGTGAAAAGAGCGTTTATACGTCGGAATATCTCCAGCGGAAATGAAATTATAGTCAGTTTACGCCAAAATCGGCGAATGATCGCGTTTTGCTGTAGCGTGGGTTAGTATCGACGATGATTGTCGCGTGCACTACATTCTGCGCGTGAGGTGGATTGGAAAGAGCGTTTAAACGCCGAAATATCTCCAACGCAAAAGAAATTAGAGTCAGTTTACGCAAAATCGACGAATGATCGCGTTTTACGAATGGTTGAGTTAGTTTCGACGATGTATCTTGTGAGGACTATATTGTGCGTGTAAAATGGAGTGAAAATTGCGTTTACACGTCGAAATATCTCCAACGGAAGGGAAATTACAGTCAGTTTACGCCATAATCGACGAATGATCGCGTTTTGCTGTAACGTGGGTTAGTGTCGACGCTGTATCTTGTGAGCACTATATTCTGCGGGTAAAATAGAGTGAGTAGAGCGTTTAAATGTCGAAATATCTCCAACGGAATGGAAATTACAGTCAGTTTACGCCATAATCGACGAATGATCGCGTTTTGCTGTAACGTGGGTGAGTGTCGTCAATGTATCTTGTGAGGAATCCAATTTCCGTGTAAAATGGAGTAAAAGGAGCGTTTAAACGACGAAATATCTCCAACGGAACAGAAATTACAGTCAGTTTACGCCAAAATCGACTAATGATCGCGTTTTGCGGCAGCGTTGGTTAATTTCGACGATGAATACTGCATGCTCTACATTCTGCGCGTGAGGTGGATTGAAAAGAGCGTTTAAAGCCCGAAATATCTCCAACGGAAAGCAAATTACCGTCAGATCTTCGCCAAAATCGACGAATGATCACGTTTTACGAGTGGTTGTGTTAGTTTCGACGATGTATCTTGTGAGGACTATATTGTGCGTGTAAAATGGAGTGAAAAGAGCGTTTAAACGTCGAAATATCTGCAACGGGTGGGAAATTTCAGTCATTTTTCGTCGAGAAACGACGCAAGATCGTATTTTGCGAGAAACTGAGCTTGTTTTGACGCTGGAAACAGCGTGCACTGCGTTTGGCTTGTCAAAAGGATTTAAAGGAGCGTTTAAACGTCGAAATATCTCCAACGGGAGGGAAATTTCAGTAATTTTTCGTCAAGAAACGACGCAAGATCGTATTTTGCGAGAAACTGAGCTTGTTTTGACGCTGGAAACAGCGAGCACTGCGTTTGGGTTGTCAAAAAGAGTTAAAAGAGCGTTTAAACGTCGAAATATCTCCAACGGAAGGGAAATTACAGTCAGTTTACGCCATAATCGAAGAATGATCGCGTTTTGCTGTAACGTGGGTGAGTGTCGTCGATGTATCTTGTGAGGAATCCAATTTCCGTGTAAAATGGAGTAAAAAGAGCGTTTAAACGTCGAAACATCTCCAGCGGAAAGGAAATTACCGTCAGATCTTCACCAAAATCGAAGAATGATCACGTTTTACGAGTGGTTGTGTTAGTTTCGACGATGTATGTTGTGAGAACTATATTGTGCGTGTAAAATGGAGTGAAAAGAGCGTTTAAACGTCGAAATATCTCCAACGGAAAAGAAATTGCAGACAGTGTACGCCAAAATCGAACAGTGATCGCGTTTAGCGGGAGCGTAGGTTAGTTTCTACGATGTATCCTGTGAGAAATCCATTGTGCATCTGAAATGGAGTGAAAAGAGCGTTTAAACGTCGAAATATCTCCAACGGAACGGAAATTACAGTAATTTTTCGCCCAAGTATGGGGAAAGATTGCGTTTTCGAGTGGTTGAGTTAATTTCGGCGATGAATGTGGCGTGAACTACATCCCGCGCGTGAGGAGGAATGAAAAGAGCGTATAAACGTCGAAATATCTCCAACGCAAAGGAAATTAGAGTCATTTTTCGCGCAAGAATATGGGGAGAGATGCATTTTGCGAGTGGTTGAGTTAATTTCGGCGATGAATGTGGCGTGCACTACATTCTGCGTGTAAAATGGAGTGAAAAGAGCGCTTAAACGTCGAAATATCTCCAACGGAACAGAAATTACAGTCAGTTTACGCCAAAATCGTCGAATGATAGCGTTTTGCGGTAGAGTGGGTTAGTTTCGACGATGTATCTCGTGAGAACTAAATTCTACGTGTAAAATAGAATGAAAAGAGTGTTCAAACGTCGAAATATTTCCAACGCAAAGGAAATTGCAGTCAGTTTACTCCAAAATCGACATATGATCGCGTTTTGCGGTAGCGTGGGTTAGTTTCAACCATGTATCTTGTGAGAACTCCATTGTGCATCTGTAATGCAGTGAAAATAGCGTTTAAACGTAGAAATATCTCCAACGGAACGGATATTACAGTAATTTTTCGCCCAAGTATGGGAAAAGATTGCGTTTTCGAGTGGTTGAGTTATTTTCGGCGATGAATGTGGCGCGCACTACATTCCGCGCGCGAGACGGAGTGAAAAGAGCGTTTAAACGTCAAAATATCTCCAACGGAAAAGAAATTACAGTCAGTTAACGCCAAAATCGACCAATGATCGCGTTTAGCGGGAGCGTAGGATAGTTTCGACGATGAGTGTGGCGTGCGCTACATTCTGCGCATGAGGTGGAATGAATAGAGCGTTTAAACGTCGAAATATCTCCAACGGAAAGGAAATTACAGACAGTTTACGCCAAAATCGACCAATGATCGCGTTTAGCGGGAGCGTAGGTTAGTTTCGACGATGAGTGTGGTGTGCACTACATTCTGCGCATGAGGTGGAGTGAATAGAGCGTTTAAACGTCGAAATATCTCCAACGGAAAGGAAATTACCATCAGATGTTTGCAAAATCGACGAATGATCACGTTTTACGAGTGGTTGTGTTAGTTTCGACGATGTATCTTGTGAGAACTCCATTGTGCGTATAAAATCGAGTGAAATTAGTGTTTAAACGTCGAAATATCTCCAACGGAAAGGAAATTAGCGTCAGATTTTCGCCAAAATCGACGAATGATCACGTTTTACGAGTGGTTGTGTTAGTTTCGACGATGTATCTTGTGAGGACTATATTGTGCGTGTAAAATGGAGTGAAAAGAGCGTTTAAACGTCGAAATATATGCAACGGGTGGGAAATTTCAGTGATTCTTCGTCAAGAAACGACGAAATATAGCGTTTTTCCAGAAACTGAGCTTGTTTTGATGCTGGAAACAGCGAGCTCTGCGTTTTGCTTGTTAAAAGGAGTTAGAAGAGCGTTTAAACGTCGAAATATCTCCAACGGAAAGGAAATTACAGTCAGTTTACGCCAATATTGACTAATGATCGCGTTTTGCGGTAGCGTGGGTAAGATTCGACGATGTATCGTTTGAGAACTATATATAAACAGTGTTTAAACGTCGAAATATCTCCAACAGGACATAAATTACAGTCATTTTTCGTCAAGAAACGACGAAATATCGCGTTTTGAGTGAAACTGAGCTTGCTTTGACGCTGGAAACAGCATGCACTGCGTTTGGCTTGTCAACAGTAGCTAAAAGAGCGTTTAAACGTCGAAATAACACCAACGGGAAGTAAATTTCTGTCATTTTTCGTCAAGAAACGACGAAATATCGCGTTTTGCGAGAAACTTAGCTTGCTTTGACGCTGGAAACAGCGAGTACTGCGTTTGGCTTGGTAAAAGGAGTTGAAAGAGCATTTAAACGTCGAAGTATCTCCAACTGGAAGGAAATTACAGACATTTTTCGTTAAAATTGACGAAAGATCGCGATTTGCGAGATATTGCGAGTGGTTTCGCAGCTAACCGCGACGTGCACTACTTTCGGTGTGTGAAACTGAATGAATGGAGCGTTTAAACGTCGAAATATCTGCAACGGGAAGGAAATTTCAGTCATTTTTCGTCAAGAAACGACGAATTATCGCGTTGTGCGAGAAACTGAGCTTGTTTTGACGCTGGAAACGGCGTACACTGCGTTTGGCTTGTCAATAGTAGCTAAAAGAGCGTTTGAACGTCGAAATAACACCAACGGGAAGTAAATTTCAGTCATTTTTCGTCAAGATACGACGAAAGATCGCGTTTTGCGAGCTACTGCTGGTGGTTTGGCCACTAAAAGCGACGTGCCCTACATTCGGCGTGTAATACTGAGTGAAAGGGGCGTTTAAACGTCGAAATAACACCATCGGGAGGGAAATTTCAGTCATTTTTCGTCAGGAAACGACGAAAGATCGCGTTTTGCGAGAAACTGAGCTTGCTTTGACGCTGGAAACAGCGAGCACTGCGTTTGGCTTGGTAAAAGGAGTTAAAAGAGCGTTTAAACGTCGAAGTATCTCCAACGGGAAGGAAATTACAGACATTTTTCGTTAAAATCGACGAAAGATCGCGATTTGCGAGATATTGCGAGTGGTTTCGCAGCTAACCGCGACGTGTACTACTTTCGGTGTGTGAAACTGAATGAATGGAGCGTTTGAACGTCGAAATATCTGCAACGGGAAGGAAATTTCAGTCATTTTTCGTCAAGAAACGACGAATTATCGCGTTTTGCGAGAAACTGAGCTTGTTTTGACGCTGGAAACAGCGTGCACTGCGTTTGGCTTGTCAATAGTAGCTAAAAGAGCGTTTAAACGTCGAAATAACACCAACGGGAAGTAAATTTCAGTCATTTTTCGTCAAGATACGACGAAAGATCGCGTTTTGCGAGCTACTGCTGGTGGTTTGGCCACTAAAAGCGACGTGCCCTACATTCGGCGTGTAATACTGAGTGAAAGGGGCGTTTAAACGTCGAAATAACACCATCGGGAGGGAAATTTCAGTCATTTTTCGTCAAGAAACGACGAAAGATCGCGTTTTGCGAGAAACTGAGCTTGCTTTGACGCTGGAAACAGCGAGCACTGCGTTTGGCTTGTCCAAAGGAGTTAGAAGAGCGTCTAACCGTCGAAATATCTCCAACGGGAAGGATATTACAGTTACTTTTCGACAAAATCGACGAAAGATCGCGTTTTGCGAGCTACTGCTGGTGGTTTGGCCACTAAAAGCGACGTGCGCTACATTCGGCGTGTAATACTGAGAGAAAGGGCCGCTTAGCACCGGTCGAAATTTTTCGAAGTCCCTACGGTTCGACAGGCTCTTACGCGTTGCTCGCTCGCTCCGCTCGCTCGAACATAAAACTAGCCCAACCCAAAACCGATCCCGCGCGTTTCTCGCGGATCTCGATCGAGGAAATCGAGGAACGAACGCGAAAAAGGGATTGGTTTTGGGTTAGGCTAGTTTTATATTCGAGCGAGCGGAGCGAGCGAGCAATGCGTAAGAGCCTGTCGAACCGTAGGGACTTTGAAAAATTTCGACCGGTGCTAAGCGGCCGGCCAGTCATATCGAGTTATATCGTTAAAAAGCGTTACGTGGTAGGAATATGTTTACGGAAATCGTTACTGTTCGACCAAATACGATCGAACGTAGCGATTTCTTTTTATTTTTTTTTTTAAATTCCGTCCCCCGGACCAACATGACCGGGCGGTTGGAACTTCGACCTGCTCTCCGTCGGTACGTACGGACTTAGAAAAATTTTCGGCCGAACGGTCATTTCGAGTTATCTCGTTAAATAGCGTTACGAGGTAGGAATATTTTTACGGAAATCGTTACTGTTCGACCAAATACGATCGAACGTAGCGATTTCTTTTTATTTTTTTTTTAAATTCCGTCCCTCGGACCAACATGACCGGGCGGTTGGAACTTCGACCAGCTCTCCACCGGTACGTAGGGACTTAACCGAATTTTCGACCGAATAGTTTTTACGAGTTATTTCGTTAAAAAGCGCTATAACGTACAACGATATATAGCAGTACCTTCTATCGTATACCGTTGTATACTATTACCCAATAGCGTACAACGTTATATAGTATTACATTATGACGTATAACGTTATACGGCATTACCTTATAACGTATAACGATATATAGTATTACCTTATAGCGTATAACGATATAAAGTATTACCTTATAACGTATAACGTTTATATTAATACCATACAACGTATAACGTGATATAGTATTACCCTATAACGTATAACGTTATATAGTAATACCTTATAACTTATAACGTTGTATACTATTACCATATAAGGTATAACGCTATATACTATTACGTTATGACGTATAACGTTATATAGTAGTACCTTATAACGTATAACGTTATATAGTATTACCTTATAACGCATAACGTTATATAGAATTACCTTATAACATATAACTTATTATACTATTACCATATAAGGTATAACGTTACACGCTATTACCTTATAACGTATAACGTTCTATAGTATTACCTTATAACGTATAACATTGTATACTAATACCTTACAACCTATAACGTTATATAGTTACACCTTATAACGTATAATGTTATATAGTTACACCATATAACGTATAACGTTATATAGTATTACCTTATAACGTATAGCGTTATATAGTTACAGTTTATAACGTATAACGTTATATAGCATTACCTTATAACGTATAAGATTATATAGAATTACCTTATAACATATAACTTATTATACTATTACCATATAAGGTATAACGTTATACAGCATTACCTTATAACTTACAACGTTATATAGTATTACCTTATGACGTATAACGATATATAGTATTACCTTATAACGTACATCGTTATATAGTATTACCTTATAATGTATAACGTTATACAGTATTACCTTATAACGGATAACGTTATACAGCACTACCTTACAACGTATAACGTTATATAGTATTGCCTTGTAACATATAACGTTATGGAGTATTACCTTGCAACGTATAGCCTTTTATATTATTATCATATCACGTATAACGCTACATACTATTACGTTATGACGTGTAACGTTATATAGAATTTCCTTATAACGTATAGAGATGTATACTATTACCATATAACGTATAGGGCTGCATACTATTACGTTATGACGTATGACGTTATATAGTAGTACCTTCTACCGTATAGCGTTGTATACAATTACCCTATAACATACAACGTTATATAGTATTACGTGATGACGTATAACGTTATATAGTAATACCTTATTACTTATAACGTCGTATACTATTACCATATAAGGTATAACGCTATATACTATTACGTTATGACGTATAACGTTATATAGTAATACCTTATAACTTATAACATTGTATACTATTACCATATAACGTATAACGTTATATAGCATTATCTTATAACGTATAACGTTATATAGTATTACCTTATAACGTATAACGTTATATAGTATTACCCTATAACGTATAACCTTATACAGTATTACCTCCTAACGTAAAACGTAATACAGTATTACCTTATAACGTATAACGTTACATAGTATTACTTTATAACGTATAACCTTATATAGAATTACCTTATAACATATAACTTATCATACTATTACCATATTATGTATAACGTTACACGCTATTACCTTATAACGTATAACGCTGCACACTGTTGCCATATGACGTATGACGTTATATAGTAACACTTTATAACGTATAACGTTATATAGTATTACCTTATAACGTATAACATTGTATACTAATACCTTACAACCTATAACGTTATATAGTGTTACCCTATAACGTGTGCCGTTATATAGTAATACCTTATTACGTATAACGTTATACAGCATTACCTTATAACTTACAAAGTTATATAGTATTACCTTATAATGCACAACGTTATATAGTATTACCTTATGACGTATAATGTTCCATAGTATTACCTCATAACATATAACGTTATACAGTATTACCTTATAACGTATAACGATATATAGTATTACCATATAACGTATAACGTTATATAGAATTACCTTATAACATATACCTTATTATACTATTATCATATAAGATATAACGTTATACAGCATTACCTTATAACGTACAACGTTATATAGTATTACCTTATAACGTACAACGTTATATAGTATTACCTCATAACGTATAACGTTTATACTAATACCTAACAATGTATAACTTATATAGTATTACCCTATAACGTACAACGTCATATAATAGTACCTTCTATCGTATAGCGTTGTATACCATTACCTTATCACGATCAACGTTATATAGTACTACCTTAAAACATATAGCGCGGTATACTAACACCGTATAACCTACGACGTTATGTTGTATTACGTGATAACGTATAACGTTAAGTAGTAGTACTTTATAACGTATAACGTTGTATATTATTACCATATAACGTATAACGTTATATAGTATTACCTTATAACGTATAAAGTTATATAGTATTACCTTATAACCTATAACGTTATATAGTAATACCTTATAACGTATAACGTTCCATAGTATTACCTTATAGCGTATAACGTTATACAGTATTGCCTTATAACGTATAACGTTATACAGCACTACCTTATAACGTATAACGTTATATAGTAGTACCTCATAACCTATAACGTTTATACTAATAGCTTACAACGTACAATGTTATATAGTGTTACCTTCTATCGTATAGCGTTGTATACTATTGGCTTATAACGTACACCGTTATATAGTATAGCCTTACAACGTATAAGGTTATATAGTATTATCTTATGACGTGTAACATTGTATACTATTACTATATAACGTATAACGCTACATACGGTTACGTTATAACGTATAACTTTATATAGTATTACCTTACAACGTAAAACGTTATATAGTATTACCTTATAATGTATAACGTTATATAGTATTTCCTTATAACGTGTAACGCTGGATACTATTACCATATGACTTATGATATTATATAGTATTACCTTATAACGCATAACGTTATATATTATTACCTTATAACGCATAACGTTATATATTGTTACCTTATACCGTATAACATTATGTAGTATTAGCTTATACCGTATAACGTTGTATACCTTTAGCATATAAAGTATAACGCTACATTCTATTACGTTATGATGTATGACGTTACATAGTATTACCTTACAAGGTATAACGTTATATAGTATTACCTTATAACGTATAACGTTGTATACTATTGCCATATAACAAATAACGCTACATACGGTTACGTTATAACGTATAACTTTATACAGTATTACCTTACAACGTA
The DNA here is from genome assembly GCA_037178635.1 of Bombus dahlbomii. Taxonomy (NCBI): domain Eukaryota; kingdom Metazoa; phylum Arthropoda; class Insecta; order Hymenoptera; family Apidae; genus Bombus; species Bombus dahlbomii. Next base: position 4,969,862 of record CM074117.1, read on the forward strand.
AAACGTTATATAGTATTACCTTATAATGAATAACGTTATATAGTATTTCATATAACGTGTAACGCTGCATACTATTACCATATGACTTATGACGTTATATAGTATTACCTTATAACGCATAACGTTATATAGTATTACATTATAACGTATTACGTTTATACTAATACCTCGCAACGTATGACGTTATATAGTATTACCTTATAACGAATAACGTTATACAGTGTTACCTTACAACGTATAACGTTATGTAGTATCACCTTATAACGTATAACGTTATATAGTATTACCTTATAACGTGTAACGCTGCATACTATTACCATATGACTTATGACGTTATATAGTATTACCTTATAACGTATAACGTTTATGCTAATACCTTACAACGTATAACGTTATATAGTATTACCCTATAACGTACAACGTTATATAGCAGTAACTTCTATCGTATACCGATGTATACTATTACCTTATGACGAACAACGTTATATATTATTACCTTATAACGCATAACGTTACTATATTATTACCTTATACCGTATAACGTTATGTAATGTTACGTTATGACGTATGACGTTACATAGTATTACCTTACAAGGTATAACGTTATATAGTATTACCTTATAACGTATAACGTTGTATACTATTGCCATATAACGTATAACGCTACATACGGTTACGATATAACGTATAACGTTATATAGTATTACCTTATTACGTATAACGTTATATAGTATTACCTTATAACCTATAACATTTATAATAATACATTACATCGTATAACGCTATATAGTATTACCCTATAACGTAGATCGTTATATAGTAGTACCCTCTATCGTATAGCGTTGTATACTATTACCTTATAACGAACAACGTTATATAGTATTACCTTATTACGTATGATGTTGTATTCTATTACCATATAACGTATAACGTTATATAGTATTACCTTATGAAGTATAAAGTTATGTAGTGTTACCTTACAACGTATAACGTTATATAGTATTACCATATAACGTATATGGTTATATAGTATTACGTTATAACGTATAACGTTGTATACTATTACCATATAACATATAACGCTACATATTGTTACGTCATGACGTAAAACGTTATATGGTATTACCCTACAACGCATAACGTTATATAGTATTACCTTATAATGTATAACGTTACATAGTATTACCTTATAACGTGTAACGCTGCGTACTATTTCCATATGACGTATGACGTTATATAGTATTACCTTATAACGTATAACGTTATGTAGTATTATCTTATAACGTATAACGTTATATAGTATTACCTCATACCGTATAACGTTTATACTATTACCATATAGCATATAACGCTGCATAATAATACCTTATGACGTATAACGATATATAGTAATATCTTCTATAGTATAGTGTTGTATACTATTACCATATAACGAATAACGCTGCATACTATTGCCTTAGGACGTATAACGTTATGTACTATCGCATTATAGCGTACAACGTTATATATAATAGTACCTTCTATCATAAGGCGTTGTATATATATATATATATTACTATTACCATATAACGTACAACGCAACATTCTGTTACGTTATGTCGTACAATAACCACATAAAAGATCTTACTTACTTAATTATGGTAGAAATAAGAGTAAACTAAATTATAAATGTCCTAAAAAAATTAGCAGAATAGTCCGAGATGTATTGCATAGCAGCTCACATAATCTTATAACGGTGGTCATCTTCTAAATTCAATTACAGGCTAAATTGCTTAATTATCATATCATGACGTGGCCTATATCAAAGCAATAAAGTATTATAACATAAATACATGACAATGAATATGAAGATAATATAAAGACATGTTAAAATTACATAACTGGCATTCTAAGTGATGATATTTCATTACGTGTATACGATATCCGGAAATTACCAAGTAAATTCCCATACAACTACAAATCCAGATAAATTTTATTAATTAACAAATACGTTAAGGAAATGTAAGGTAATAGACTAATAATATACAGTGGGTTACGAAAGTATTCGAACGCTTACATTTACGAATTTCAATTAATAAAATGAGACGTACTAAACTAATTTGTTAAAACAATTTGGTATCTATAGTGACGAGAAAGTCTCAGGATTACATCAGTAAAATTTGAAAACGATTGAATAATATAGATAGGAGTTATGATACATTTATTAGAAATATTCATGATAAGTGTCTCACAAAGGTATTCGAACGCTGTAACACTGTTAATAGTTTTTCACCTTCCTTTGTAGCGAATGTAAATATCATTGCGAAATAAAAATACTGGTACGTTCAGTTGATGTTAGGATATCGTTTCAGTAACAGTAAAGTAAAAGTGTGCACAATAGTATTTAAAATGAATATCAAAAAGTCTGAAACAAAAAAGTGTGAAAGAGAAATAATATTCCGATTACATGAAGACGGCAAATCGACGGGAGATAGCCGGAATTTTGAACAGAAGTAAGTCCACAATACATTATATCATAGAAAAGTCAAAGAATGAGGGAACCCTTGCAAATAAACTCGATCAGGTCGATCAAAGAAATTAACTGGAAGAGAGAAGAAAGTTATCATTCGGGAATTAAAAAAAAATTCTACTACATCCGCTCCTCAATTCTCAAGTATGGTAGCTAATATGTTTCATAAAGAAGTTCACCCGGAATTATGTCGACGAATCTTACGAAACAATGATTTTCATGGCAGAGTACCGCGAAAGAAGCCATATATTAATGCCGTCGATCATAAAAAAAAAAGATAGACTTTTATAAAAACCTATATTAATAAAGATAATTATTCTTTTTGACTCGGATGGTTAAAATTGTGTGTGGAGAAAACCAAATACGGAATTGGAAACACGACATTTACATCAAACAGTGAAACACGGAAGTGGATCGGTGATGGTGTGGGGATTGCATGGCTGCCAGTGGCACTGGAAATTTGATATTTATTAATGGAATACTTGATAAATATAGGTAATTAAATATTTTAAAAAATAACCTTAAAGAAAGTGCCCGTAAATTAGGATTATTCGAAGATTTTCACTTCCAACACGATAATGATCCTAAGGATACTGCTAGAATTGTGAAAGAACGGATCGTACATGACACACCACACATGTTAATTACTCTACCGCAAAGTCCAGACATAAATCCGATTGAAAATGTATGGGCTGAAATTGGAAAAAGATGAAATAAATTTCAGATAACCTCAAAGCAAATATTGAAAGATAAAATTATAGAAATATGGGACTCTGTTGAGTGTAATTTTACAAAATCATTGGTTTACAGTATGGAACGTTGCTTGACAAAACATTATTGTTTCTAAAGCTGGTCCAACAAAATATTAATATTAAATAATTTAATAATATATGTAACGTCCAAATACTTTTGTGAGTCACTTACAATGCATGTTCTAATAAATGGATATTTTGACATAATTTTAAGCCTTCCATCTTCCTATTGACATCTGCTTGTCTAAGCAAATTATTACCACCTAATGACAAAATCCGCAATCATTTAGTTGCCAACCCAATACTTTAATGTACATTACTTCGGCCATTCAAGTTTGCATATGTAAACACTCGAATACTTTTGTGAGCCACTGTATGAAAAATAACCTAGTATACATGTGGTTAGATGATCTAGCTACGTGATAATAGGATCAAAGCTGTAATACAGCCTAATAGGCAGCAGTACTGACACAAGTTAAAAATTTTCATTTTATATGACATACTCATGAGTTTTGACGCATTTAAAATAGATATTCATATTTAAGATTAAACGCACTTATACATCGTGTGCTGAAATTAACAGAACACTGAATAAAGAATGCAATTGAAACTAACGACTTGTAAATACTAAAAGTAGAACTCCACTATGGGGAGACACCAATGATAAATAATAAGTAACACGATGCATATATTTAATGTATATTAAACATTATTAAGTGTACATTTACTGACATTCGCGACCACTTTAAATTACTCATACTATGTAATTAACTAGTAGCACACAATAAAGAAGTGGTAAAGTGTTAAACTATAATAAGGAACTATAGATAAATTAAAATATCACAAGTAGAATGATAAATCTAAAATATTTTAATATTCTGTTAGCAATATCATGAAATATATGAATCCAAAGATTAATAGCTTAGCATCAAACATTAATGATAATATAAAACATTTGATATTAATAAGAAGATACTTAAATATATCATCTGTTTAACAAAATTATGATTATCAATATGTATAAAATTATGGATAATTTTATCTATAACATGTCTAAATAATAAGTAATAGGAACGACATCAATAACATAATACTGAAGAGAATAATATAAAATGATCATTTTAGCATATTAGAAATCTGAAAGAAAAAAGACACAATGAATAAGTTTTAATTTCCGTTTCATGCTTCTAAAGGTATAAAATTATTTAATATCTACTTTTGATATAAAATATGATACTTTGGATAACAGTAAGATATCCAAAAGATATATTTTAATGATATTGTCTCAAATTAAGAGGAAATCTAAATCAACTATTAAGGCATATTGATGTTTAATGGTTATAAAGAATCCAGTAATAAACTTAATTGAAATATGTAATATATTTACTTGTAACAGAAAACTTAAATCAAATTAAAGAGAATTATATTATACTTAAAATTATATAATACTAATTAGATGTAACCCAGATGAAATCCGTATACAATAAATAATAAGATGATATTAGTAAAATCTTAAACAGTAATGCAACATTGACAAAAACGATATACATGGAGACTATAAGTTAATATTGGATTTTATCAGAGAATATACTAAATACATAGAAATATGTCTATTACGATTAACATCATATAAACTAAGAAGAAATTATTAAATTACATAAATCAATCTTTAACATGGAAAACAATAAAACTAATTACTAAAACTAAAAATCTACAAGTCATTAACTCACCACACTTATACGTTATAAATATACGTGAATAAAGACAAATTTATGTTAGTTTTTCTCTAACTGAAATAATTCGAGTTAGCGCAACACATTATCGATTAACGTAGTTGATACATAATAATTAGTAAATTTATAAATTAGAAAATATGATACTGATAGATAAATATGCAGAATAACACGTGTAACTGCAACCAAAAAACACCGAAGCACATTTAGTATGAATAAATCTCAGATTAATAACACCAGTTATGAAGATACGAATAATACATACTTTTTCATCATGAACTGTCAGTTAAAGAAACAAATTGTAAATTTTATCATGTTACTTGAGCACGTGCTTAATAGCAAAGTACATAGCATCCATCTTGGAAAGTCCATGAAGAACGATGTGATTACAAAGGAAATGTTACACGTGGCGTAACAATATATTAAGATTTTAATTAAATTTATTAGCTATATTAAATAATTATAATAAATTTGACAATTAGTTATATTGTAATTAACACGTGTTGACTAATATGGTTCTGAATAAACTAACGTGGACAATACATACAAGGTGGTAAAAAATTACATGGAAGAAGAATTCTAAGTTAATTTGTTATATATTTTTTCCTACTAAATATATAGCAAGAGACAAATGAACTAGAACAAATCAAATAGTAAACATTATATGAATGAAAATTAAACAAAGTTAACTGATAAACAATACATAAAATACACGATTTGACTGTATGGTGAATGCAAATTGATCAAATTTATCCACCATTTTCACTATTTGATAAAAAACATAATTGTAACATATGGACTTAGTATAGAAGTCTAAATGTTATTACGTAAAGATTATATTATAGACATATTATTGAACCACATCATGATTATCTAACTCTATACCAAAACAAAACTACACAAGAAAATATAAACGCCGGTATGAACGGTAAACAATAATTTTATAAAAATCTAAGCATATTGAGATCGTGATTTTCTTCAATCAATGAATGTTGCTTACTAAATTAATAAATAAGCAAACCTACATTATAATATTACAAGTTCAACTAATGAAATAACAAAAGTAAATGATAATAATAAATTAATGAACATGACACATAATGGAAATAGATATACGTATGGATGATGTTATATGATGAATAAAATATATGATGAATAAAAATTGATTTCGCGACTTAAATATCCCATAAGAACTATAATGCATTAATATATATTACATATATAGAAAGTAACATATTAATCAATTTAATATTAAATTTTTTAGTAAAGTATTTCGATTATAGTGAAACATAAGTTTTATGGTATAAATACTCACTAATTAAATACTACACGACTCCGGTTAACGCTAAATTACGATAGAATGAAATTTAATTTCATATAACCATTGAAATTAAGTAATACTTTATTACGAATTATACTATACTTTATTATTTTAATTTATTATTTATAATTGATTTTAAAACTCTTACGCTGTTTTATTATAAACACCAAGATAATTACATGCCTTAGTATATTTATTCTTTTATTATATTTTTCATTTCTATCTTTATATTCTTTTATATACTGATACTTTGCATATAAATATTGATAATAAAATATTTTTGTATTATATTAAATTGTTTATGATACACATTTTCGATCATATTAATTATGTTACTAATCCTCATATTTTATACCACGATTTATTTTACACCTTACTTTTATGTTATTTTATTTTATTGTATCTAAATAGTTACTGTCTTGTTAACATTATGAAATTAATTTATTCTACATCACTTCATTAATCGCAAATTTAAAAAAACAATGATATTAACCATTTTTTCTTGTCACGTCTCGCGCTCCATATAAGCCGTAACGTGAGCCAGGAAAGGAAAAGGAATATGTCATAAGTCGCGAACTTGCCTATTCGTACGTTGTTGTTTACCTGGATGACGTCCTAATTATTGCTGACTCGATAGACTAAAACACAAAAACCTGGTTTCACTCTATTGACACCGAACGCAACGTACGTCAGATTCAACGAAAGGTAAGCGCAGAACATTTAAATGTAATTTTTAGTACAATTTCAGGTAAATCTGATGCTTTTCTCTCGTGTTTGAGGTATCCTTCACAAAACGCTGCTTTAATTCTATTGACACCGAAAGCAGCGTAAGTCAAATTATGAGTGATGTAATGTATGAGTAATGTATGATGTAATGTATGATGTAATGTATGAGTTAAATTTAATTTTTTTGCACAATTTTGTTTAAGTCTTGTGCTTTTCATTCCATCTTTGAAGTATTCTGATCCAAACAGCTGGTTTAAGTCTATGGACAACGAATGCTGCGTACGTCAAATTTCACATGATGGTAGGCGCAAAACTGTTAAACTGCAATTTTGTGCAAAATTTCTTTGAAATTTGTAGTCTTTATACAGATGCTTGAAATATCCCGACATAAAAAACTGATTTAACTCTATTGATAAATATTTCAAGTTTTGTTCAATAAATATTATTGAGAATATAACGATGAAGTACGAGATACCGTCAGTTATCCGTAGCGTTCAAATGTACTGGGACTATCCGACACAAAATCTAAACAGCGATCGCGCTGCTTGGGACTCCAACGGTTAAACATATAAACATAACGAGTACAATAACCACATAAAAGATCTTACTTACTTAATTATGGTAGAAATAAGAGTAAACTAAATTATAAATGTCCTAAAAAAATTAGCAGAATAGTCCGAGATGTATTGCATAGCAGCTCACATAATCTTATAACGGTGGTCATCTTCTAAATTCAATTACAGGCTAAATTGCTTAATTATCATATCATGACGTGGCCTATATCAAAGCAATAAAGTATTATAACATAAATACATGACAATGAATATGAAGATAATATAAAGACATGTTAAAATTACATAACTGGCATTCTAAGTGATGATATTTCATTACGTGTATACGATATCCGGAAATTACCAAGTAAATTCCCATACAACTACAAATCCAGATAAATTTTATTAATTAACAAATACGTTAAGGAAATGTAAGGTAATAGACTAATAATATACAGTGGGTTACGAAAGTATTCGAACGCTTACATTTACGAATTTCAATTAATAAAATGAGACGTACTAAACTAATTTGTTAAAACAATTTGGTGTCTATAGTGACGAGAAAGTCTCAGGATTACATCAGTAAAATTTGAAAACGATTGAATAATATAGATAGGAGTTATGATACATTTATTAGAAATATTCATGATAAGTGTCTCACAAAGGTATTCGAACGCTGTAACACTGTTAATAGTTTTTCACCTTCCTTTGTAGCGAATGTAAATATCATTGCGAAATAAAAATACTGGTACGTTCAGTTGATGTTAGGATATCGTTTCAGTAACAGTAAAGTAAAAGTGTGCACAATAGTATTTAAAATGAATATCAAAAAGTCTGAAACAAAAAAGTGTGAAAGAGAAATAATATTCCGATTACATGAAGACGGCAAATCGACGGGAGATAGCCGGAATTTTGAACAGAAGTAAGTCCACAATACATTATATCATAGAAAAGTCAAAGAATGAGGGAACCCTTGCAAATAAACTCGATCAGGTCGATCAAAGAAATTAACTGGAAGAGAGAAGAAAGTTATCATTCGGGAATTAAAAAAAAATTCTACTACATCCGCTCCTCAATTCTCAAGTATGGTAGCTAATATGTTTCATAAAGAAGTTCACCCGGAATTATGTCGACGAATCTTACGAAACAATGATTTTCATGGCAGAGTACCGCGAAAGAAGCCATATATTAATGCCGTCGATCATAAAAAAAAAAGATAGACTTTTATAAAAACCTATATTAATAAAGATAATTATTCTTTTTGACTCGGATGGTTAAAATTGTGTGTGGAGAAAACCAAATACGGAATTGGAAACACGACATTTACATCAAACAGTGAAACACGGAAGTGGATCGGTGATGGTGTGGGGATTGCATGGCTGCCAGTGGCACTGGAAATTTGATATTTATTAATGGAATACTTGATAAATATAGGTAATTAAATATTTTAAAAAATAACCTTAAAGAAAGTGCCCGTAAATTAGGATTATTCGAAGATTTTCACTTCCAACACGATAATGATCCTAAGGATACTGCTAGAATTGTGAAAGAACGGATCGTACATGACACACCACACATGTTAATTACTCTACCGCAAAGTCCAGACATAAATCCGATTGAAAATGTATGGGCTGAAATTGGAAAAAGATGAAATAAATTTCAGATAACCTCAAAGCAAATATTGAAAGATAAAATTATAGAAATATGGGACTCTGTTGAGTGTAATTTTACAAAATCATTGGTTTACAGTATGGAACGTTGCTTGACAAAACATTATTGTTTCTAAAGCTGGTCCAACAAAATATTAATATTAAATAATTTAATAATATATGTAACGTCCAAATACTTTTGTGAGTCACTTACAATGCATGTTCTAATAAATGGATATTTTGACATAATTTTAAGCCTTCCATCTTCCTATTGACATCTGCTTGTCTAAGCAAATTATTACCACCTAATGACAAAATCCGCAATCATTTAGTTGCCAACCCAATACTTTAATGTACATTACTTCGGCCATTCAAGTTTGCATATGTAAACACTCGAATACTTTTGTGAGCCACTGTATGAAAAATAACCTAGTATACATGTGGTTAGATGATCTAGCTACGTGATAATAGGATCAAAGCTGTAATACAGCCTAATAGGCAGCAGTACTGACACAAGTTAAAAATTTTCATTTTATATGACATACTCATGAGTTTTGACGCATTTAAAATAGATATTCATATTTAAGATTAAACGCACTTATACATCGTGTGCTGAAATTAACAGAACACTGAATAAAGAATGCAATTGAAACTAACGACTTGTAAATACTAAAAGTAGAACTCCACTATGGGGAGACACCAATGATAAATAATAAGTAACACGATGCATATATTTAATGTATATTAAACATTATTAAGTGTACATTTACTGACATTCGCGACCACTTTAAATTACTCATACTATGTAATTAACTAGTAGCACACAATAAAGAAGTGGTAAAGTGTTAAACTATAATAAGGAACTATAGATAAATTAAAATATCACAAGTAGAATGATAAATCTAAAATATTTTAATATTCTGTTAGCAATATCATGAAATATATGAATCCAAAGATTAATAGCTTAGCATCAAACATTAATGATAATATAAAACATTTGATATTAATAAGAAGATACTTAAATATATCATCTGTTTAACAAAATTATGATTATCAATATGTATAAAATTATGGATAATTTTATCTATAACATGTCTAAATAATAAGTAATAGGAACGACATCAATAACATAATACTGAAGAGAATAATATAAAATGATCATTTTAGCATATTAGAAATCTGAAAGAAAAAAGACACAATGAATAAGTTTTAATTTCCGTTTCATGCTTCTAAAGGTATAAAATTATTTAATATCTACTTTTGATATAAAATATGATACTTTGGATAACAGTAAGATATCCAAAAGATATATTTTAATGATATTGTCTCAAATTAAGAGGAAATCTAAATCAACTATTAAGGCATATTGATGTTTAATGGTTATAAAGAATCCAGTAATAAACTTAATTGAAATATGTAATATATTTACTTGTAACAGAAAACTTAAATCAAATTAAAGAGAATTATATTATACTTAAAATTATATAATACTAATTAGATGTAACCCAGATGAAATCCGTATACAATAAATAATAAGATGATATTAGTAAAATCTTAAACAGTAATGCAACATTGACAAAAACGATATACATGGAGACTATAAGTTAATATTGGATTTTATCAGAGAATATACTAAATACATAGAAATATGTCTATTACGATTAACATCATATAAACTAAGAAGAAATTATTAAATTACATAAATCAATCTTTAACATGGAAAACAATAAAACTAATTACTAAAACTAAAAATCTACAAGTCATTAACTCACCACACTTATACGTTATAAATATACGTGAATAAAGACAAATTTATGTTAGTTTTTCTCTAACTGAAATAATTCGAGTTAGCGCAACACATTATCGATTAACGTAGTTGATACATAATAATTAGTAAATTTATAAATTAGAAAATATGATACTGATAGATAAATATGCAGAATAACACGTGTAACTGCAACCAAAAAACACCGAAGCACATTTAGTATGAATAAATCTCAGATTAATAACACCAGTTATGAAGATACGAATAATACATACTTTTTCATCATGAACTGTCAGTTAAAGAAACAAATTGTAAATTTTATCATGTTACTTGAGCACGTGCTTAATAGCAAAGTACATAGCATCCATCTTGGAAAGTCCATGAAGAACGATGTGATTACAAAGGAAATGTTACACGTGGCGTAACAATATATTAAGATTTTAATTAAATTTATTAGCTATATTAAATAATTATAATAAATTTGACAATTAGTTATATTGTAATTAACACGTGTTGACTAATATGGTTCTGAATAAACTAACGTGGACAATACATACAAGGTGGTAAAAAATTACATGGAAGAAGAATTCTAAGTTAATTTGTTATATATTTTTTCCTACTAAATATATAGCAAGAGACAAATGAACTAGAACAAATCAAATAGTAAACATTATATGAATGAAAATTAAACAAAGTTAACTGATAAACAATACATAAAATACACGATTTGACTGTATGGTGAATGCAAATTGATCAAATTTATCCACCATTTTCACTATTTGATAAAAAACATAATTGTAACATATGGACTTAGTATAGAAGTCTAAATGTTATTACGTAAAGATTATATTATAGACATATTATTGAACCACATCATGATTATCTAACTCTATACCAAAACAAAACTACACAAGAAAATATAAACGCCGGTATGAACGGTAAACAATAATTTTATAAAAATCTAAGCATATTGAGATCGTGATTTTCTTCAATCAATGAATGTTGCTTACTAAATTAATAAATAAGCAAACCTACATTATAATATTACAAGTTCAACTAATGAAATAACAAAAGTAAATGATAATAATAAATTAATGAACATGACACATAATGGAAATAGATATACGTATGGATGATGTTATATGATGAATAAAATATATGATGAATAAAAATTGATTTCGCGACTTAAATATCCCATAAGAACTATAATGCATTAATATATATTACATATATAGAAAGTAACATATTAATCAATTTAATATTAAATTTTTTAGTAAAGCATTTCGATTATAGTGAAACATAAGTTTTATGGTATAAATACTCACTACTTAAATACTACACGACTCCGGTTAACGCTAAATTACGATAGAATGAAATTTAATTTCATATAACCATTGAAATTAAGTAATACTTTATTACGAATTATACTATACTTTATTATTTTAATTTATTATTTATAATTGATTTTAAAACTCTTACGCTGTTTTATTATAAACACCAAGATAATTACATGCCTTAGTATATTTATTCTTTTATTATATTTTTCATTTCTATCTTTATATTCTTTTATATACTGATACTTTGCATATAAATATTGATAATAAAATATTTTTGTATTATATTAAATTGTTTATGATACACATTTTCGATCATATTAATTATGTTACTAATCCTCATATTTTATACCACGATTTATTTTACACCTTACTTTTATGTTATTTTATTTTATTGTATCTAAATAGTTACTGTCTTGTTAACATTATGAAATTAATTTATTCTACATCACTTCATTAATCGCAAATTTAAAAAAACAATGATATTAACCATTTTTTCTTGTCACGTCTCGCGCTCCATATAAGCCGTAACGTGAGCCAGGAAAGGAAAAGGAATATGTCATAAGTCGCGAACTTGCCTATTCGTACGTTGTTGTTTACCTGGATGACGTCCTAATTATTGCTGACTCGATAGACTAAAACACAAAAACCTGGTTTCACTCTATTGACACCGAACGCAACGTACGTCAGATTCAACGAAAGGTAAGCGCAGAACATTTAAATGTAATTTTTAGTACAATTTCAGGTAAATCTGATGCTTTTCTCTCGTGTTTGAGGTATCCTTCACAAAACGCTGCTTTAATTCTATTGACACCGAAAGCAGCGTAAGTCAAATTATGAGTGATGTAATGTATGAGTAATGTATGATGTAATGTATGATGTAATGTATGAGTTAAATTTAATTTTTTTGCACAATTTTGTTTAAGTCTTGTGCTTTTCATTCCATCTTTGAAGTATTCTGATCCAAACAGCTGGTTTAAGTCTATGGACAACGAATGCTGCGTACGTCAAATTTCACATGATGGTAGGCGCAAAACTGTTAAACTGCAATTTTGTGCAAAATTTCTTTGAAATTTGTAGTCTTTATACAGATGCTTGAAATATCCCGACATAAAAAACTGATTTAACTCTATTGATAAATATTTCAAGTTTTGTTCAATAAATATTATTGAGAATATAACGATGAAGTACGAGATACCGTCAGTTATCCGTAGCGTTCAAATGTACTGGGACTATCCGACACAAAATCTAAACAGCGATCGCGCTGCTTGGGACTCCAACGGTTAAACATATAAACATAACGAGTACAATAACCACATAAAAGATCTTACTTACTTAATTATGGTAGAAATAAGAGTAAACTAAATTATAAATGTCCTAAAAAAATTAGCAGAATAGTCCGAGATGTATTGCATAGCAGCTCACATAATCTTATAACGGTGGTCATCTTCTAAATTCAATTACAGGCTAAATTGCTTAATTATCATATCATGACGTGGCCTATATCAAAGCAATAAAGTATTATAACATAAATACATGACAATGAATATGAAGATAATATAAAGACATGTTAAAATTACATAACTGGCATTCTAAGTGATGATATTTCATTACGTGTATACGATATCCGGAAATTACCAAGTAAATTCCCATACAACTACAAATCCAGATAAATTTTATTAATTAACAAATACGTTAAGGAAATGTAAGGTAATAGACTAATAATATACAGTGGGTTACGAAAGTATTCGAACGCTTACATTTACGAATTTCAATTAATAAAATGAGACGTACTAAACTAATTTGTTAAAACAATTTGGTATCTATAGTGACGAGAAAGTCTCAGGATTACATCAGTAAAATTTGAAAACGATTGAATAATATAGATAGGAGTTATGATACATTTATTAGAAATATTCATGATAAGTGTCTCACAAAGGTATTCGAACGCTGTAACACTGTTAATAGTTTTTCACCTTCCTTTGTAGCGAATGTAAATATCATTGCGAAATAAAAATACTGGTACGTTCAGTTGATGTTAGGATATCGTTTCAGTAACAGTAAAGTAAAAGTGTGCACAATAGTATTTAAAATGAATATCAAAAAGTCTGAAACAAAAAAGTGTGAAAGAGAAATAATATTCCGATTACATGAAGACGGCAAATCGACGGGAGATAGCCGGAATTTTGAACAGAAGTAAGTCCACAATACATTATATCATAGAAAAGTCAAAGAATGAGGGAACCCTTGCAAATAAACTCGATCAGGTCGATCAAAGAAATTAACTGGAAGAGAGAAGAAAGTTATCATTCGGGAATTAAAAAAAAATTCTACTACATCCGCTCCTCAATTCTCAAGTATGGTAGCTAATATGTTTCATAAAGAAGTTCACCCGGAATTATGTCGACGAATCTTACGAAACAATGATTTTCATGGCAGAGTACCGCGAAAGAAGCCATATATTAATGCCGTCGATCATAAAAAAAAAAGATAGACTTTTATAAAAACCTATATTAATAAAGATAATTATTCTTTTTGACTCGGATGGTTAAAATTGTGTGTGGAGAAAACCAAATACGGAATTGGAAACACGACATTTACATCAAACAGTGAAACACGGAAGTGGATCGGTGATGGTGTGGGGATTGCATGGCTGCCAGTGGCACTGGAAATTTGATATTTATTAATGGAATACTTGATAAATATAGGTAATTAAATATTTTAAAAAATAACCTTAAAGAAAGTGCCCGTAAATTAGGATTATTCGAAGATTTTCACTTCCAACACGATAATGATCCTAAGGATACTGCTAGAATTGTGAAAGAACGGATCGTACATGACACACCACACATGTTAATTACTCTACCGCAAAGTCCAGACATAAATCCGATTGAAAATGTATGGGCTGAAATTGGAAAAAGATGAAATAAATTTCAGATAACCTCAAAGCAAATATTGAAAGATAAAATTATAGAAATATGGGACTCTGTTGAGTGTAATTTTACAAAATCATTGGTTTACAGTATGGAACGTTGCTTGACAAAACATTATTGTTTCTAAAGCTGGTCCAACAAAATATTAATATTAAATAATTTAATAATATATGTAACGTCCAAATACTTTTGTGAGTCACTTACAATGCATGTTCTAATAAATGGATATTTTGACATAATTTTAAGCCTTCCATCTTCCTATTGACATCTGCTTGTCTAAGCAAATTATTACCACCTAATGACAAAATCCGCAATCATTTAGTTGCCAACCCAATACTTTAATGTACATTACTTCGGCCATTCAAATTTGCATATGTAAACACTCGAATACTTTTGTGAGCCACTGTATGAAAAATAACCTAGTATACATGTGGTTAGATGATCTAGCTACGTGATAATAGGATCAAAGCTGTAATACAGCCTAATAGGCAGCAGTACTGACACAAGTTAAAAATTTTCATTTTATATGACATACTCATGAGTTTTGACGCATTTAAAATAGATATTCATATTTAAGATTAAACGCACTTATACATCGTGTGCTGAAATTAACAGAACACTGAATAAAGAATGCAATTGAAACTAACGACTTGTAAATACTAAAAGTAGAACTCCACTATGGGGAGACACCAATGATAAATAATAAGTAACACGATGCATATATTTAATGTATATTAAACATTATTAAGTGTACATTTACTGACATTCGCGACCACTTTAAATTACTCATACTATGTAATTAACTAGTAGCACACAATAAAGAAGTGGTAAAGTGTTAAACTATAATAAGGAACTATAGATAAATTAAAATATCACAAGTAGAATGATAAATCTAAAATATTTTAATATTCTGTTAGCAATATCATGAAATATATGAATCCAAAGATTAATAGCTTAGCATCAAACATTAATGATAATATAAAACATTTGATATTAATAAGAAGATACTTAAATATATCATCTGTTTAACAAAATTATGATTATCAATATGTATAAAATTATGGATAATTTTATCTATAACATGTCTAAATAATAAGTAATAGGAACGACATCAATAACATACCACTGGATAGAACAATATAAAATGGTTATTGTAGCATATTAGAAATTTTAAAGAAAAGGCACAATGAATATGTTTTTCTTTCTGTTTCATTCTTTTGAAGGTATAAAATTATTTAATATCTACTTTTGATATAGAATATGATACTTTGGATAACAGTAAGATATCCAAAAGATATATTTTAATGATATTGTCTCAAATTAAGAGGAAATCTAAATCAACTATTAAGGCATATTGATGTTTAATGGTTATAAAGAATCCAGTAATAAACTTAATTGAAATATGTAATATATTTACTTGTAACAGAAAACTTAAATCAAATTAAAGAGAATTATATTATACTTAAAATTATATAATACTAATTAGATGTAACCCAGATGAAATCCGTATACAATAAATAATAAGATGATATTAGTAAAATCTTAAACAGTAATGCAACATTGACAAAAACGATATACATGGAGACTATAAGTTAATATTGGATTTTATCAGAGAATATACTAAATACATAGAAATATGTCTATTACGATTAACATCATATAAACTAAGAAGAAATTATTAAATTACATAAATCAATCTTTAACATGGAAAACAATAAAACTAATTACTAAAACTAAAAATCTACAAGTCATTAACTCACCACACTTATACGTTATAAATATACGTGAATAAAGACAAATTTATGTTAGTTTTTCTCTAACTGAAATAATTCGAGTTAGCGCAACACATTATCGATTAACGTAGTTGATACATAATAATTAGTAAATTTATAAATTAGAAAATATGATACTGATAGATAAATATGCAGAATAACACGTGTAACTGCAACCAAAAAACACCGAAGCACATTTAGTATGAATAAATCTCAGATTAATAACACCAGTTATGAAGATACGAATAATACATACTTTTTCATCATGAACTGTCAGTTAAAGAAACAAATTGTAAATTTTATCATGTTACTTGAGCACGTGCTTAATAGCAAAGTACATAGCATCCATCTTGGAAAGTCCATGAAGAACGATGTGATTACAAAGGAAATGTTACACGTGGCGTAACAATATATTAAGATTTTAATTAAATTTATTAGCTATATTAAATAATTATAATAAATTTGACAATTAGTTATATTGTAATTAACACGTGTTGACTAATATGGTTCTGAATAAACTAACGTGGACAATACATACAAGGTGGTAAAAAATTACATGGAAGAAGAATTCTAAGTTAATTTGTTATATATTTTTTCCTACTAAATATATAGCAAGAGACAAATGAACTAGAACAAATCAAATAGTAAACATTATATGAATGAAAATTAAACAAAGTTAACTGATAAACAATACATAAAATACACGATTTGACTGTATGGTGAATGCAAATTGATCAAATTTATCCACCATTTTCACTATTTGATAAAAAACATAATTGTAACATATGGACTTAGTATAGAAGTCTAAATGTTATTACGTAAAGATTATATTATAGACATATTATTGAACCACATCATGATTATCTAACTCTATACCAAAACAAAACTACACAAGAAAATATAAACGCCGGTATGAACGGTAAACAATAATTTTATAAAAATCTAAGCATATTGAGATCGTGATTTTCTTCAATCAATGAATGTTGCTTACTAAATTAATAAATAAGCAAACCTACATTATAATATTACAAGTTCAACTAATGAAATAACAAAAGTAAATGATAATAATAAATTAATGAACATGACACATAATGGAAATAGATATACGTATGGATGATGTTATATGATGAATAAAATATATGATGAATAAAAATTGATTTCGCGACTTAAATATCCCATAAGAACTATAATGCATTAATATATATTACATATATAGAAAGTAACATATTAATCAATTTAATATTAAATTTTTTAGTAAAGTATTTCGATTATAGTGAAACATAAGTTTTATGGTATAAATACTCACTAATTAAATACTACACGACTCCGGTTAACGCTAAATTACGATAGAATGAAATTTAATTTCATATAACCATTGAAATTAAGTAATACTTTATTACGAATTATACTATACTTTATTATTTTAATTTATTATTTATAATTGATTTTAAAACTCTTACGCTGTTTTATTATAAACACCAAGATAATTACATGCCTTAGTATATTTATTCTTTTATTATATTTTTCATTTCTATCTTTATATTCTTTTATATACTGATACTTTGCATATAAATATTGATAATAAAATATTTTTGTATTATATTAAATTGTTTATGATACACATTTTCGATCATATTAATTATGTTACTAATCCTCATATTTTATACCACGATTTATTTTACACCTTACTTTTATGTTATTTTATTTTATTGTATCTAAATAGTTACTGTCTTGTTAACATTATGAAATTAATTTATTCTACATCACTTCATTAATCGCAAATTTAAAAAAACAATGATATTAACCATTTTTTCTTGTCACGTCTCGCGCTCCATATAAGCCGTAACGTGAGCCAGGAAAGGAAAAGGAATATGTCATAAGTCGCGAACTTGCCTATTCGTACGTTGTTGTTTACCTGGATGACGTCCTAATTATTGCTGACTCGATAGACTAAAACACAAAAACCTGGTTTCACTCTATTGACACCGAACGCAACGTACGTCAGATTCAACGAAAGGTAAGCGCAGAACATTTAAATGTAATTTTTAGTACAATTTCAGGTAAATCTGATGCTTTTCTCTCGTGTTTGAGGTATCCTTCACAAAACGCTGCTTTAATTCTATTGACACCGAAAGCAGCGTAAGTCAAATTATGAGTGATGTAATGTATGAGTAATGTATGATGTAATGTATGATGTAATGTATGAGTTAAATTTAATTTTTTTGCACAATTTTGTTTAAGTCTTGTGCTTTTCATTCCATCTTTGAAGTATTCTGATCCAAACAGCTGGTTTAAGTCTATGGACAACGAATGCTGCGTACGTCAAATTTCACATGATGGTAGGCGCAAAACTGTTAAACTGCAATTTTGTGCAAAATTTCTTTGAAATTTGTAGTCTTTATACAGATGCTTGAAATATCCCGACATAAAAAACTGATTTAACTCTATTGATAAATATTTCAAGTTTTGTTCAATAAATATTATTGAGAATATAACGATGAAGTACGAGATACCGTCAGTTATCCGTAGCGTTCAAATGTACTGGGACTATCCGACACAAAATCTAAACAGCGATCGCGCTGCTTGGGACTCCAACGGTTAAACATATAAACATAACGAGTACAATAACCACATAAAAGATCTTACTTACTTAATTATGGTAGAAATAAGAGTAAACTAAATTATAAATGTCCTAAAAAAATTAGCAGAATAGTCCGAGATGTATTGCATAGCAGCTCACATAATCTTATAACGGTGGTCATCTTCTAAATTCAATTACAGGCTAAATTGCTTAATTATCATATCATGACGTGGCCTATATCAAAGCAATAAAGTATTATAACATAAATACATGACAATGAATATGAAGATAATATAAAGACATGTTAAAATTACATAACTGGCATTCTAAGTGATGATATTTCATTACGTGTATACGATATCCGGAAATTACCAAGTAAATTCCCATACAACTACAAATCCAGATAAATTTTATTAATTAACAAATACGTTAAGGAAATGTAAGGTAATAGACTAATAATATACAGTGGGTTACGAAAGTATTCGAACGCTTACATTTACGAATTTCAATTAATAAAATGAGACGTACTAAACTAATTTGTTAAAACAATTTGGTATCTATAGTGACGAGAAAGTCTCAGGATTACATCAGTAAAATTTGAAAACGATTGAATAATATAGATAGGAGTTATGATACATTTATTAGAAATATTCATGATAAGTGTCTCACAAAGGTATTCGAACGCTGTAACACTGTTAATAGTTTTTCACCTTCCTTTGTAGCGAATGTAAATATCATTGCGAAATAAAAATACTGGTACGTTCAGTTGATGTTAGGATATCGTTTCAGTAACAGTAAAGTAAAAGTGTGCACAATAGTATTTAAAATGAATATCAAAAAGTCTGAAACAAAAAAGTGTGAAAGAGAAATAATATTCCGATTACATGAAGACGGCAAATCGACGGGAGATAGCCGGAATTTTGAACAGAAGTAAGTCCACAATACATTATATCATAGAAAAGTCAAAGAATGAGGGAACCCTTGCAAATAAACTCGATCAGGTCGATCAAAGAAATTAACTGGAAGAGAGAAGAAAGTTATCATTCGGGAATTAAAAAAAAATTCTACTACATCCGCTCCTCAATTCTCAAGTATGGTAGCTAATATGTTTCATAAAGAAGTTCACCCGGAATTATGTCGACGAATCTTACGAAACAATGATTTTCATGGCAGAGTACCGCGAAAGAAGCCATATATTAATGCCGTCGATCATAAAAAAAAAAGATAGACTTTTATAAAAACCTATATTAATAAAGATAATTATTCTTTTTGACTCGGATGGTTAAAATTGTGTGTGGAGAAAACCAAATACGGAATTGGAAACACGACATTTACATCAAACAGTGAAACACGGAAGTGGATCGGTGATGGTGTGGGGATTGCATGGCTGCCAGTGGCACTGGAAATTTGATATTTATTAATGGAATACTTGATAAATATAGGTAATTAAATATTTTAAAAAATAACCTTAAAGAAAGTGCCCGTAAATTAGGATTATTCGAAGATTTTCACTTCCAACACGATAATGATCCTAAGGATACTGCTAGAATTGTGAAAGAACGGATCGTACATGACACACCACACATGTTAATTACTCTACCGCAAAGTCCAGACATAAATCCGATTGAAAATGTATGGGCTGAAATTGGAAAAAGATGAAATAAATTTCAGATAACCTCAAAGCAAATATTGAAAGATAAAATTATAGAAATATGGGACTCTGTTGAGTGTAATTTTACAAAATCATTGGTTTACAGTATGGAACGTTGCTTGACAAAACATTATTGTTTCTAAAGCTGGTCCAACAAAATATTAATATTAAATAATTTAATAATATATGTAACGTCCAAATACTTTTGTGAGTCACTTACAATGCATGTTCTAATAAATGGATATTTTGACATAATTTTAAGCCTTCCATCTTCCTATTGACATCTGCTTGTCTAAGCAAATTATTACCACCTAATGACAAAATCCGCAATCATTTAGTTGCCAACCCAATACTTTAATGTACATTACTTCGGCCATTCAAGTTTGCATATGTAAACACTCGAATACTTTTGTGAGCCACTGTATGAAAAATAACCTAGTATACATGTGGTTAGATGATCTAGCTACGTGATAATAGGATCAAAGCTGTAATACAGCCTAATAGGCAGCAGTACTGACACAAGTTAAAAATTTTCATTTTATATGACATACTCATGAGTTTTGACGCATTTAAAATAGATATTCATATTTAAGATTAAACGCACTTATACATCGTGTGCTGAAATTAACAGAACACTGAATAAAGAATGCAATTGAAACTAACGACTTGTAAATACTAAAAGTAGAACTCCACTATGGGGAGACACCAATGATAAATAATAAGTAACACGATGCATATATTTAATGTATATTAAACATTATTAAGTGTACATTTACTGACATTCGCGACCACTTTAAATTACTCATACTATGTAATTAACTAGTAGCACACAATAAAGAAGTGGTAAAGTGTTAAACTATAATAAGGAACTATAGATAAATTAAAATATCACAAGTAGAATGATAAATCTAAAATATTTTAATATTCTGTTAGCAATATCATGAAATATATGAATCCAAAGATTAATAGCTTAGCATCAAACATTAATGATAATATAAAACATTTGATATTAATAAGAAGATACTTAAATATATCATCTGTTTAACAAAATTATGATTATCAATATGTATAAAATTATGGATAATTTTATCTATAACATGTCTAAATAATAAGTAATAGGAACGACATCAATAACATAATACTGAAGAGAATAATATAAAATGATCATTTTAGCATATTAGAAATCTGAAAGAAAAAAGACACAATGAATAAGTTTTAATTTCCGTTTCATGCTTCTAAAGGTATAAAATTATTTAATATCTACTTTTGATATAAAATATGATACTTTGGATAACAGTAAGATATCCAAAAGATATATTTTAATGATATTGTCTCAAATTAAGAGGAAATCTAAATCAACTATTAAGGCATATTGATGTTTAATGGTTATAAAGAATCCAGTAATAAACTTAATTGAAATATGTAATATATTTACTTGTAACAGAAAACTTAAATCAAATTAAAGAGAATTATATTATACTTAAAATTATATAATACTAATTAGATGTAACCCAGATGAAATCCGTATACAATAAATAATAAGATGATATTAGTAAAATCTTAAACAGTAATGCAACATTGACAAAAACGATATACATGGAGACTATAAGTTAATATTGGATTTTATCAGAGAATATACTAAATACATAGAAATATGTCTATTACGATTAACATCATATAAACTAAGAAGAAATTATTAAATTACATAAATCAATCTTTAACATGGAAAACAATAAAACTAATTACTAAAACTAAAAATCTACAAGTCATTAACTCACCACACTTATACGTTATAAATATACGTGAATAAAGACAAATTTATGTTAGTTTTTCTCTAACTGAAATAATTCGAGTTAGCGCAACACATTATCGATTAACGTAGTTGATACATAATAATTAGTAAATTTATAAATTAGAAAATATGATACTGATAGATAAATATGCAGAATAACACGTGTAACTGCAACCAAAAAACACCGAAGCACATTTAGTATGAATAAATCTCAGATTAATAACACCAGTTATGAAGATACGAATAATACATACTTTTTCATCATGAACTGTCAGTTAAAGAAACAAATTGTAAATTTTATCATGTTACTTGAGCACGTGCTTAATAGCAAAGTACATAGCATCCATCTTGGAAAGTCCATGAAGAACGATGTGATTACAAAGGAAATGTTACACGTGGCGTAACAATATATTAAGATTTTAATTAAATTTATTAGCTATATTAAATAATTATAATAAATTTGACAATTAGTTATATTGTAATTAACACGTGTTGACTAATATGGTTCTGAATAAACTAACGTGGACAATACATACAAGGTGGTAAAAAATTACATGGAAGAAGAATTCTAAGTTAATTTGTTATATATTTTTTCCTACTAAATATATAGCAAGAGACAAATGAACTAGAACAAATCAAATAGTAAACATTATATGAATGAAAATTAAACAAAGTTAACTGATAAACAATACATAAAATACACGATTTGACTGTATGGTGAATGCAAATTGATCAAATTTATCCACCATTTTCACTATTTGATAAAAAACATAATTGTAACATATGGACTTAGTATAGAAGTCTAAATGTTATTACGTAAAGATTATATTATAGACATATTATTGAACCACATCATGATTATCTAACTCTATACCAAAACAAAACTACACAAGAAAATATAAACGCCGGTATGAACGGTAAACAATAATTTTATAAAAATCTAAGCATATTGAGATCGTGATTTTCTTCAATCAATGAATGTTGCTTACTAAATTAATAAATAAGCAAACCTACATTATAATATTACAAGTTCAACTAATGAAATAACAAAAGTAAATGATAATAATAAATTAATGAACATGACACATAATGGAAATAGATATACGTATGGATGATGTTATATGATGAATAAAATATATGATGAATAAAAATTGATTTCGCGACTTAAATATCCCATAAGAACTATAATGCATTAATATATATTACATATATAGAAAGTAACATATTAATCAATTTAATATTAAATTTTTTAGTAAAGCATTTCGATTATAGTGAAACATAAGTTTTATGGTATAAATACTCACTACTTAAATACTACACGACTCCGGTTAACGCTAAATTACGATAGAATGAAATTTAATTTCATATAACCATTGAAATTAAGTAATACTTTATTACGAATTATACTATACTTTATTATTTTAATTTATTATTTATAATTGATTTTAAAACTCTTACGCTGTTTTATTATAAACACCAAGATAATTACATGCCTTAGTATATTTATTCTTTTATTATATTTTTCATTTCTATCTTTATATTCTTTTATATACTGATACTTTGCATATAAATATTGATAATAAAATATTTTTGTATTATATTAAATTGTTTATGATACACATTTTCGATCATATTAATTATGTTACTAATCCTCATATTTTATACCACGATTTATTTTACACCTTACTTTTATGTTATTTTATTTTATTGTATCTAAATAGTTACTGTCTTGTTAACATTATGAAATTAATTTATTCTACATCACTTCATTAATCGCAAATTTAAAAAAACAATGATATTAACCATTTTTTCTTGTCACGTCTCGCGCTCCATATAAGCCGTAACGTGAGCCAGGAAAGGAAAAGGAATATGTCATAAGTCGCGAACTTGCCTATTCGTACGTTGTTGTTTACCTGGATGACGTCCTAATTATTGCTGACTCGATAGACTAAAACACAAAAACCTGGTTTCACTCTATTGACACCGAACGCAACGTACGTCAGATTCAACGAAAGGTAAGCGCAGAACATTTAAATGTAATTTTTAGTACAATTTCAGGTAAATCTGATGCTTTTCTCTCGTGTTTGAGGTATCCTTCACAAAACGCTGCTTTAATTCTATTGACACCGAAAGCAGCGTAAGTCAAATTATGAGTGATGTAATGTATGAGTAATGTATGATGTAATGTATGATGTAATGTATGAGTTAAATTTAATTTTTTTGCACAATTTTGTTTAAGTCTTGTGCTTTTCATTCCATCTTTGAAGTATTCTGATCCAAACAGCTGGTTTAAGTCTATGGACAACGAATGCTGCGTACGTCAAATTTCACATGATGGTAGGCGCAAAACTGTTAAACTGCAATTTTGTGCAAAATTTCTTTGAAATTTGTAGTCTTTATACAGATGCTTGAAATATCCCGACATAAAAAACTGATTTAACTCTATTGATAAATATTTCAAGTTTTGTTCAATAAATATTATTGAGAATATAACGATGAAGTACGAGATACCGTCAGTTATCCGTAGCGTTCAAATGTACTGGGACTATCCGACACAAAATCTAAACAGCGATCGCGCTGCTTGGGACTCCAACGGTTAAACATATAAACATAACGAGTACAATAACCACATAAAAGATCTTACTTACTTAATTATGGTAGAAATAAGAGTAAACTAAATTATAAATGTCCTAAAAAAATTAGCAGAATAGTCCGAGATGTATTGCATAGCAGCTCACATAATCTTATAACGGTGGTCATCTTCTAAATTCAATTACAGGCTAAATTGCTTAATTATCATATCATGACGTGGCCTATATCAAAGCAATAAAGTATTATAACATAAATACATGACAATGAATATGAAGATAATATAAAGACATGTTAAAATTACATAACTGGCATTCTAAGTGATGATATTTCATTACGTGTATACGATATCCGGAAATTACCAAGTAAATTCCCATACAACTACAAATCCAGATAAATTTTATTAATTAACAAATACGTTAAGGAAATGTAAGGTAATAGACTAATAATATACAGTGGGTTACGAAAGTATTCGAACGCTTACATTTACGAATTTCAATTAATAAAATGAGACGTACTAAACTAATTTGTTAAAACAATTTGGTATCTATAGTGACGAGAAAGTCTCAGGATTACATCAGTAAAATTTGAAAACGATTGAATAATATAGATAGGAGTTATGATACATTTATTAGAAATATTCATGATAAGTGTCTCACAAAGGTATTCGAACGCTGTAACACTGTTAATAGTTTTTCACCTTCCTTTGTAGCGAATGTAAATATCATTGCGAAATAAAAATACTGGTACGTTCAGTTGATGTTAGGATATCGTTTCAGTAACAGTAAAGTAAAAGTGTGCACAATAGTATTTAAAATGAATATCAAAAAGTCTGAAACAAAAAAGTGTGAAAGAGAAATAATATTCCGATTACATGAAGACGGCAAATCGACGGGAGATAGCCGGAATTTTGAACAGAAGTAAGTCCACAATACATTATATCATAGAAAAGTCAAAGAATGAGGGAACCCTTGCAAATAAACTCGATCAGGTCGATCAAAGAAATTAACTGGAAGAGAGAAGAAAGTTATCATTCGGGAATTAAAAAAAAATTCTACTACATCCGCTCCTCAATTCTCAAGTATGGTAGCTAATATGTTTCATAAAGAAGTTCACCCGGAATTATGTCGACGAATCTTACGAAACAATGATTTTCATGGCAGAGTACCGCGAAAGAAGCCATATATTAATGCCGTCGATCATAAAAAAAAAAGATAGACTTTTATAAAAACCTATATTAATAAAGATAATTATTCTTTTTGACTCGGATGGTTAAAATTGTGTGTGGAGAAAACCAAATACGGAATTGGAAACACGACATTTACATCAAACAGTGAAACACGGAAGTGGATCGGTGATGGTGTGGGGATTGCATGGCTGCCAGTGGCACTGGAAATTTGATATTTATTAATGGAATACTTGATAAATATAGGTAATTAAATATTTTAAAAAATAACCTTAAAGAAAGTGCCCGTAAATTAGGATTATTCGAAGATTTTCACTTCCAACACGATAATGATCCTAAGGATACTGCTAGAATTGTGAAAGAACGGATCGTACATGACACACCACACATGTTAATTACTCTACCGCAAAGTCCAGACATAAATCCGATTGAAAATGTATGGGCTGAAATTGGAAAAAGATGAAATAAATTTCAGATAACCTCAAAGCAAATATTGAAAGATAAAATTATAGAAATATGGGACTCTGTTGAGTGTAATTTTACAAAATCATTGGTTTACAGTATGGAACGTTGCTTGACAAAACATTATTGTTTCTAAAGCTGGTCCAACAAAATATTAATATTAAATAATTTAATAATATATGTAACGTCCAAATACTTTTGTGAGTCACTTACAATGCATGTTCTAATAAATGGATATTTTGACATAATTTTAAGCCTTCCATCTTCCTATTGACATCTGCTTGTCTAAGCAAATTATTACCACCTAATGACAAAATCCGCAATCATTTAGTTGCCAACCCAATACTTTAATGTACATTACTTCGGCCATTCAAGTTTGCATATGTAAACACTCGAATACTTTTGTGAGCCACTGTATGAAAAATAACCTAGTATACATGTGGTTAGATGATCTAGCTACGTGATAATAGGATCAAAGCTGTAATACAGCCTAATAGGCAGCAGTACTGACACAAGTTAAAAATTTTCATTTTATATGACATACTCATGAGTTTTGACGCATTTAAAATAGATATTCATATTTAAGATTAAACGCACTTATACATCGTGTGCTGAAATTAACAGAACACTGAATAAAGAATGCAATTGAAACTAACGACTTGTAAATACTAAAAGTAGAACTCCACTATGGGGAGACACCAATGATAAATAATAAGTAACACGATGCATATATTTAATGTATATTAAACATTATTAAGTGTACATTTACTGACATTCGCGACCACTTTAAATTACTCATACTATGTAATTAACTAGTAGCACACAATAAAGAAGTGGTAAAGTGTTAAACTATAATAAGGAACTATAGATAAATTAAAATATCACAAGTAGAATGATAAATCTAAAATATTTTAATATTCTGTTAGCAATATCATGAAATATATGAATCCAAAGATTAATAGCTTAGCATCAAACATTAATGATAATATAAAACATTTGATATTAATAAGAAGATACTTAAATATATCATCTGTTTAACAAAATTATGATTATCAATATGTATAAAATTATGGATAATTTTATCTATAACATGTCTAAATAATAAGTAATAGGAACGACATCAATAACATAATACTGAAGAGAATAATATAAAATGATCATTTTAGCATATTAGAAATCTGAAAGAAAAAAGACACAATGAATAAGTTTTAATTTCCGTTTCATGCTTCTAAAGGTATAAAATTATTTAATATCTACTTTTGATATAAAATATGATACTTTGGATAACAGTAAGATATCCAAAAGATATATTTTAATGATATTGTCTCAAATTAAGAGGAAATCTAAATCAACTATTAAGGCATATTGATGTTTAATGGTTATAAAGAATCCAGTAATAAACTTAATTGAAATATGTAATATATTTACTTGTAACAGAAAACTTAAATCAAATTAAAGAGAATTATATTATACTTAAAATTATATAATACTAATTAGATGTAACCCAGATGAAATCCGTATACAATAAATAATAAGATGATATTAGTAAAATCTTAAACAG
Organism: Bombus dahlbomii; assembly: GCA_037178635.1. Classification (NCBI taxonomy): domain Eukaryota; kingdom Metazoa; phylum Arthropoda; class Insecta; order Hymenoptera; family Apidae; genus Bombus; species Bombus dahlbomii. The sequence goes on from CM074117.1 coordinate 4,998,729, forward strand.
TAATGCAACATTGACAAAAACGATATACATGGAGACTATAAGTTAATATTGGATTTTATCAGAGAATATACTAAATACATAGAAATATGTCTATTACGATTAACATCATATAAACTAAGAAGAAATTATTAAATTACATAAATCAATCTTTAACATGGAAAACAATAAAACTAATTACTAAAACTAAAAATCTACAAGTCATTAACTCACCACACTTATACGTTATAAATATACGTGAATAAAGACAAATTTATGTTAGTTTTTCTCTAACTGAAATAATTCGAGTTAGCGCAACACATTATCGATTAACGTAGTTGATACATAATAATTAGTAAATTTATAAATTAGAAAATATGATACTGATAGATAAATATGCAGAATAACACGTGTAACTGCAACCAAAAAACACCGAAGCACATTTAGTATGAATAAATCTCAGATTAATAACACCAGTTATGAAGATACGAATAATACATACTTTTTCATCATGAACTGTCAGTTAAAGAAACAAATTGTAAATTTTATCATGTTACTTGAGCACGTGCTTAATAGCAAAGTACATAGCATCCATCTTGGAAAGTCCATGAAGAACGATGTGATTACAAAGGAAATGTTACACGTGGCGTAACAATATATTAAGATTTTAATTAAATTTATTAGCTATATTAAATAATTATAATAAATTTGACAATTAGTTATATTGTAATTAACACGTGTTGACTAATATGGTTCTGAATAAACTAACGTGGACAATACATACAAGGTGGTAAAAAATTACATGGAAGAAGAATTCTAAGTTAATTTGTTATATATTTTTTCCTACTAAATATATAGCAAGAGACAAATGAACTAGAACAAATCAAATAGTAAACATTATATGAATGAAAATTAAACAAAGTTAACTGATAAACAATACATAAAATACACGATTTGACTGTATGGTGAATGCAAATTGATCAAATTTATCCACCATTTTCACTATTTGATAAAAAACATAATTGTAACATATGGACTTAGTATAGAAGTCTAAATGTTATTACGTAAAGATTATATTATAGACATATTATTGAACCACATCATGATTATCTAACTCTATACCAAAACAAAACTACACAAGAAAATATAAACGCCGGTATGAACGGTAAACAATAATTTTATAAAAATCTAAGCATATTGAGATCGTGATTTTCTTCAATCAATGAATGTTGCTTACTAAATTAATAAATAAGCAAACCTACATTATAATATTACAAGTTCAACTAATGAAATAACAAAAGTAAATGATAATAATAAATTAATGAACATGACACATAATGGAAATAGATATACGTATGGATGATGTTATATGATGAATAAAATATATGATGAATAAAAATTGATTTCGCGACTTAAATATCCCATAAGAACTATAATGCATTAATATATATTACATATATAGAAAGTAACATATTAATCAATTTAATATTAAATTTTTTAGTAAAGTATTTCGATTATAGTGAAACATAAGTTTTATGGTATAAATACTCACTAATTAAATACTACACGACTCCGGTTAACGCTAAATTACGATAGAATGAAATTTAATTTCATATAACCATTGAAATTAAGTAATACTTTATTACGAATTATACTATACTTTATTATTTTAATTTATTATTTATAATTGATTTTAAAACTCTTACGCTGTTTTATTATAAACACCAAGATAATTACATGCCTTAGTATATTTATTCTTTTATTATATTTTTCATTTCTATCTTTATATTCTTTTATATACTGATACTTTGCATATAAATATTGATAATAAAATATTTTTGTATTATATTAAATTGTTTATGATACACATTTTCGATCATATTAATTATGTTACTAATCCTCATATTTTATACCACGATTTATTTTACACCTTACTTTTATGTTATTTTATTTTATTGTATCTAAATAGTTACTGTCTTGTTAACATTATGAAATTAATTTATTCTACATCACTTCATTAATCGCAAATTTAAAAAAACAATGATATTAACCATTTTTTCTTGTCACGTCTCGCGCTCCATATAAGCCGTAACGTGAGCCAGGAAAGGAAAAGGAATATGTCATAAGTCGCGAACTTGCCTATTCGTACGTTGTTGTTTACCTGGATGACGTCCTAATTATTGCTGACTCGATAGACTAAAACACAAAAACCTGGTTTCACTCTATTGACACCGAACGCAACGTACGTCAGATTCAACGAAAGGTAAGCGCAGAACATTTAAATGTAATTTTTAGTACAATTTCAGGTAAATCTGATGCTTTTCTCTCGTGTTTGAGGTATCCTTCACAAAACGCTGCTTTAATTCTATTGACACCGAAAGCAGCGTAAGTCAAATTATGAGTGATGTAATGTATGAGTAATGTATGATGTAATGTATGATGTAATGTATGAGTTAAATTTAATTTTTTTGCACAATTTTGTTTAAGTCTTGTGCTTTTCATTCCATCTTTGAAGTATTCTGATCCAAACAGCTGGTTTAAGTCTATGGACAACGAATGCTGCGTACGTCAAATTTCACATGATGGTAGGCGCAAAACTGTTAAACTGCAATTTTGTGCAAAATTTCTTTGAAATTTGTAGTCTTTATACAGATGCTTGAAATATCCCGACATAAAAAACTGATTTAACTCTATTGATAAATATTTCAAGTTTTGTTCAATAAATATTATTGAGAATATAACGATGAAGTACGAGATACCGTCAGTTATCCGTAGCGTTCAAATGTACTGGGACTATCCGACACAAAATCTAAACAGCGATCGCGCTGCTTGGGACTCCAACGGTTAAACATATAAACATAACGAGTACAATAACCACATAAAAGATCTTACTTACTTAATTATGGTAGAAATAAGAGTAAACTAAATTATAAATGTCCTAAAAAAATTAGCAGAATAGTCCGAGATGTATTGCATAGCAGCTCACATAATCTTATAACGGTGGTCATCTTCTAAATTCAATTACAGGCTAAATTGCTTAATTATCATATCATGACGTGGCCTATATCAAAGCAATAAAGTATTATAACATAAATACATGACAATGAATATGAAGATAATATAAAGACATGTTAAAATTACATAACTGGCATTCTAAGTGATGATATTTCATTACGTGTATACGATATCCGGAAATTACCAAGTAAATTCCCATACAACTACAAATCCAGATAAATTTTATTAATTAACAAATACGTTAAGGAAATGTAAGGTAATAGACTAATAATATACAGTGGGTTACGAAAGTATTCGAACGCTTACATTTACGAATTTCAATTAATAAAATGAGACGTACTAAACTAATTTGTTAAAACAATTTGGTATCTATAGTGACGAGAAAGTCTCAGGATTACATCAGTAAAATTTGAAAACGATTGAATAATATAGATAGGAGTTATGATACATTTATTAGAAATATTCATGATAAGTGTCTCACAAAGGTATTCGAACGCTGTAACACTGTTAATAGTTTTTCACCTTCCTTTGTAGCGAATGTAAATATCATTGCGAAATAAAAATACTGGTACGTTCAGTTGATGTTAGGATATCGTTTCAGTAACAGTAAAGTAAAAGTGTGCACAATAGTATTTAAAATGAATATCAAAAAGTCTGAAACAAAAAAGTGTGAAAGAGAAATAATATTCCGATTACATGAAGACGGCAAATCGACGGGAGATAGCCGGAATTTTGAACAGAAGTAAGTCCACAATACATTATATCATAGAAAAGTCAAAGAATGAGGGAACCCTTGCAAATAAACTCGATCAGGTCGATCAAAGAAATTAACTGGAAGAGAGAAGAAAGTTATCATTCGGGAATTAAAAAAAAATTCTACTACATCCGCTCCTCAATTCTCAAGTATGGTAGCTAATATGTTTCATAAAGAAGTTCACCCGGAATTATGTCGACGAATCTTACGAAACAATGATTTTCATGGCAGAGTACCGCGAAAGAAGCCATATATTAATGCCGTCGATCATAAAAAAAAAAGATAGACTTTTATAAAAACCTATATTAATAAAGATAATTATTCTTTTTGACTCGGATGGTTAAAATTGTGTGTGGAGAAAACCAAATACGGAATTGGAAACACGACATTTACATCAAACAGTGAAACACGGAAGTGGATCGGTGATGGTGTGGGGATTGCATGGCTGCCAGTGGCACTGGAAATTTGATATTTATTAATGGAATACTTGATAAATATAGGTAATTAAATATTTTAAAAAATAACCTTAAAGAAAGTGCCCGTAAATTAGGATTATTCGAAGATTTTCACTTCCAACACGATAATGATCCTAAGGATACTGCTAGAATTGTGAAAGAACGGATCGTACATGACACACCACACATGTTAATTACTCTACCGCAAAGTCCAGACATAAATCCGATTGAAAATGTATGGGCTGAAATTGGAAAAAGATGAAATAAATTTCAGATAACCTCAAAGCAAATATTGAAAGATAAAATTATAGAAATATGGGACTCTGTTGAGTGTAATTTTACAAAATCATTGGTTTACAGTATGGAACGTTGCTTGACAAAACATTATTGTTTCTAAAGCTGGTCCAACAAAATATTAATATTAAATAATTTAATAATATATGTAACGTCCAAATACTTTTGTGAGTCACTTACAATGCATGTTCTAATAAATGGATATTTTGACATAATTTTAAGCCTTCCATCTTCCTATTGACATCTGCTTGTCTAAGCAAATTATTACCACCTAATGACAAAATCCGCAATCATTTAGTTGCCAACCCAATACTTTAATGTACATTACTTCGGCCATTCAAGTTTGCATATGTAAACACTCGAATACTTTTGTGAGCCACTGTATGAAAAATAACCTAGTATACATGTGGTTAGATGATCTAGCTACGTGATAATAGGATCAAAGCTGTAATACAGCCTAATAGGCAGCAGTACTGACACAAGTTAAAAATTTTCATTTTATATGACATACTCATGAGTTTTGACGCATTTAAAATAGATATTCATATTTAAGATTAAACGCACTTATACATCGTGTGCTGAAATTAACAGAACACTGAATAAAGAATGCAATTGAAACTAACGACTTGTAAATACTAAAAGTAGAACTCCACTATGGGGAGACACCAATGATAAATAATAAGTAACACGATGCATATATTTAATGTATATTAAACATTATTAAGTGTACATTTACTGACATTCGCGACCACTTTAAATTACTCATACTATGTAATTAACTAGTAGCACACAATAAAGAAGTGGTAAAGTGTTAAACTATAATAAGGAACTATAGATAAATTAAAATATCACAAGTAGAATGATAAATCTAAAATATTTTAATATTCTGTTAGCAATATCATGAAATATATGAATCCAAAGATTAATAGCTTAGCATCAAACATTAATGATAATATAAAACATTTGATATTAATAAGAAGATACTTAAATATATCATCTGTTTAACAAAATTATGATTATCAATATGTATAAAATTATGGATAATTTTATCTATAACATGTCTAAATAATAAGTAATAGGAACGACATCAATAACATAATACTGAAGAGAATAATATAAAATGATCATTTTAGCATATTAGAAATCTGAAAGAAAAAAGACACAATGAATAAGTTTTAATTTCCGTTTCATGCTTCTAAAGGTATAAAATTATTTAATATCTACTTTTGATATAAAATATGATACTTTGGATAACAGTAAGATATCCAAAAGATATATTTTAATGATATTGTCTCAAATTAAGAGGAAATCTAAATCAACTATTAAGGCATATTGATGTTTAATGGTTATAAAGAATCCAGTAATAAACTTAATTGAAATATGTAATATATTTACTTGTAACAGAAAACTTAAATCAAATTAAAGAGAATTATATTATACTTAAAATTATATAATACTAATTAGATGTAACCCAGATGAAATCCGTATACAATAAATAATAAGATGATATTAGTAAAATCTTAAACAGTAATGCAACATTGACAAAAACGATATACATGGAGACTATAAGTTAATATTGGATTTTATCAGAGAATATACTAAATACATAGAAATATGTCTATTACGATTAACATCATATAAACTAAGAAGAAATTATTAAATTACATAAATCAATCTTTAACATGGAAAACAATAAAACTAATTACTAAAACTAAAAATCTACAAGTCATTAACTCACCACACTTATACGTTATAAATATACGTGAATAAAGACAAATTTATGTTAGTTTTTCTCTAACTGAAATAATTCGAGTTAGCGCAACACATTATCGATTAACGTAGTTGATACATAATAATTAGTAAATTTATAAATTAGAAAATATGATACTGATAGATAAATATGCAGAATAACACGTGTAACTGCAACCAAAAAACACCGAAGCACATTTAGTATGAATAAATCTCAGATTAATAACACCAGTTATGAAGATACGAATAATACATACTTTTTCATCATGAACTGTCAGTTAAAGAAACAAATTGTAAATTTTATCATGTTACTTGAGCACGTGCTTAATAGCAAAGTACATAGCATCCATCTTGGAAAGTCCATGAAGAACGATGTGATTACAAAGGAAATGTTACACGTGGCGTAACAATATATTAAGATTTTAATTAAATTTATTAGCTATATTAAATAATTATAATAAATTTGACAATTAGTTATATTGTAATTAACACGTGTTGACTAATATGGTTCTGAATAAACTAACGTGGACAATACATACAAGGTGGTAAAAAATTACATGGAAGAAGAATTCTAAGTTAATTTGTTATATATTTTTTCCTACTAAATATATAGCAAGAGACAAATGAACTAGAACAAATCAAATAGTAAACATTATATGAATGAAAATTAAACAAAGTTAACTGATAAACAATACATAAAATACACGATTTGACTGTATGGTGAATGCAAATTGATCAAATTTATCCACCATTTTCACTATTTGATAAAAAACATAATTGTAACATATGGACTTAGTATAGAAGTCTAAATGTTATTACGTAAAGATTATATTATAGACATATTATTGAACCACATCATGATTATCTAACTCTATACCAAAACAAAACTACACAAGAAAATATAAACGCCGGTATGAACGGTAAACAATAATTTTATAAAAATCTAAGCATATTGAGATCGTGATTTTCTTCAATCAATGAATGTTGCTTACTAAATTAATAAATAAGCAAACCTACATTATAATATTACAAGTTCAACTAATGAAATAACAAAAGTAAATGATAATAATAAATTAATGAACATGACACATAATGGAAATAGATATACGTATGGATGATGTTATATGATGAATAAAATATATGATGAATAAAAATTGATTTCGCGACTTAAATATCCCATAAGAACTATAATGCATTAATATATATTACATATATAGAAAGTAACATATTAATCAATTTAATATTAAATTTTTTAGTAAAGCATTTCGATTATAGTGAAACATAAGTTTTATGGTATAAATACTCACTACTTAAATACTACACGACTCCGGTTAACGCTAAATTACGATAGAATGAAATTTAATTTCATATAACCATTGAAATTAAGTAATACTTTATTACGAATTATACTATACTTTATTATTTTAATTTATTATTTATAATTGATTTTAAAACTCTTACGCTGTTTTATTATAAACACCAAGATAATTACATGCCTTAGTATATTTATTCTTTTATTATATTTTTCATTTCTATCTTTATATTCTTTTATATACTGATACTTTGCATATAAATATTGATAATAAAATATTTTTGTATTATATTAAATTGTTTATGATACACATTTTCGATCATATTAATTATGTTACTAATCCTCATATTTTATACCACGATTTATTTTACACCTTACTTTTATGTTATTTTATTTTATTGTATCTAAATAGTTACTGTCTTGTTAACATTATGAAATTAATTTATTCTACATCACTTCATTAATCGCAAATTTAAAAAAACAATGATATTAACCATTTTTTCTTGTCACGTCTCGCGCTCCATATAAGCCGTAACGTGAGCCAGGAAAGGAAAAGGAATATGTCATAAGTCGCGAATAGCGCGAAACATAACGCTGGGCAAGTAGAATTAGGAATAGAAAGCTTAAGGAAAATAAAAGATACGACGTGTGCAAATAGTTTAATATTGCAGTAAATAAACAAACGTATAAATACATAATTATAAATATTATTGAAAAAGAATTAAAACCTAACCTAAAAATATCGAAATCGTAACAAGGAACATCAGGGAGCTCCACAGTATCTTCTTCGGACAACGTCAGATCAATGAGAGGATCATACGTTCATATCATAGGGATATGACGTTGACGGAGGTTTCGGAGCATTGATCCAGGCGGAGGGGAATTCCTTAAAAATACTAGCTCTTCGTTTTTGTTCGCAGTACCTTAGCTCCGTACGGTGCCCGCGCTTCCTCGAACCATTTTATTAATCGTCAATGATTCATACAGTCAGTTTTCCAACAACTGTACTAACTCAGTACGATATTCCAAGAGTGTGATTGACCATATATATAAGCAAGGTGAGAAACTAAACATTGTAACATTTCGTTCTTCTAATTTGGACTTGTACCATATGTATGGCTTCAATAAAATTATTCATTGACTATTATTGTCAACAATTAAGAAGATATCAGAAATATTTATTTATTCCAAGGAAACTTTAATCCTTCCCGTGTTAGTACTCCTGCACTGAAGCTTCAAGAAGAATTGGAAAATATCTGAAGAAACAATCCGAAAAATCTTAGAGCGAGGAGAGTACCATGTTAAACTGGCCAAGATCTGTAAGGAAGAAACCTTACATCTCAAAAATCAATAGAGAAAAACGTTTAGAGTTCGCACCAAATAAATTTATTTTCTTGTCATTGGAAAATATGACACTTCCAAAAATTTCTATCGTGATTTGAACTCTGAACGTTCTTCTCTATTTGTTTTTGCGTATTTCGTTGTTGGAATAAGACTGAACGACGTTAATAAAAAATTAGTAAAAAAAGATCCTTATTTAACTGTAACACTACACCCATGAGTCCAACCCAAATTGGTCGAGCTGAGGCATCGAAAATCTCTTCGGATTTTACTTGACCCCCGTGGTCCCAACTTCAGTCATTGGTGGGACTATCGATGTGGATGTATGCCCACGTCACTGCCGGTCGGAGACCTTGCTGATCAAACTCGACAGTTCCAGATCGGACTCACATAAACGAGGGCCCAAGACAACGGGCATTGATCAACGTCGATAGTTCGATCCCGGGATTTACCCTGACAGTCCCTCCTATGGCTTCGGGTTCGTGGGTGCGCTACTACCCAATGCCGTGTAGAAACAGTGTAGCCGTAATTAAAGCGCCCTACACCCCCGGCGGTCCTCCCTGTGGGAAATAATCGAGACAACTAGTGTGTCTTGTATTTTACGGGCTCATTTCGCAGCGTTAATTGTTCACCATACTGAACCCGAGTCCTCCCGCAGGGGGGCTTTCTTATGCGAGCCTATGTGGGCTGGTAAACCCACGTTCCAGCAGCCAGAGGGTACTGTCGGAAAGAGCGTCCTGCTTACGTGAGTCCTCTATGTACACCGCAGAGAAGGTCGCTGAGAGTGTAGTGCGCTTGACCGCGGCTATGCTCTCTCTACGTGGCCTTGGGTAGTAGCGCACCCACGATCCTGATGCCAAGGATGGGACCGTCGGGGTAAATCCTGTGTGCAAAAGTACTATCAGGTCGCTACTTACGTGAAGTCCCATCTGGGTCTGCTGAAGGCTGGGTCTGCTAGCAGGTCGTCAAGCCGGCAGTGACGTGGCCGCACATCCACACGATAGTCCCATCAATGACTTAGAATGGTACCACGGGCGGTCGAGTGTTAGCCCGGAGGGAGTAGCGACCCCTCTGCTCGACTAAATTCCGACCGAGGACCATAGGGGTTTAGTTAGGCCTGCAGGGATTGTCACTCGTCTCAGGTCGAACGGGGCGTTTTCTAAGCATTACCGTCTCTCCGGGACAGTTCCGGAGCAGTTGGTGCGCTATTCACCCGCCGGCGAACCGTCCAGGTGCGGTGGGAGGCCATCCGCACTCCTTAAACGGCCGTCTTTCCAGCATCTTGGCATCAACCACTGCCACCACGAGTCCAAACCCGAACTGGTCGAGCAGAGGGGTCGCTAATCCCTTCGCGCTCACACTCGACCCCCGTGGTACCATTCTAAGTCGTTGGTCGGACTATTGCGTGGATGTACGGCCACGTCACTGATGGCTTGGCGACCTGCTAGCTTTGCTCGGCAGACCCAGATGGGACTCACATAAGCAGGGGCCTGAAAGTACTTTTGTACCCGGGACTTATCCCGACGGTCCCACCCTTGGAATCAGCATCATGGGTGCGCTACTACACAAGGCCACGTAGAGAGAGCATAAACGTGGTCAAGCGCATTACACTCCCGGCGATCTTCCCTGCGTTGTACATAGAGGACTCACGTAAGCGGGACGCTTGTCCCGACGGTTCTCCCTGGCTGCGGGAATGTGGGTTTGTCAGCCACTATAGACTCACATAAGTGAGCCCTCCCTGCGGATAATGCTGCCTACATTATATAATATCCATGGACTTTGGCACCAGTTCATATCGAAACCAATGGAAACGATCGCACCGCAAGAGCTTCACCCAGAAGCACGCCAAGCATGGCGCTACTCAGCGCCATCGTCGCTAACTAGGAGTTGAATATACACCTAGAAAGACTTAGATGCATTTAGGGACCACGTTATGTTTCTGGCGGAGAAATCTGCAGTATTGAACACGATAGGAAGTGGAGGCAGGGAAAACAATCGTACCAGGAACTGTACCCATCTTGGGAATCATGGACGAAACGCGTTAACAAGAATAGAAAAGACGCTGCGTCAGAATTATGGATCGACCTCATCAACTTAGGAACAGTCATTGCAGCGATAATTGGGATTTTCATAATACTAAAATTAATCAAAGCAGCAGTGGATATAATTATACACGGATATCACTTGCGCGAGAATTACGGTTGCGGAATCACGCTACTTAGAGTGATATATAGCTCAGTTACCCATTTACTACTATACATGCAAAAAATACCACCGACGACCAAACAACACAATCTCAAGGAATATCAATAATATCAACTACTGCTGTGGACCGACAACCCAATGCCGAAACATCCATTCTATGTGAACTATGGGAAACGATTCCTCTGGAAATTTTAACCGCAAGAGCAGGTGGGTAACGCGATACAAAAGATAGAATACGCAAGTAGCGCGACTCGCGACTTGGAAAACTAATCAAGAATATCGACGATTGAAAAAAATCAACTGTACAACAAAAGCAACATACTACATACTTAATGGACTAACAATCATATATATACATATAAATGAACGCACACACACATACATATATATATACAAAATACGCTAATATACGTTATTAAATAAAATCAAAGTTGAGACAAGGATCGTCAAGGAAATGTTTCTCGGGATATATCTGACGGAACATATCATCCATACACCATGCACGTAAGGCGGAGTTTCTTGAGATCGGGTTGAATTGGCACTGGAACAAACCTTTTGACGCCCCGATCCAAGATACTCTTTGCCTTCTGAACCGCAGCGGTCCGGATAATATCATCGACACCTAGATGGACCTTGATGATTCGGCATAAAGGCCACTGCATTGAGGGCGCGTTGTCCTCTCTGAGGATAACGATCTTGCCTTCCTGGATGCTGTGAATTTAGATATTTCCGGTGCCAACGGTTACAAAAATGTTGTTTTAATTGCTGAATATGTTGCCATCTGGAGAGCCGGTTGGGTGGGGTGTCCTTGAAATCTCGCTCCCGCAAACTCATTAATTATAGTCACGTAAACCTTGATGCTGCGGTGATTCTCCCTGATGTAAAATGGTCCACAATAATCGACGCCTACGTTGGTGAATGAGCGAGTTTTTGTTACTCACGCCACCGGCAGATTAAATATCATCGGCGATGGATTGGCGCGGCAGGAACGGACGCAACCCTTTACCGTACGCCAGACTTGGCCTCGGCCGTCGATGGACCAGTACCTTTGTCTTACTGTGTACAACGTGGCCTATGTTCCGGATGATTTAGGCAATATTATCGGATGTCTTTGAGTAAAGGGCATAGGCGAGTGACTGAGTCGGCCACAACTCACAATATTCCTTCCATATCGATAAATGCATTGAGTCGCGTGAGCTTTCCTTTTACGACCTTTTGCGACTCGATTCTTACGGATAGTGCTAATTTCTTCGTAGAAATGGCTGTTTTGTAATAATTTTATAATTTTGTTGCGCGCCATATTCAATTCGTTTATGGTTACGGGGGTCGCTCGGTTTTGTTTCTGTTTCTAACAAGGGCAGCGAGCGGTGATTCGTATTAGTTTAGGCCAAGATGAGTGTCTTTTCAACAAACTATACTCGGCGAGAGTAGCGGAGTCGGTTCTGTTACGATATTTGAATTTGCGGTGTTAGTGTGCACATGGGCCAGCAGTCTTCCGACTGTTGAAGCCATTCAGAACCGTTTTGCCAAATGGTCGGCCGTATAACATACATCGTGATGGTATTAAATATTAACATCAAACTTCAATATAATAAAAAGTCACGAATTAGAAAAAAATTGTATGAATTAAGTAGTAATATTATGTAATTATTAAAAGTCAAAAGTTAAAGTTAGTAATTAATACAACGTTATACTGATAAATAAATGCGTATAATATTATAAAACAATTTGGAAATAATGTTGGAAGATCCATATTTATTGATGAGTTGCTTATTGCTCCATACCTAGAAAATGAATTAATTAATTAATCGTTAGTTGTACGGAATAATTGGTACCATGATAATTATATAATATAAATGATAAAAGATATGTATGTCGGAGATGAAAGGACAATGGGACCTCCCATTGGAATTACTTGGAAAACCTCAATACTGTACCATTTACGAAATAACCCAAACGCAGCCATTCGAAAGTTGAGACAATGAGCTTAGGCTCGAGGCGACAATCGGTCGCCGAGCGTAGCCGCGGTCACGGGATGAACGTTCCACCTAACAGAGATATGGATTTGCATAGCTCGCCTTTAAAGAATTGGCCGTACCGACACTTGACAATAAACATTCCAACGGCCCCATAGCTCGCCACACATAGACCCCATTCTTTGGGTAAGATGGTCGCCAGATGTCGATGCATCATGCACAGTATGTTCAGATAGCCTGAGGAGCCGCTAACATAGAATTAACCAATTAACAGCAACGTCCATTTCCCTCACCTTCCGAGCGGAAGCTTTCCTCGACGAATCCGATGATCTCGTGCCCTTAAGCACACCCCATCATAGTTTTCCTCTACAGCGTCGTCGTGACGGAAATTCATTCCCTTTCTTGCAGTCTCATTAGCCAGTTACCTGCTATTCATACGATCGGTAGATGATCCACGTCTCAATAAAGAGTTAGTCAAGTGATCCTTGTAATGCGAGGAGTAAGCCGAGTCCGACTTAGACTTTGGAGCAAAGTATATCTGTTATCCCGTTGGCCGTGGATTCGTATCGAACCTAAGGTCATTAGCGTCTAGTTACCGCGACCACTTGTCGATCATGTACCAACTATACCTGTGTAATAAACGTTACCTCGATTGTGCAATAACAATGAACATCCCCGGCGAAGACTCATTACAATGTCATACAATGTCAAACTATTAAACAGTAAAAAGATAGCAATCTAATTAAAATCCAAACTAAGATTAAGTATAAAAACAGTTAAGAATCTAAAACAACCTTTGGGAAAACAATGATTCATCAGGTAAAGTTCGTTGGCATCGTATTAAATATTAATATAAGTGATTAATACAACATTGTACTGAGAAGTAAACACATACATACGTATAATGTTGTATAACAATTTGGAAATAATGATGGAAGGTCCATATTTGTTGATGAGTCGTTTATTGCTCCATACCTAGCAAATTAATTAATTAAGTAATCGTTAGTTGTACAATTAGTAACGTGATAATTATATAATACAAATGATAGAAGATGTGTAAGATAAAGAGATCGGTAAAAATAATTAAGTTAATAACCAAATAAATTAATAACAGGAAATAATTATTATAACTATCGATTATTATTTATTAACAGCTGTAAATAATTAAGGGAGCAACAGAAATTAGTATTGGAAGATAATAAAATAAAGTAATTTAAACTAATAAGATTAAGCACCTTTTCTTTTGTATATCCGTGACCTAGAGACCGCTGTTATGAAGAGAGTAGAATTTAGTGAAAATAAGAAAAGGTCCATATTATTGTGCCTTTGTATATCAATTTTGTTTTGGGTTGCAAGGTCTAGAAACAAAAGAGCTATAAATAGATTTCTATTAATGTTTCTTGTAGCCTTCAGCTAGAGATACACACCAAGGTGAACTTTTTGGTAATGTCCTTTGCTATAAATATATGAACGTGATCCCTATGATGATTGCCTATTGTATTGTAACACTATAAGAGTCAGCATTTGGATCCATATATGTTATACCTGTATTTCTACTTATACCTATACTTATCTCAATATATTTTTCTATTACAAATTTATCTACTCGTTTCTCTATCAATTACTTTCAATAGTATAGAAACTAAAAGTTAATTAAATATAATCTACAATATAGATATTGAAATAGTACAATAGAAAATTAATAGTTAGCGGATCACTTACCTTACTAGGAAGGATTGATAGAGATTCATAACTACGAAACGTCACTTGCATAAATAATAAGTAATTACAAGACCAGAGACATCATGATTGACACGCATCATTAGAACATATGCAGAGGTCTATTTACACAAAGGATTAGATATTTAAGCAGAGGATATTAATACAAATAATCACAACTTAGTAAATACATATGAGAGGCATCGTGGTTGGCTTGCTTCTACCTTACTGCGACAACCTTTAAATACCAAGATGATTGAGATATATATACACTGACCTGCCAAATAATGAAAATACATTAAAATTTGTTAGGGGTTTTGTTTGAATTTGGAGAGTTTAGACAAATTATGTAGGAGTTAAAATTACTATCTAGAACGTAAAGCGCAGAGCGCCGCACTGAAGCAAAAACGAAAAAAATAATAAAAATTAAAACTAAAACTGCAATTAACTAATAATACATAAAATAAAATACAGCATGTAATAAAACCATCCACCAAATACACCATCGGCAGACATCATGATGGAGCACCTAAAGTTGAGAAATTGTCCTATCACGCGAAAATATTTTACAAGTAATTAAAATGCAATATAAGTACAATGTTATGGACGACTCGCGGAAAGAATTTAGATTGTCGCCATATTGCCTTTCGTGACTCCCTCCGGTGAAATTAGTCAGACGGGCCACAAAAACGCCATCTAATAAAATATCAGTGTATTAATAAATGTGACCAATTTGGATTGGTTTACCAAGGTAACCTTAGACATTGGCTATTAGTGCCATCGTCTGCTTAGTGAAATAACTAGTTAGTCTATAATTTAGTTCTCAATTCTGATTGGCTGGATATTAAGAAACTATTGCATAGTGGATTAATGAATAAATAAAGAAAACATTAATAATAGCAATACAATATGAATATACAATAATAGTATTTTGAATCTAAGGAAAAGACGCAATTTAAATCTATATAGTAGCAAAAAAATATAAATCACAGAATAGTTTCACTGATTGACCTATACTAGATGATAACTAGGGGGCTATCCATTATCCACAATCAGAAATTGACATTAAAAATTATCAATTATCATCTATAATTATGTATATGAATGATTAAGCGCACCAAGCCGAACAACCAAGACAACATTATAAATCTAATGTAAAATAATAAACATAATATGTGAATCTAATACTCAAATAATTAAATAAATATGTAACATAAGAAAATAAATTATAATAAAATTTGAAGTAAGATATATATTATATATATACAATAATTAAAAGTATTATAGTAGTAAAATTGTAGTACATAATGGACAAATTCAAAAAAGTATACATTGAAATACTAACAATTAGAACTTATAGAATAAATAAATGTTAAATATTACAAAAAAATAATTGCTACCACTGAATATAGGAAAATAAAACATAATTGCACAATTTATATATAACCTCATACTTGCGTGCAATAAGTATACAATTTATAAACTCCACAAAATGGAAAGTAGATGCGATGATTAATTAGCCTAATGATAAGCCAGTATATAGACGTACTACAGGTATTAAATATAAAATGCGATATTTGCAGGATGAATACGGGTTGGGATAAGTAGTTGCTTGTCACACATTCAACACATCGTGGCAATAGCTTTTCCATAAATGACAAGACACCGGAGACACAGTATACTGACCTGTGAAATATAACACAACACTATGTATTATTTAAACAACAAAGGTTAATAATATAAAACTACGTAATATCTGCTTATATGCAGATTTTTATGTTGATCATTCTGCACAAGGAATAAATAGAATTAATATTTAGTTTATATTAGATTGTTCTAAAAATTTCTTTCATTTTATAAGGAAATAATAGACGCACAATGTTTTTCGTTTTATATTAGTTTATTGAATTATGCACGAAAATAATAGTAGAAATAGAACAAAATGGATCGTACCTAATTCAATAAAATAATATAAAACAAAAACTGTTGTTCATCTATTATCATCTTATAAAACGAAAACAACCTAATATTATAATCAGGCGGCTCAAATTAAGACGATATGGAATACTATAAGGACACGAGAAAGGAAAATATATTATGACGACCACGGCTATGTTTTTGGATAATGATAAAGAAACTAGGACTTACGACGAACTCGGCTATTTCCTTGGACTTAAACTGAAAAATAATAACAATATGGATAAGGCGAAAAGGACGAACAAAATTACGGTTCAGGAGGTTTCAGAGTCCTCAGGCCTCGTCGGTGAATCGAATAATCTACCAGGCTCGACCCGACGGTTATCCCACGACTGGGGTAACGACGAGAGGGAGATTGGTCCCAAGGCACCCTCTCGATCGGAAATGGCGACTTGAAAAATAGATGACGAAGAGGACACCAGTGATAATGACACGGGTGAAGAGAATGTGAGCCCAATAAGGGCAACCAGAGGGAATGTTAAATCGAAAATAAAGTCGGACATTAAGATGAAAGGGGGCAAAATATCATCATACCTAAAGAAGAGGGTGAGAAAGGAAACCGACCCGTTCACCTTTAAAAATTAAGTTAAGTTTGGCGAGCAGCCCTATCGAAAAAAATAATAGCAAAGCTACTATGAACAGCGAAATAGAGTGATACACCGGGCGACTCTGACTGTGTCACGTAGTAGATACAAGAAATGACGAAATGAACAGATCACCGGCGATTTCCTCGCGTCATAGTTTGAACGTTTCGTAAGTATAATTAAATATTCTGGTAAAATTATGGTAAATATTATGGTATATTAAATATCATGGTAAAATTTATTGTACGGATCCAACAGAGTAAGGGTTCAGAGTGCTATAACAAAGTGTCAACGGTTGAGAATCTTGCAATAGAGTATCTCGAGTGGTAAGTTTGGGAACGTTTATATGCTAAGGATTGGGCCCTCTGAAGGAGTTGTCTCCGGGCGTGTGACATCAACCACATCTCAATTCACATCAGAGACCAGGCCACACACCGCGGGCAAGATGGCAGCCGGATGTCTACACATCCTCACTGGGTACCCTCAATAGTTTTAGGAACCCACCATAAATCTGGACATTTTCATAATTAAGGCCCTTGGAACCAAACAAGGATCTTGTATTTCAAGTGTCCTTTACATTTATTGTTTATCACGGGAAGATACGGGAAACTTGGTTTTTCTCATGTTCGGTATCTTCCGTTAGCAACTTTCTCTCGAGGACGGCTAAAACCCTTTCTAGTCCACCAACCTTCTTATTACCCAATCAAAAGCAATGTCTATCGCCTTAACTTTCCTAGCCAAAATTGTCCTTAAAGAATCAGCTCATTTTGTGTCTTTAGATACACCTATCACTAGCTTTCTTCCGCCACAACATCGTCATCAAACTTTACTTATTCTCTATCTTTAGAATAGTCAACATCTCTTTACCGAGTTTCTACCCTTAGACCAGTCACATACTTAATTTTGTACATACGCACCAAGTGTAACATTTTTCTTTTTTATTTTTTTTATATACGTTTATTAATGCCAAGATTGTTGTTACATTTTACTAATCATAATAAACAATGAATTTTTTTAAATAAGATATGTTAGGCAAAAGTACCGATGCGCGACGGTACGACGTAGCCTTATTATATTGTGTGGCGGAGTTCTTACAATTTTTGTTTTTATATTATTGGGTTGGGTTTTTGTATTTAAGTCACTGGGAAGTGGAGCTTTTTTTTTTGTTGTTGTTGCTTTTGTCCTGAAAAACTTGGCCGCAAAACAGGACGCTACGGTAGTCTGTTTTTTGTGTACTGTGAGACTTGGCGGGGAAGGAATGAGGAGGAGGGGGAGAGGGGATGTTACATGGGTTTATTTACAATATTTACAATATTTACAAGGTTTTCTCCTGAGTTACTCAGGAGCAGTGTTGGTTTTTTTTTTGTTTTTTTTTTGTCGATTTGAGGTTTTTTTTTCTCTTGGATTTTTTATTATGGATTTGGTATCCACCAATATTTTCTTGTGTTTTTTCTGTATTTGTCTTTAATGTCTTTTTGGGGGAGGACCATGTTGTATCTCCATCTGGTGTCTGCGGTTTGTCCGTTTAAGTTTTCCTCGTATAGTATCGTTTTGATCCCTATTTTTCTTTTTATGTGGTAAATTATCGGGCTATTGTTTTGGTCTTGGATGTAGTTTTTTTTGTCTAGGTATAAGAACGCTTCTGGGGGGATGTGACCAGTTGTGAGTGTATTTTTATAGTATGAGTCGTTTGGGTATAGGGCACTGTATATTAAACTATTTTCTTTTATTTTTGCTGCTTGCACGAAGTGGTTTCTTATTAGTGTTAGGATATGACAGTCTATGCGGTGAATGTTGGCTAGGTCGTAGATTTTTTTATTTTTTACGTATTTCCTGAATCCGCTGTGTTCAGATCTGTAGGTATTCCTTTTTGCTTTCCAAAATGCTTTATTGGCCTTGGAGAGTTGGGTTTCGATGTGTTGTTTGTAGTTGAGTTTGTTGTCTATGTTTATGCCCAGGTATTTTACGCAGTTTTTGTGCGGAGCATCAATAGATGCTCCTTCGTTTGCTCTTTCTCTTATTTGAAATTTTTTGCAGTGTTCTCTTTCTGCAGGGCCGATTTCGCTTGGTTTGGGTATGAACAGTATTGTTTCGCATTTATTTGCGTTGATTTTTAATTTCCATGTGTTGTAGTAGTCGTTGATTTTAGTGAAAAGTTCTTGCATTTCTGTTTTTATCGTTTTGGTTTTGCGGCCTGTTACGTAGATGATGAGGTCATCTACGCAGGCTATGGAGCGTTTATGGATGGATTTGTTTAGGTCGAAGAGGTTTAATAGGTCGTTGTTGTAGATGCTGAAGAGTAATGGGGAATTGACTGTACCTTGTTGGAGTCCATTTTTTATAGCGAATTCTTTGTTCGATGTGTGGGTACCTTCGGACATTGTGAATGTTCTGTTTGTGATCATGTCCCAGATTATTTTGTTTAAGTATCTTGGGAAGTTTTTTTTATCAATTTGTAAATGAGACCTGGGATCCAGACTGTGTCGAAAGCTTTTTCGAGGTCTATTAAGCAGGCGGCGACTCGTTGTTTTGCATTTAGCGCCCAGCAGATGTCTGACGTTAGTCTGTTTAATGCGTGAATTGTGGAGTGTTTATGTCGAAAGCCAAATTGGTTTTCTGGTATTATTTTGTTTTTATGCAGAATGAGGTTAGGGGGTTGTTGATGGTTGCTTCGTATACCTTACTTATGTTAGGTAGGAGGCTTATGGGACGTAGGTTTGTGGTAAATGAGCCATCTTTATTCTTTTTTGTGATGGCTATTATTTTGGCTTTTTCCATTTTTGGGGGAAGTATGTGTTGTTTAGCACGTTGTTAGAGAGTACTGTGTAGTACCATTTTATTTTGTTTGGTAGGTGTTTGAGAAGGATGTTTGGAATGGCGTCTAAGCTTGAGGAATTTTTATTCTTTAGTTTGGCGAAGATTTTGTTTAGTTGATTGTAGTTTGTAAAATAGTTTATTTCTGGTTCTGGTTGTTTGGGGTTATCTGAGGTGTTTTCGTTTGAGAATGTGCAGACTGTTTTGTTTAGCATTATGTCTTGTTTTATTTCGTTTTTGAGTTTGTTTGTTTCGGTGATGATGATTCTGTTTAGTTGTTCGCGGCCCATGTGATCGTTTTGTGTGTGTGTTTTGGCGAATTGGGTGCCGATGATGTCTAGTTTTTCTGCTGTTTTAGTTATTATGATCTTCATAATAACTATCCTCAGTATCTTTGTGGGTGTTGTGTATCGCTATGCCTGCTTCTTGGATGAGAAGGGCTTTCTCTGGGGATAACTTGAGAGATGGGATGGGGTTTTGTTCTTTTGGTCTGAAGATTTGGTTTAGCTGTGGGAACATGTTGGCTGAGTCGTTTTTGGGGATGTTTTTTATCTTATTTGTCCAGTAGTGGTTTATAGAGTTTGAGAATTCTTGTTTCTGATGTGCTTTTATTTTGTGTAGAAGGTATTTTAGAAATTCTAGTTCCTCTCTTTTGTCGTAAGAGTAATTGTATTTTATGTCGTTTATTTTGGACAGTATGTAGCTTTTGTCTCATTGTAGTTCTTGTATTTTATTGTTGATGTAGGGATTGCAAGAGTTTCTCTATTTTATGATTAGAACGGATTTTCGGAGTGCGAATTGTATGTGCTTTTCTATTTCGTCTATGTATGTGTCGATTTGTGTGTTTGTTAGGTTGACATTGTTGTGGATCTTTAGGTCGCATTTCTGTTCGAGTTGGTTTTGGAATTTCCTCCAATTTGTCTTTTTGTAGTTGTACTTGGGAGTTTCGGGTTGAGTTTTAAGTGTTAGGAAGTCGGATGTGTTCTTGTTTATATGGAAGACTATGGCGTTATAGTCGCTGTCGTAGTCAAGGGTTTTGAGGGTATTATTTGGTCGTAGGTTTTGGAATTTTAGTCGCGCATCTGCTAATCATATGTCCAGGTATGAGCCTCCTTTTGGGTAAGAGGGTAGCTCGAAGCTGTAAAGGTTTGTTTTGTAGCGTATGCTTTTATTGTCTAGTCAGTTTCTAATGAAGTTTCCTCTCGTATTGTTTAGAAGGTTTTTCCAGCTTGTATGTTTTGCGTTTAGGTCGCCAGCTATTATATGGTAGTTTTCCTGTTTTTCGAGTTGTAAAAGTTCGAAAAGTTTATTGAATTCATTGTTGAAACCTTTTTGGTTTCCGTAGGTTGCGTAGGTTGCGGTGATGAGTAAGTTTTCCTTATTGTTTATTTTTATTTTTATAATCGTCGTTTCTAGGATTTTGAAGCTTGTAATTTTATCGTTATGGATTTTTTGGAACTTTAGGGGTTTTTTTATGAGGATTGTCGTTCTGCCTCCTTGGGTTGCGTTCGGTCTATCGTGTCTTATCATGGAGTAGTTTTTGAGGGATACCTTGTGTCTTTTGTTCAGTTTTGTTTCCGAGGTAAGTACGCTGTCGGGGGTTTCTTTGTTTAATAGGGTTAGCATGTTGTATCTTTTTTGGTTTGAAATTAGGGAGTTGGTGTTTATTGCGATTATTTTCAAATGTTTTAATTTATATGTTTTTTGCTTGTTTCGTGTGTTTTGGTTAATTGTCGACTGTGATATCTAAGGAGTTGAAGATGATGTCGAACCTTTCTTCGTGCGATGTTAGCGTTTTTTTTATTTCTTTTATCGCTTGGAGGATACTGTTTTTGAAGTCTTCAAAAACGTTTAGGAAGGTTGATTGGGAAATGCTATCGGTTGCAATTGGGTTTTGGTTTGTGCGCGTGTGTAGATTTATTGTTTGTGGTGTGGTTTCGCTTCCTTGATTTGACGTTCTTTGTAGCTTGGCTACGTCGGAGAACTTTAGTTCTGGGGTGTATTTTCGGCTTATTTGGTCGATTCGTTTTATCTTTGCTTCTTTCTCCTTTTTGATTTTATCCGATAGCCTTTTTCGTAGTTCTATGATTTTGGGGCATCCCTTGTATGATGCGGGGTATCCGTAGTTTTTGCAGTTAACGCAGAATATCTTATCCTTGATTACTGCATCTTCTTCTTTTATTTTGCACTCGCCCGGGCCATGCGGTTCAGTGCATTTTACGCAGCGGTAATTTAGGTTGCAGTTTTGTGCTGTGTGACTTATTCGTTGGCATTTGTGGCATTGTGTAACGTCGTTTTTCCTGATTTTTTCCCGTGATACTTTGAAATACTTTAGTTTACTGATTTTCAATAGTTTTCCTATGTTGCTATTGGGGGAATTTTGAACTATGTAGAGATTGGGAGTAATATGTTGTTCTCCCTTGATTTTCTTGTTGAGAAACGTGACACTTTCGTAAAGCGTACGTCGTCTATTTGTAGGGCTTGTAAGTCGTCTAGTATCTCTGTTTCTGTGTAGCTATTGTCTAGTCCTTTTAGTAAATATGTGTGTGGTTTTTGTGATTTGGGAGCGTATGTATAGAATGTTGTGTCGGTTGTGGTGAGTGTTTCTTTGCTATATGGAAATCGTGTAAATTTTGTAGGTATAATACGTGTGTACCTGCGTGGATCCTTTTAATATGGGAGTTTCTGATTTGTAGGGTATCTTGTATGATAGCTACGGTGTCTTTTGGGTCCTGGTGAGTAATGTTAATTGGTGGGGGTTTATTTCCTTTTGCGGGTGCGGGGGCGCCTGTTTGCTTCTCCGTAAGGTGGCTGGTGGGTTGTCCACATTGTGCTTGTTCCCTCGATGACGTTATTGTTGTTGATGGGTCTTTTGATTTGTCCGGTTGGGTGGGCTAGTGCTGTCAGCCTCCTTGGTAGAGTGGGGGGGGGGCGTCCATCTGTGTGTATCTTGTCTTATCGTGGGTGGGCGATGTTCCAGCCGGGGACGTGCCTTGGTTTCTTGTTCTGTTTCGCATTTGTTCATTTTTTCTTTTAATGTTTTCTAAGATCGTACTTCGAATTCTTGGGTCCACTATTGTGCTTGATTGTGGGTGATCATGTCGTTGTATTGGGTTGGATTCCTGAAGTTGTAGTATCTCGAATCGGTTACTTGTTGGTATTGTTGGTGCGGGAGAGTTTCTTGTTTTTTTCATGTTGTCTTTAGTTTCTATGGTGTTGTCTTGGGTGTTGTTTCCTCTTGAGTTTGGTGGGAGAGTTTCTGTTTCTGCCTTTTGCAGAATGTCTGTTAGGCCTTTGGTCTTGGTCACCAAGTTGGGTTGAGGATTGAGTTTCCGCGTTTTATGTGCAGAAAGTCTTAAGCTATTGTTGATTTCTTTTATTGTTTCTGGCGTTATTGTTTTCCTTTTAGTGGCTTTTTTTATGGTGGGTTCCGTCTTTTTGATTTCAGCGTCATTATCGATGACACCTATTTTTTTGTTTATTTTTGTTATCGTTTTTATTTTATTTATTTTGTTTTTTTCTTATTTATAGTGTTGGTGTCACTGCTATGTTTTTCACTTTTGTCACTTTTTTTTGCACTATCACTTTATGCCTGACACGTGCACTGTTTGGACTTGAGCCTGTTGTCCCTTTTTGGGCTGGGAGGTCCGTCCTGTTCGGAGATTCACGGTCGAGTGCACCAGTGTAACTAGGTTCTATATAAAGTTGTTGGAATGAACTGTGATTTATACGTGTCAATTCAGTGTATATTCAATTGTGATTATTGAATTCATAATAAAGTTTGATAAAAATAAAGTTAATAGTTGTGTTACGGCTCAACCTTTTTGTTTTTATCATCTAAGTCTCAAGTTTACGTGACAGGCGCCAGTCACAGTTGACTATCTTGTTACTGTCTTCTGGGCCTAGGACACTACCTTATTATAATCTCGATAGCTATGGCCTTGCAGGACGTTTAGAACACAGGGCCATCCCATTACCATTTTATGACCCTATGACAACTGCAGCAACTACAGCGTACCAATGGCGCCGAGACGCATAGAAGATAAGGCGGACTTGAACAAAACGGCCACAATGCTTAACACAAATAAAGCAAGAGAAAAACAGGAAATGAATAAAAAAAGATAACAATAGATAGTGGGAAAGGGGATAAAGCCACACAAGCAGAAAATAATGAAATAATAGTCATGAAAACAGAGAAAATAAAAAGAGTTGTTTCGACCACTCGCGTCAATGGGAGTCGTATATTGCCGTTACGATTTGACAATCAACGCCACGAGATAATCGATCCCCTAATTCAGTTAGGATAATAAAGGTAGTTAAATTAAATATGTCATTCATATAACAAGTTATAAATTACACTTTATTCCAACAAGTTTGTAATGAAGATAGTTACGTTAGTGCGTATGTATAAGTTAAGTAGATGACTGATATAAGGGTGAAAAATGGACTGTTCGAAAAATGGAAAATCAATGAAGTTCGTTGACGATTCTAGGGATGAGTGTGTCTAGCGCACGGGATCATCGGATTTGTTGATGACAATTTTGGCTAGGAAAGTGAGGGCAATAGACATTGCTTCTGATTGGGTAATAAGAAGGTTGGTGGACTAGGAAGGGTCTTAGTCGCCCTCGAAAGAAAGTTACTAACGGCAGGTACTGAACGCGAGAAAAACCAACTTTCCCATAACTTCCTGTAGTAGGCAATAAATTTAAAGAACACTTGAACTAAAAGACGCTTGTTTGGTCTGAAGGACCATAACTATGAAAATGCTTAAGACTATTGAGGGTATGCAGTAAGGATGTGTAGACATCTTGCTGCCATCTTGCTCGCGGTGTGTGGTTTAGATAGAGAGTAGGCCAACGTAACAAGAATAATTCAAACATTGTGGGATGTGGTAGAAATAATCGGTATTTTAAAGAGAGAAATATATCTGGTAATGAAAAAGGATTCAGAAGTGGCGAGGATCGAAAAAATAATCGATGGTTATGCTACGTCGCTGATTGAATGGATGGATAAACCTAAAATAAGAATAACAACAAGCAGTAAATGAGTAAAATGAGTGAAATGAGTAAACAAGCACCAGCAAAGAAAAGACAAACAATGATTGAAGCGATAAAAAGGGAACGAATCTCTCCGGTAGAAGAGAAAAAAAAAAGTAAATAGAAAAATAGCAAGAAAGGCTGAACCATCATATATCGAAATATCTAAAACTAATACCAGAAATGAGGACTCACAAGAAAATAGCGGGGAATGGAAAATCCAACAGAGAAGGAGGAGAAGGAGGAAAGAAACAAAGAACTACGAAGAAAGTGAAGTAAAGAACAACGAAATAGATAAAAGGACAAAGGAAGAGAGGAACATTATTAAAAGAAGTAGACTGTAAGTAATTATTGTCAAAGTTAAAGAAAATAGCCAGTGGATAGAAACATATAAAATATTAATGGAGGCTAGGGAGGCTCTGAAACATTACAATGGAATCAGAAAAACCAAACAAGGTGAGATTTCTAATTGAATTAAAATATAAAACATCGGCAGTAGAGGTCATAGATAAAATAAAAGAGACGACAGAAGTGTGGTGTAGGACATGTAAGGTGCCAAATGAATACTCGGCGTTTTATTCCACAGTTTGTTTATTAACTAGATTCGCGACTCCTACTGATGACTGCTTACTGACAACTCATCTCTTAATTCACTTTTGTCCCTTTTTCATCTTTCGATATCCCCACTACGCATGTGTTCGCAGCCGTCCGCGATCATGGTCATGTACGTCTTCTTCCGAGTATTTGACGGAAGGACCAAAGGAATATCAATGGACCATTAGGCCTGTCGGCACTTACGTTTTATCGCGGCCTTGTATATATTTCGTCGGTCTTTTATAAACAGTCTTCCAGCGATGCTATACTATGTACCGAAAATCCGTTGGAAAGAGAAATGTTCTTTGCGGCCTAATGCCTCTACGGAAGAAGAACTCCAATTGATACCTCTTCAAAATAGGACCTTACTAGAAATAAAAAAAACATACATTCACTGATAACTAAGGAGAATCTAATAAAGGAAATCAGCAAGGAGTTAAAAGTAAAAGAACAAAGTTGGGTCGTTATAAAAACGATAAGGGCAACCCAATGGGGGACTCAGCAAGCAATGGCGGTAATGCCACCGGTATGTGTACCTGGTAAAAATAAACCAATAATAATCAGAACAGGTTAACCATCGCTTCGGCCAAGGCCATCCCCAAAATTAAATCAATGCAGGGTTGTAAGCCCCGGAAAAGAATTATGTAGGAAGTGTGGCAGTAAGGAACATAACATTACGAACTACAACAATGGTCCACGTTGTGCAATATGCAGTGATAAGGGATTTATAAACATAAGACATATCACAGGCTCACTGCGTGTCCGATGTATAGAAAAGCGTTGAAAGAGAGCTCTAACAGATACAAAAATTAAAATAATGCAAATCAATTTAAATCGCTGCAAGCTGACACAGGATTTAATGTACCAGTACGCCTGTGAGGTCAGAGCCGATATAGTTATTATTTCTGAACCGAACAAACTACGGGTGTACTGGTACAACGATACAAAAGGTGGTGCGTCCATCTGGGCTACTAATTTTAATGGCATACACCTTTTTTTTTCTTTTTTTTTTCGTGAGGGAAACCTTCATAGACGTCCCGCGCCCACCGGGGAGAGGGCACCGGATAGTGCCGGATTCGTACCGGCTAAAACCTCCACGGTGGCCATCCTCACGTTTTGGTGGAGGTGCCCCGGGCTCTCTTGCGAACTACTACCAAGGGGCACCCCTCGTCCTGTTCTCCATGCTGTTCTTGGTCGAGGGAGGCGTCCTTGATTGTGTTGGGCCATAGCGCCGAGATCCTTGGTCTTGACGCTCCTAGGGCAGCGGCTGTGCCGCCCCCTACTGCGCACGGAGCTCCCGTGTCGCGTCACTCTTGCGGGATCGCGTGTTCTTTCCCTGTCTCTTTCCGCCCGCTCCTTCGCGAGCATCACTTGCTCGCAGAAGGTGCGGACAGCAGTGTACTCCTGACAAACAAAAGAAAAATGGACTGCAAACCGCTATTTTAAGAAGTAAAAACCAAGCATAAAACGAATTTACGGCATCTAATAGATTACGGCAAAATTATTATTTGAGTACAGAGCCCACGACATGTTAAGCATGATCAATTCCATTTATAAAATAGGCAAAATACCCTAAAAATGGAAAGTCGCCGGGGTAATCCTGCTGGTAAAACAAGGAAAGCACCCTCTCCTTCCTAGATCATATTGCCCCATCAGTATTCTACCAGCAATGAGTAAAGTATGGGAAAACACTTTTAAAATTGCCATCCTTATCACTTAAATCTGTTTGATTTTCGCAAAGGTAAAAGCACAGTTGATGCAATTATGCAAGTCAGTAACTTTGCGAATACCTGCGAAAAGAGAAATTTAGCTTGCATATTGATGACCATCTAGAGTGGACACACTAGTTGGAACTATGGAAAGTCTCTTACCAAATGTAAATGGTCCCACTAACACAGTGAGAAGAATATACTATAACGTCTAGGAGTCTGTACTATCGTATGCATTCCCAGTCTGGGCAGAAGCACTAAATAGAATAAGAAATAAAAAAATTTTAATAAAGACACAAATATCAGCACTAATATGCACAACAACAGCATACAGGACAGTTACAGGAACAATTACTGTAATTATTTATTTATCTATCTTGAATACTTGTGATGTTAAATTTTTTATTTATCTATTTATTTATTTATTTATTTACTTACAATCTGAATTATGCAATGTTATATGCAATTATACGATATTTACATTTACTTGAATGATAATTGCTTGATGGTCTGAGTATTAATACGGAATGTTATATTCCTCGACATAGTCTGTACACAACGGGATGGTACACAGATGTGATAATTGAAATATTATTAATTTGATTATAGATATTACACTCACACACGATTAATAATGATATATTGTAAGAATCAATCACTTAATTGACTTTCTAATATTTAATTATGAATATTATATATATGTAGGGGTGAGGTTAGGGCTTGGATTAGGGGCGTATAACGAGTCTCTTCCTGGGTTGTCCATCGTTGCTGCACAATCGAATTAGCGTTTATTGTCACAGATACAGATAATGCAAGATCGACACAAGAGACCGCGGTAATTAGGCGCTAGTGACAATGACCTTAGGTCCGATATGACGAATCCACGGTCCACGGGTATACTTTGCTTCAAAGTCTAAGTCGGACTCGACTTACTGCTCGCGATGCAAGGATCACTTGATTAACTCTTGACTAAAACGTAGATTATTAACCGATCGTACCAACATCCACTAGGTATCTGGCTAATGAGGCTGCAAGAAAGGGAATGACTTTCCGTCACGACGACGCTGCAGAGGAAAACTACGATGGGGTGTGCCTAAGGGCACGAGATCATCGGATTCGTCGAGAAAAGCCTCCGCTCGGAGGGTGAGGGAAATGGACGTTGCTGTTAATTGGTTAATTTCTATGTTGGCGATTAGAAAAAGATGCTAGCCGCCCTTGAGAGAGAGTTCCTAGCGGGAAGCGTCGTACGTGACGAAAGCAGGTCTCCCGTATCTCCCCGCAATAGATGACAGATTTATGGGCTGATAGAATAAAGACTATCAATCTGAAGGACTTTATTTGATTGAGTTCTAAGATTTGTAGCGGTTCCTCAGGCTATCTGAACATAAACTGTGAATGATGCATCGACATCTGGCGATCATCACACCCAAAGAATGGGGTCTGCGTGTGGCGAGCTACAGGGCCGTTGGAATGTTTATTGTCTAGTGTCGGTACGGCCAATTCTTCACAGGGGAGCTATATCTCTGTTAGGTGGAACGTTCATCCCGTGACCGTGGCTACGTCCGACGACCGGTTGTCGCCTCGAGCTTAAGCTCATTGTCTCAAATTTCAAATGACCGTGTCTGGGCCGTCTCGCAAATGCTACAGTATCAAGACTTTCCCAAGCAATTACGACGGGGGTTAGGTTAGGGGGGGGGGTCGCTGTCCCTTCATCTCCGACATATATTTACACTAGACATTGTGCTAGTACATGGTAATATAAATACCACTAGTTAATTGTGAAATTGTATATGACGAAACACCAACATGGCTAGTTTCTAACAAAACACATCAATATGGTTACTATTAATTATTAATTTATTGATAAAATAATAATTAGCGGAGCTTTATACTAAATAATTTAAATAGTAGAATAATAATAATATGTAATACAATAAAATAATAATTATAATAGAGAAGTTAGACTAAAATAATATAATTATTGAAATAATTTATATATGTCGGTGATGGAAGGACACCGCCCCCCCCCCCGGTGGAATTACTCGGAAAACCACAATACTGTAGCATTTACAAAATAACCCAAACACAATTGTTCGAGACTTGAGATAATGAGCTTAGGCTTGAGGCGACAACTAGTCGTCGAGCGTAACCACGGTCACGGGATGAACGTTTCACCTAACAGCGATATGAAGTTGCATAGATCTCCTTTAAAGAATTGGCCGTACCGATACTTAACAGTAAATATTCCAACGGCCCCGTGGCTCGCGACACACAGACCCAATTCTTCGGGCAAGATGATGGTAGATGGTAGATCCTGATTTATCAATCCAGGGTAATAAGATATCGGCAGCAGATCCTGACACTGTCTTTAAATATCTTGATGCGAAGATTGAACCATGGCGTTGTCTGACAAACAGTATTACAGTTCCTGACGTTATCGACATAGTTAAAAGGGTGCGGAAAATGCCACTTAAGCCACAACAGAAAGTGGAGTTAATTGTGACTTACATTATGCCCAGATTTAATTATGGGTTCCTAATCTGTCCACCGAGTGATTCAGTCTTGAGATTTCTAGATAGTGAACTGCGACAGCAGATAAAGTTAATACTACACCTAGCACCGTCTACCGCCTCTGGCTTCTTTTATACCGCCAAGTCTAATGGCGGCTTGGGGTTACCAAGGTACGAACACGTGATTAAATTATCTGTACTGCGCAACGCTGTAAGGATGACAGAGTCCGCTGATCCGACAGTCTCTAAATCGTGTCTCGATAGTGCAGAACGCAAGAAATTAGAACGTATGGCTCATTCGTTAAGAATTAACTGGCCAACATCGCTCGAAGATATAGAGAAGGCCAAAAGACGGCTGAAGAAAGAAAACTGGGAAGATTGGAACAATTTGAAGTCCCAGGGACAAGGTGCTTCTGATTTTTATCAGGATAAAATAGGAAACTGCTGGCTAAAAGAACACGATCTATTAAAACCATCGCGTTTTATAGGTGCAATAAAACTAAGAACAAATACTTACGGAAATAGAGTGGCTCTAGCTCGGGTAAATAAGAACATAGATACACGGTGTAGAATGTGCCACAGTCGACCCGAAACATTAGGTCACATTTTAGGATTCTGTATAAGTACGAAACCTAAAAGAATTAAGCGTCATGATGACATAAAGAATTTACTGGCTGAAAGATTAGCCACCAGAGAGAATAATGCCGTTTTCGTAGAACCCCAGCTGCAGGTTGGAGAAAATTCGATAAAGCCTGACATAGTAATTAAAAACAAAGACAAGCTGATCGTAGTCGACGTGACAATCCGCTTCGAGAACAAAGAAAATCTTCTACAGGGCTGCAACGAGAAAATTAAAAAATATGGAAAATGTTTAGAGGAATTGAAGGAGAAATATAAGTGTAAAGAAGGCAGAATATTACCTGTGGTTATTGGCTGTAGAGGGGTTATCCCGTCTTTTACAAAGAAAAATCTTCAGAAGCTGAAAATTAGTATAAAAGATATGAAAACAATGTCGTTAATGGTACTACGAAGCTCCTTGGAAATAGTGAATGCGTTCCTAGACTAGGGAACTTAGGATATACAAATTTTATATTTTGAGCAATTGTACCTCTATTACATGCGACATGAGAAGTGATTTATGATTTTATTATATTAACTCTAAGCGTTTATTGTACGAATTTTGGTTAAGAATTAATACTTGTATATGTCTGAGTACAGTACGTGTGTGTGTGAGATTAGATGTTAAGTACCCAACGAGAGGGATAAGTCTCAGAAGTGTGAACTTCCTTTAGAGGAGCGTCATAGGTTATACCCAAATGCCTGCTCATGTAATTAGTGACACGTATGAATGGATTAACGAGGTCCCCTCTGTCCCTATCTATTTTTTAGCGAAACCACTGGCAAGGAAACGGTTTTCGAAATTTTAGCGGGAGAAGAAGAACCCGTATAGCTTGACTCTAGTCTGGTATCGTAAGGCGACGTGGGAAGCGTAGCATAGGCGGGAGATGGTAACACATCGCCGATAAAATATCACTACTTTCATCATTTACTTACCTACTGGATTCGGCGGAGCACATGTGCTGGTGTTTCGAATCGCTTGTCATAATACCCTAGAGCCAAGTGTGTAAGAGTGCTGTGCGGTCTTTCGGGTTGATTGTTAAAAATACCCCGGATATTTTGCAACAAAAATAGTTGATTGAACATTAAACACGCCTACTCATGAAAAACCGACTAACAGAATTTTTCAGTCCCTCTAGTGGAGCGGGGTGTGCCGCTCTTAGTCGGGAAGATTGTTTTTTGAAACTAATTGAAGTTGATTTGATTGACGCCAGATGAATAGGAAACGGTATTGAAACCTCCATCGCAGATCAGAACTCGGTCCCGTGTTTTAGTCTCCCGCGAGACTATCTTCCTTGCTGCGAGACTTAGAAAGGTCGATTTGGGTCTTTTCTTAATTTGAGACAATATCGTTGAAATTTTATTTTTTGCATAGCTTGCTGTAATCCAATGTATCATATTCTGTATCAAAAATAGATATTAAATAATTTTATACCTTTAGAAGCATGAAACGGAAATTAAAACTTATTCATTGTGTCTTTTTTCTTTCAGATTTCTAATATGCTAAAATGATCATTTTATATTATTCTCTTCAGTATTATGTTATTGATGTCGTTCCTATTACTTATTATTTAGACATGTTATAGATAAAATTATCCATAATTTTATACATATTGATAATCATAATTTTGTTAAACAGATGATATATTTAAGTATCTTCTTATTAATATCAAATGTTTTATATTATCATTAATGTTTGATGCTAAGCTATTAATCTTTGGATTCATATATTTCATGATATTGCTAACAGAATATTAAAATATTTTAGATTTATCATTCTACTTGTGATATTTTAATTTATCTATAGTTCCTTATTATAGTTTAACACTTTACCACTTCTTTATTGTGTGCTACTAGTTAATTACATAGTATGAGTAATTTAAAGTGGTCGCGAATGTCAGTAAATGTACACTTAATAATGTTTAATATACATTAAATATATGCATCGTGTTACTTATTATTTATCATTGGTGTCTCCCCATAGTGGAGTTCTACTTTTAGTATTTACAAGTCGTTAGTTTCAATTGCATTCTTTATTCAGTGTTCTGTTAATTTCAGCACACGATGTATAAGTGCGTTTAATCTTAAATATGAATATCTATTTTAAATGCGTCAAAACTCATGAGTATGTCATATAAAATGAAAATTTTTAACTTGTGTCAGTACTGCTGCCTATTAGGCTGTATTACAGCTTTGATCCTATTATCACGTAGCTAGATCATCTAACCACATGTATACTAGGTTATTTTTCATACAGTGGCTCACAAAAGTATTCGAGTGTTTACATATGCAAACTTGAATGGCCGAAGTAATGTACATTAAAGTATTGGGTTGGCAACTAAATGATTGCGGATTTTGTCATTAGGTGGTAATAATTTGCTTAGACAAGCAGATGTCAATAGGAAGATGGAAGGCTTAAAATTATGTCAAAATATCCATTTATTAGAACATGCATTGTAAGTGACTCACAAAAGTATTTGGACGTTACATATATTATTAAATTATTTAATATTAATATTTTGTTGGACCAGCTTTAGAAACAATAATGTTTTGTCAAGCAACGTTCCATACTGTAAACCAATGATTTTGTAAAATTACACTCAACAGAGTCCCATATTTCTATAATTTTATCTTTCAATATTTGCTTTGAGGTTATCTGAAATTTATTTCATCTTTTTCCAATTTCAGCCCATACATTTTCAATCGGATTTATGTCTGGACTTTGCGGTAGAGTAATTAACATGTGTGGTGTGTCATGTACGATCCGTTCTTTCACAATTCTAGCAGTATCCTTAGGATCATTATCGTGTTGGAAGTGAAAATCTTCGAATAATCCTAATTTACGGGCACTTTCTTTAAGGTTATTTTTTAAAATATTTAATTACCTATATTTATCAAGTATTCCATTAATAAATATCAAATTTCCAGTGCCACTGGCAGCCATGCAATCCCCACACCATCACCGATCCACTTCCGTGTTTCACTGTTTGATGTAAATGTCGTGTTTCCAATTCCGTATTTGGTTTTCTCCACACACAATTTTAACCATCCGAGTCAAAAAGAATAATTATCTTTATTAATATAGGTTTTTATAAAAGTCTATCTTTTTTTTTATGATCGACGGCATTAATATATGGCTTCTTTCGCGGTACTCTGCCATGAAAATCATTGTTTCGTAAGATTCGTCGACATAATTCCGGGTGAACTTCTTTATGAAACATATTAGCTACCATACTTGAGAATTGAGGAGCGGATGTAGTAGAATTTTTTTTTAATTCCCGAATGATAACTTTCTTCTCTCTTCCAGTTAATTTCTTTGATCGACCTGATCGAGTTTATTTGCAAGGGTTCCCTCATTCTTTGACTTTTCTATGATATAATGTATTGTGGACTTACTTCTGTTCAAAATTCCGGCTATCTCCCGTCGATTTGCCGTCTTCATGTAATCGGAATATTATTTCTCTTTCACACTTTTTTGTTTCAGACTTTTTGATATTCATTTTAAATACTATTGTGCACACTTTTACTTTACTGTTACTGAAACGATATCCTAACATCAACTGAACGTACCAGTATTTTTATTTCGCAATGATATTTACATTCGCTACAAAGGAAGGTGAAAAACTATTAACAGTGTTACAGCGTTCGAATACCTTTGTGAGACACTTATCATGAATATTTCTAATAAATGTATCATAACTCCTATCTATATTATTCAATCGTTTTCAAATTTTACTGATGTAATCCTGAGACTTTCTCGTCACTATAGATACCAAATTGTTTTAACAAATTAGTTTAGTACGTCTCATTTTATTAATTGAAATTCGTAAATGTAAGCGTTCGAATACTTTCGTAACCCACTGTATATTATTAGTCTATTACCTTACATTTCCTTAACGTATTTGTTAATTAATAAAATTTATCTGGATTTGTAGTTGTATGGGAATTTACTTGGTAATTTCCGGATATCGTATACACGTAATGAAATATCATCACTTAGAATGCCAGTTATGTAATTTTAACATGTCTTTATATTATCTTCATATTCATTGTCATGTATTTATGTTATAATACTTTATTGCTTTGATATAGGCCACGTCATGATATGATAATTAAGCAATTTAGCCTGTAATTGAATTTAGAAGATGACCACCGTTATAAGATTATGTGAGCTGCTATGCAATACATCTCGGACTATTCTGCTAATTTTTTTAGGACATTTATAATTTAGTTTACTCTTATTTCTACCATAATTAAGTAAGTAAGATCTTTTATGTGGTTATTGTACTCGTTATGTTTATATGTTTAACCGTTGGAGTCCCAAGCAGCGCGATCGCTGTTTAGATTTTGTGTCGGATAGTCCCAGTACATTTGAACGCTACGGATAACTGACGGTATCTCGTACTTCATCGTTATATTCTCAATAATATTTATTGAACAAAACTTGAAATATTTATCAATAGAGTTAAATCAGTTTTTTATGTCGGGATATTTCAAGCATCTGTATAAAGACTACAAATTTCAAAGAAATTTTGCACAAAATTGCAGTTTAACAGTTTTGCGCCTACCATCATGTGAAATTTGACGTACGCAGCATTCGTTGTCCATAGACTTAAACCAGCTGTTTGGATCAGAATACTTCAAAGATGGAATGAAAAGCACAAGACTTAAACAAAATTGTGCAAAAAAATTAAATTTAACTCATACATTACATCATACATTACATCATACATTACTCATACATTACATCACTCATAATTTGACTTACGCTGCTTTCGGTGTCAATAGAATTAAAGCAGCGTTTTGTGAAGGATACCTCAAACACGAGAGAAAAGCATCAGATTTACCTGAAATTGTACTAAAAATTACATTTAAATGTTCTGCGCTTACCTTTCGTTGAATCTGACGTACGTTGCGTTCGGTGTCAATAGAGTGAAACCAGGTTTTTGTGTTTTAGTCTATCGAGTCAGCAATAATTAGGACGTCATCCAGGTAAACAACAACGTACGAATAGGCAAGTTCGCGACTTATGACATATTCCTTTTCCTTTCCTGGCTCACGTTACGGCTTATATGGAGCGCGAGACGTGACAAGAAAAAATGGTTAATATCATTGTTTTTTTAAATTTGCGATTAATGAAGTGATGTAGAATAAATTAATTTCATAATGTTAACAAGACAGTAACTATTTAGATACAATAAAATAAAATAACATAAAAGTAAGGTGTAAAATAAATCGTGGTATAAAATATGAGGATTAGTAACATAATTAATATGATCGAAAATGTGTATCATAAACAATTTAATATAATACAAAAATATTTTATTATCAATATTTATATGCAAAGTATCAGTATATAAAAGAATATAAAGATAGAAATGAAAAATATAATAAAAGAATAAATATACTAAGGCATGTAATTATCTTGGTGTTTATAATAAAACAGCGTAAGAGTTTTAAAATCAATTATAAATAATAAATTAAAATAATAAAGTATAGTATAATTCGTAATAAAGTATTACTTAATTTCAATGGTTATATGAAATTAAATTTCATTCTATCGTAATTTAGCGTTAACCGGAGTCGTGTAGTATTTAATTAGTGAGTATTTATACCATAAAACTTATGTTTCACTATAATCGAAATACTTTACTAAAAAATTTAATATTAAATTGATTAATATGTTACTTTCTATATATGTAATATATATTAATGCATTATAGTTCTTATGGGATATTTAAGTCGCGAAATCAATTTTTATTCATCATATATTTTATTCATCATATAACATCATCCATACGTATATCTATTTCCATTATGTGTCATGTTCATTAATTTATTATTATCATTTACTTTTGTTATTTCATTAGTTGAACTTGTAATATTATAATGTAGGTTTGCTTATTTATTAATTTAGTAAGCAACATTCATTGATTGAAGAAAATCACGATCTCAATATGCTTAGATTTTTATAAAATTATTGTTTACCGTTCATACCGGCGTTTATATTTTCTTGTGTAGTTTTGTTTTGGTATAGAGTTAGATAATCATGATGTGGTTCAATAATATGTCTATAATATAATCTTTACGTAATAACATTTAGACTTCTATACTAAGTCCATATGTTACAATTATGTTTTTTATCAAATAGTGAAAATGGTGGATAAATTTGATCAATTTGCATTCACCATACAGTCAAATCGTGTATTTTATGTATTGTTTATCAGTTAACTTTGTTTAATTTTCATTCATATAATGTTTACTATTTGATTTGTTCTAGTTCATTTGTCTCTTGCTATATATTTAGTAGGAAAAAATATATAACAAATTAACTTAGAATTCTTCTTCCATGTAATTTTTTACCACCTTGTATGTATTGTCCACGTTAGTTTATTCAGAACCATATTAGTCAACACGTGTTAATTACAATATAACTAATTGTCAAATTTATTATAATTATTTAATATAGCTAATAAATTTAATTAAAATCTTAATATATTGTTACGCCACGTGTAACATTTCCTTTGTAATCACATCGTTCTTCATGGACTTTCCAAGATGGATGCTATGTACTTTGCTATTAAGCACGTGCTCAAGTAACATGATAAAATTTACAATTTGTTTCTTTAACTGACAGTTCATGATGAAAAAGTATGTATTATTCGTATCTTCATAACTGGTGTTATTAATCTGAGATTTATTCATACTAAATGTGCTTCGGTGTTTTTTGGTTGCAGTTACACGTGTTATTCTGCATATTTATCTATCAGTATCATATTTTCTAATTTATAAATTTACTAATTATTATGTATCAACTACGTTAATCGATAATGTGTTGCGCTAACTCGAATTATTTCAGTTAGAGAAAAACTAACATAAATTTGTCTTTATTCACGTATATTTATAACGTATAAGTGTGGTGAGTTAATGACTTGTAGATTTTTAGTTTTAGTAATTAGTTTTATTGTTTTCCATGTTAAAGATTGATTTATGTAATTTAATAATTTCTTCTTAGTTTATATGATGTTAATCGTAATAGACATATTTCTATGTATTTAGTATATTCTCTGATAAAATCCAATATTAACTTATAGTCTCCATGTATATCGTTTTTGTCAATGTTGCATTACTGTTTAAGATTTTACTAATATCATCTTATTATTTATTGTATACGGATTTCATCTGGGTTACATCTAATTAGTATTATATAATTTTAAGTATAATATAATTCTCTTTAATTTGATTTAAGTTTTCTGTTACAAGTAAATATATTACATATTTCAATTAAGTTTATTACTGGATTCTTTATAACCATTAAACATCAATATGCCTTAATAGTTGATTTAGATTTCCTCTTAATTTGAGACAATATCATTAAAATATATCTTTTGGATATCTTACTGTTATCCAAAGTATCATATTCTATATCAAAAGTAGATATTAAATAATTTTATACCTTCAAAAGAATGAAACAGAAAGAAAAACATATTCATTGTGCCTTTTCTTTAAAATTTCTAATATGCTACAATAACCATTTTATATTGTTCTATCCAGTGGTATGTTATTGATGTCGTTCCTATTACTTATTATTTAGACATGTTATAGATAAAATTATCCATAATTTTATACATATTGATAATCATAATTTTGTTAAACAGATGATATATTTAAGTATCTTCTTATTAATATCAAATGTTTTATATTATCATTAATGTTTGATGCTAAGCTATTAATCTTTGGATTCATATATTTCATGATATTGCTAACAGAATATTAAAATATTTTAGATTTATCATTCTACTTGTGATATTTTAATTTATCTATAGTTCCTTATTATAGTTTAACACTTTACCACTTCTTTATTGTGTGCTACTAGTTAATTACATAGTATGAGTAATTTAAAGTGGTCGCGAATGTCAGTAAATGTACACTTAATAATGTTTAATATACATTAAATATATGCATCGTGTTACTTATTATTTATCATTGGTGTCTCCCCATAGTGGAGTTCTACTTTTAGTATTTACAAGTCGTTAGTTTCAATTGCATTCTTTATTCAGTGTTCTGTTAATTTCAGCACACGATGTATAAGTGCGTTTAATCTTAAATATGAATATCTATTTTAAATGCGTCAAAACTCATGAGTATGTCATATAAAATGAAAATTTTTAACTTGTGTCAGTACTGCTGCCTATTAGGCTGTATTACAGCTTTGATCCTATTATCACGTAGCTAGATCATCTAACCACATGTATACTAGGTTATTTTTCATACAGTGGCTCACAAAAGTATTCGAGTGTTTACATATGCAAACTTGAATGGCCGAAGTAATGTACATTAAAGTATTGGGTTGGCAACTAAATGATTGCGGATTTTGTCATTAGGTGGTAATAATTTGCTTAGACAAGCAGATGTCAATAGGAAGATGGAAGGCTTAAAATTATGTCAAAATATCCATTTATTAGAACATGCATTGTAAGTGACTCACAAAAGTATTTGGACGTTACATATATTATTAAATTATTTAATATTAATATTTTGTTGGACCAGCTTTAGAAACAATAATGTTTTGTCAAGCAACGTTCCATACTGTAAACCAATGATTTTGTAAAATTACACTCAACAGAGTCCCATATTTCTATAATTTTATCTTTCAATATTTGCTTTGAGGTTATCTGAAATTTATTTCATCTTTTTCCAATTTCAGCCCATACATTTTCAATCGGATTTATGTCTGGACTTTGCGGTAGAGTAATTAACATGTGTGGTGTGTCATGTACGATCCGTTCTTTCACAATTCTAGCAGTATCCTTAGGATCATTATCGTGTTGGAAGTGAAAATCTTCGAATAATCCTAATTTACGGGCACTTTCTTTAAGGTTATTTTTTAAAATATTTAATTACCTATATTTATCAAGTATTCCATTAATAAATATCAAATTTCCAGTGCCACTGGCAGCCATGCAATCCCCACACCATCACCGATCCACTTCCGTGTTTCACTGTTTGATGTAAATGTCGTGTTTCCAATTCCGTATTTGGTTTTCTCCACACACAATTTTAACCATCCGAGTCAAAAAGAATAATTATCTTTATTAATATAGGTTTTTATAAAAGTCTATCTTTTTTTTTATGATCGACGGCATTAATATATGGCTTCTTTCGCGGTACTCTGCCATGAAAATCATTGTTTCGTAAGATTCGTCGACATAATTCCGGGTGAACTTCTTTATGAAACATATTAGCTACCATACTTGAGAATTGAGGAGCGGATGTAGTAGAATTTTTTTTTAATTCCCGAATGATAACTTTCTTCTCTCTTCCAGTTAATTTCTTTGATCGACCTGATCGAGTTTATTTGCAAGGGTTCCCTCATTCTTTGACTTTTCTATGATATAATGTATTGTGGACTTACTTCTGTTCAAAATTCCGGCTATCTCCCGTCGATTTGCCGTCTTCATGTAATCGGAATATTATTTCTCTTTCACACTTTTTTGTTTCAGACTTTTTGATATTCATTTTAAATACTATTGTGCACACTTTTACTTTACTGTTACTGAAACGATATCCTAACATCAACTGAACGTACCAGTATTTTTATTTCGCAATGATATTTACATTCGCTACAAAGGAAGGTGAAAAACTATTAACAGTGTTACAGCGTTCGAATACCTTTGTGAGACACTTATCATGAATATTTCTAATAAATGTATCATAACTCCTATCTATATTATTCAATCGTTTTCAAATTTTACTGATGTAATCCTGAGACTTTCTCGTCACTATAGATACCAAATTGTTTTAACAAATTAGTTTAGTACGTCTCATTTTATTAATTGAAATTCGTAAATGTAAGCGTTCGAATACTTTCGTAACCCACTGTATATTATTAGTCTATTACCTTACATTTCCTTAACGTATTTGTTAATTAATAAAATTTATCTGGATTTGTAGTTGTATGGGAATTTACTTGGTAATTTCCGGATATCGTATACACGTAATGAAATATCATCACTTAGAATGCCAGTTATGTAATTTTAACATGTCTTTATATTATCTTCATATTCATTGTCATGTATTTATGTTATAATACTTTATTGCTTTGATATAGGCCACGTCATGATATGATAATTAAGCAATTTAGCCTGTAATTGAATTTAGAAGATGACCACCGTTATAAGATTATGTGAGCTGCTATGCAATACATCTCGGACTATTCTGCTAATTTTTTTAGGACATTTATAATTTAGTTTACTCTTATTTCTACCATAATTAAGTAAGTAAGATCTTTTATGTGGTTATTGTACTCGTTATGTTTATATGTTTAACCGTTGGAGTCCCAAGCAGCGCGATCGCTGTTTAGATTTTGTGTCGGATAGTCCCAGTACATTTGAACGCTACGGATAACTGACGGTATCTCGTACTTCATCGTTATATTCTCAATAATATTTATTGAACAAAACTTGAAATATTTATCAATAGAGTTAAATCAGTTTTTTATGTCGGGATATTTCAAGCATCTGTATAAAGACTACAAATTTCAAAGAAATTTTGCACAAAATTGCAGTTTAACAGTTTTGCGCCTACCATCATGTGAAATTTGACGTACGCAGCATTCGTTGTCCATAGACTTAAACCAGCTGTTTGGATCAGAATACTTCAAAGATGGAATGAAAAGCACAAGACTTAAACAAAATTGTGCAAAAAAATTAAATTTAACTCATACATTACATCATACATTACATCATACATTACTCATACATTACATCACTCATAATTTGACTTACGCTGCTTTCGGTGTCAATAGAATTAAAGCAGCGTTTTGTGAAGGATACCTCAAACACGAGAGAAAAGCATCAGATTTACCTGAAATTGTACTAAAAATTACATTTAAATGTTCTGCGCTTACCTTTCGTTGAATCTGACGTACGTTGCGTTCGGTGTCAATAGAGTGAAACCAGGTTTTTGTGTTTTAGTCTATCGAGTCAGCAATAATTAGGACGTCATCCAGGTAAACAACAACGTACGAATAGGCAAGTTCGCGACTTATGACATATTCCTTTTCCTTTCCTGGCTCACGTTACGGCTTATATGGAGCGCGAGACGTGACAAGAAAAAATGGTTAATATCATTGTTTTTTTAAATTTGCGATTAATGAAGTGATGTAGAATAAATTAATTTCATAATGTTAACAAGACAGTAACTATTTAGATACAATAAAATAAAATAACATAAAAGTAAGGTGTAAAATAAATCGTGGTATAAAATATGAGGATTAGTAACATAATTAATATGATCGAAAATGTGTATCATAAACAATTTAATATAATACAAAAATATTTTATTATCAATATTTATATGCAAAGTATCAGTATATAAAAGAATATAAAGATAGAAATGAAAAATATAATAAAAGAATAAATATACTAAGGCATGTAATTATCTTGGTGTTTATAATAAAACAGCGTAAGAGTTTTAAAATCAATTATAAATAATAAATTAAAATAATAAAGTATAGTATAATTCGTAATAAAGTATTACTTAATTTCAATGGTTATATGAAATTAAATTTCATTCTATCGTAATTTAGCGTTAACCGGAGTCGTGTAGTATTTAATTAGTGAGTATTTATACCATAAAACTTATGTTTCACTATAATCGAAATACTTTACTAAAAAATTTAATATTAAATTGATTAATATGTTACTTTCTATATATGTAATATATATTAATGCATTATAGTTCTTATGGGATATTTAAGTCGCGAAATCAATTTTTATTCATCATATATTTTATTCATCATATAACATCATCCATACGTATATCTATTTCCATTATGTGTCATGTTCATTAATTTATTATTATCATTTACTTTTGTTATTTCATTAGTTGAACTTGTAATATTATAATGTAGGTTTGCTTATTTATTAATTTAGTAAGCAACATTCATTGATTGAAGAAAATCACGATCTCAATATGCTTAGATTTTTATAAAATTATTGTTTACCGTTCATACCGGCGTTTATATTTTCTTGTGTAGTTTTGTTTTGGTATAGAGTTAGATAATCATGATGTGGTTCAATAATATGTCTATAATATAATCTTTACGTAATAACATTTAGACTTCTATACTAAGTCCATATGTTACAATTATGTTTTTTATCAAATAGTGAAAATGGTGGATAAATTTGATCAATTTGCATTCACCATACAGTCAAATCGTGTATTTTATGTATTGTTTATCAGTTAACTTTGTTTAATTTTCATTCATATAATGTTTACTATTTGATTTGTTCTAGTTCATTTGTCTCTTGCTATATATTTAGTAGGAAAAAATATATAACAAATTAACTTAGAATTCTTCTTCCATGTAATTTTTTACCACCTTGTATGTATTGTCCACGTTAGTTTATTCAGAACCATATTAGTCAACACGTGTT